>JAPDVR010000001.1:2732500-3155000 GCA_026230005.1 Gila orcuttii | reverse complement strand
TGCGCGCTCTTTGCAGGTGTGTGATGGAGGAGAGGCGACAGACGGAGAGTGTCTGGACACACAGGTGTGTGTTGCGCGCTCTTTGGAGGTGTGTGATGGAGGAGAGGCGACAGACGGAGAGTGTCTGGACACACAGGTGTGTGTTGCGCGCTCTTTGCAGGTGTGTGATGGAGGAGAGGCGACAGACGGAGAGTGTATGGACACACAGGTGTGTGTTGCGCGCTCTTTGCAGGTGTGTGATGGAGGAGAGGCGACAGACGGAGAGTGTCTGGACACACAGGTGTGTGTTGCGCGCTCTTTGCAGGTGTGTGATGGAGGAGAGGCGACAGACGGAGAGTGTATGGACACACAGGTGTGTGTTGCGCGCTCTTTGCAGGTGTGTGATGGAGGAGAGGCGACAGACAGAGAGTGTCTGGACACACAGGTGTGTGTTGCGCGCTCTTTGCAGGTGTGTGATGGAGGAGAGGCGACAGACAGAGAGTGTCTGGACACACAGGTGTGTGTTGCGCGCTCTTTGCAGGTGTGTGATGGAGGAGAGGCGACAGACGGAGAGTGTCTGGACACACAGGTGTGTGTTGCGCGCTCTTTGCAGGTGTGTGATGGAGGAGAGGCGACAGACGGAGAGTGTCTGGACACACAGGTGTGTGTTGCGCGCTCTTTGCAGGTGTGTGATGGAGGAGAGGCGACAGACAGAGAGTGTCTGGACACAGGTGTGTGTTGCGCGCTCTTTGCAGGTGTGTGATGGAGGAGAGGCGACAGACGGAGAGTGTCTGGACACACAGGTGTGTGTTGCGCGCTCTTTGGAGGTGTGTGATGGAGGAGAGGCGACAGACGGAGAGTGTCTGGACACACAGGTGTGTGTTGCGCGCTCTTTGCAGGTGTGTGATGGAGGAGAGGCGACAGACGGAGAGTGTCTGGACACACAGGTGTGTGTTGCGCGCTCTTTGGAGGTGTGTGATGGAGGAGAGGCGACAGACGGAGAGTGTATGGACACACAGGTGTGTGTTGCGCGCTCTTTGCAGGTGTGTGATGGAGGAGAGGCGACAGACGGAGAGTGTCTGGACACACAGGTGTGTGTTGCGCGCTCTTTGCAGGTGTGTGATGGAGGAGAGGCGACAGACGGAGAGTGTATGGACACACAGGTGTGTGTTGCGCGCTCTTTGCAGGTGTGTGATGGAGGAGAGGCGACAGACGGAGAGTGTCTGGACACACAGGTGTGTGTTGCGCGCTCTTTGCAGGTGTGTGATGGAGGAGAGGCGACAGACAGAGAGTGTCTGGACACACAGGTGTGTGTTGCGCGCTCTTTGCAGGTGTGTGATGGAGGAGAGGCGACAGACGGAGAGTGTCTGGACACACAGGTGTGTGTTGCGCGCTCTTTGCAGGTGTGTGATGGAGGAGAGGCGACAGACGGAGAGTGTCTGGACACACAGGTGTGTGTTGCGCGCTCTTTGCAGGTGTGTGATGGAGGAGAGGCGACAGACGGAGAGTGTATGGACACACAGGTGTGTGTTGCGCGCTCTTTGCAGGTGTGTGATGGAGGAGAGGCGACAGACGGAGAGTGTCTGGACACACAGGTGTGTGTTGCGCGCTCTTTGCAGGTGTGTGATGGAGGAGAGGCGACAGACGGAGAGTGTCTGGACACACAGGTGTGTGTTGCGCGCTCTTTGCAGGTGTGTGATGGAGGAGAGGCGACAGACGGAGATTGTCTGGACACACTGGTGTGTGTTGCGCGCTCTTTGCAGGTGTGTGATGGAGGAGAGGCGACAGACGGAGAGTGTCTGGACACACAGGTGTGTGTTGCGCGCTCTTTGCAGGTGTGTGATGGAGGAGAGGCGACAGACGGAGAGTGTATGGACACACAGGTGTGTGTTGCGCGCTCTTTGCAGGTGTGTGATGGAGGAGAGGCGACAGACGGAGAGTGTATGGACACACAGGTGTGTGTTGCGCGCTCTTTGCAGGTGTGTGATGGAGGAGAGGCGACAAACGGAGAGTGTATGGACACACAGGTGTGTGTTGCGCGCTCTTTGAAGGTGTGTGATGGAGGAGAGGCGACAGACGGAGAGTGTCTGGACACACAGGTGTGTGTTGCGCGCTCTTTGCAGGTGTGTGATGGAGGAGAGGCGACAGACGGAGAGTGTATGGACACACAGGTGTGTGTTGCGCGCTCTTTGCAGGTGTGTGATGGAGGAGAGGCGACAGACAGAGAGTGTCTGGACACACAGGTGTGTGTTGCGCGCTCTTTGCAGGTGTGTGATGGAGGAGAGGCGACAGACAGAGAGTGTCTGGACACACAGGTGTGTGTTGCGCGCTCTTTGCAGGTGTGTGATGGAGGAGAGGCGACAGACGGAGAGTGTATGGACACACAGGTGTGTGTTGCGCGCTCTTTGCAGGTGTTTGATGGAGGAGAGGCGACAGACGGAGAGTGTCTGGACACACAGGTGTGTGTTGCGCGCTCTTTGCAGGTGTGTGATGGAGGAGAGGCGACAGACGGAGAGTGTCTGGACACACAGGTGTGTGTTGCGCGCTCTTTGCAGGTGTGTGATGGAGGAGAGGCGACAGACGGAGAGTGTATGGACACACAGGTGTGTGTTGCGCGCTCTTTGCAGGTGTGTGATGGAGGAGAGGCGACAGACGGAGAGTGTCTGGACACACAGGTGTGTGTTGCGCGCTCTTTGCAGGTGTGTGATGGAGGAGAGGCGACAGACGGAGAGTGTCTGGACACACAGGTGTGTGTTGCGCGCTCTTTGCAGGTGTGTGATGGAGGAGAGGCGACAGACGGAGAGTGTATGGACACACAGGTGTGTGTTGCGCGCTCTTTGCAGGTGTGTGGTGGAGGAGAGGCGACAGACAGAGAGTGTCTGGACACACAGGTGTGTGTTGCGCGCTCTTTGCAGGTGTGTGATGGAGGAGAGGCGACAGACGGAGAGTGTATGGACACACAGGTGTGTGTTGCGCGCTCTTTGCAGGTGTGTGATGGAGGAGAGGCGACAGACAGAGAGTGTCTGGACACACAGGTGTGTGTTGCGCGCTCTTTGCAGGTGTGTGATGGAGGAGAGGCGACAGACGGAGAGTGTCTGGACACACAGGTGTGTGTTGCGCGCTCTTTGCAGGTGTTTGATGGAGGAGAGGCGACAGACAGAGAGTGTATCGACACACAGGTGTGTGTTGCGCGCTCTTTGCAGGTGTGTGATGGAGGAGAGGCGACAGACAGAGAGTGTCTGGACACACAGGTGTGTGTTGCGCGCTCTTTGCAGGTGTGTGATGGAGGAGAGGCGACAGACGGAGAGTGTCTGGACACACAGGTGTGTGTTGCGCGCTCTTTGCAGGTGTGTGATGGAGGAGAGGCGACAGACGGAGAGTGTATGGACACACAGGTGTGTGTTGCACGCTCTTTGCAGGTGTGTGATGGAGGAGAGGCGACAGACGGAGAGTGTCTGGACACACAGGTGTGTGTTGCGCGCTCTTTGCAGGTGTGTGATGGAGGAGAGGCGACAGACAGAGAGTGTCTGGACACACAGGTGTGTGTTGCACGCTCTTTGCAGGTGTGTGATGGAGGAGAGGCGACAGACGGAGAGTGTCTGGACACACAGGTGTGTGTTGCGCGCTCTTTGCAGGTGTGTGATGGAGGAGAGGCGACAGACGGAGAGTGTCTGGACACACAGGTGTGTGTTGCGCGCTCTTTGCAGGTGTTTGATGGAGGAGAGGCGACAGACAGAGAGTGTATCGACACACAGGTGTGTGTTGCGCGCTCTTTGCAGGTGTGTGATGGAGGAGAGGCGACAGACAGAGAGTGTCTGGACACACAGGTGTGTGTTGCGCGCTCTTTGCAGGTGTGTGATGGAGGAGAGGCGACAGACGGAGAGTGTCTGGACACACAGGTGTGTGTTGCGCGCTCTTTGCAGGTGTGTGATGGAGGAGAGGCGACAGACGGAGAGTGTATGGACACACAGGTGTGTGTTGCGCGCTCTTTGCAGGTGTGTGATGGAGGAGAGGCGACAGACGGAGAGTGTCTGGACACACAGGTGTGTGTTGCGCGCTCTTTGCAGGTGTGTGATGGAGGAGAGGCGACAGACAGAGAGTGTCTGGACACACAGGTGTGTGTTGCACGCTCTTTGCAGGTGTGTGATTGAGGAGAGGCGACAGACGGAGAGTGTCTGGACACACAGGTGTGTGTTGCACGCTCTTTGCAGGTGTGTGATGGAGGAGAGGCGACAGACGGAGAGTGTCTGGACACACAGGTGTGTGTTGCGCGCTCTTTGCAGGTGTGTGATGGAGGAGAGGCGACAGACAGAGAGTGTCTGGACACACAGGTGTGTGTTGCACGCTCTTTGCAGGTGTGTGATGGAGGAGAGGCGACAGACGGAGAGTGTCTGTACACACAGGTGTGTGTTGCGCGCTCTTTGCAGGTGTGTGATGGAGGAGAGGCGACAGACGGAGAGTGTATGGACACACAGGTGTGTGTTGCGCGCTCTTTGCAGGTGTTTGATGGAGGAGAGGCGACAGACGGAGAGTGTATGGACACAGGTGTGTGTTGCGCGCTCTTTGCAGGTGTTTGATGGAACGAGAGGCGACAGACAGAGAGTGTCTGGACACACAGGTGTGTGTTGCGCGCTCTTTGCAGGTGTGTGATGGAGGAGAGGCGACAGACGGAGAGTGTATGGACACACAGGTGTGTGTTGCGCGCTCTTTGCAGGTGTGTGATGGAGGAGAGGCGACAGACGGAGAGTGTCTGGACACACAGGTGTGTGTTGCGCGCTCTTTGCAGGTGTGTGATGGAGGAGAGGCGACAGACGGAGAGTGTATGGACACACAGGTGTGTGTTGCGCGCTCTTTGCAGGTGTGTGATGGAGGAGAGGCGACAGACGGAGAGTGTCTGGACACACAGGTGTGTGTTGCACGCTCTTTGCAGGTGTGTGATGGAGGAGAGGCGACAGACGGAGAGTGTCTGGACACACAGGTGTGTGTTGCGCGCTCTTTGCAGGTGTGTGATGGAGGAGAGGCGACAGACGGAGAGTGTCTGTACACACAGGTGTGTGTTGCGCGCTCTTTGCAGGTGTTTGATGGAACGAGAGGCGACAGACAGAGAGTGTCTGGACACACAGGTGTGTGTTGCGCGCTCTTTGCAGGTGTGTGATGGAGGAGAGGCGACAGACGGAGAGTGTATGGACACACAGGTGTGTGTTGCGCGCTCTTTGCAGGTGTGTGATGGAGGAGAGGCGACAGACGGAGAGTGTCTGGACACACAGGTGTGTGTTGCACGCTCTTTGCAGGTGTGTGATGGAGGAGAGGCGACAGACGGAGAGTGTCTGGACACACAGGTGTGTGTTGCGCGCTCTTTGCAGGTGTGTGATGGAGGAGAGGCGACAGACGGAGAGTGTATGGACACACAGGTGTGTGTTGCGCGCTCTTTGCAGGTGTGTGATGGAGGAGAGGCGACAGACGGAGAGTGTATGGACACACAGGTGTGTGTTGCGCGCTCTTTGCAGGTGTGTGATGGAGGAGAGGCGACAGACGGAGAGTGTATGGACACACAGGTGTGTGTTGCGCGCTCTTTGCAGGTGTTTGATGGAACGAGAGGCGACAGACAGAGAGTG
The DNA here is from genome assembly GCA_026230005.1 of Gila orcuttii. Taxonomy (NCBI): domain Eukaryota; kingdom Metazoa; phylum Chordata; class Actinopteri; order Cypriniformes; family Leuciscidae; genus Gila; species Gila orcuttii. Next base: position 3,149,406 of record JAPDVR010000001.1, on the reverse strand, counting down.
TCTGGACACACAGGTGTGTGTTGCGCGCTCTTTGCAGGTGTGTGATGGAGGAGAGGTGACAGACAGAGAGTGTCTGGACACACAGGTGTGTGTTGCGCGCTCTTTGCAGGTGTGTGATGGAGGAGAGGCGACAGACGGAGAGTGTATGGACACACAGGTGTGTGTTGCGCGCTCTTTGCAGGTGTGTGATGGAGGAGAGGCGACAGACGGAGAGTGTATGGACACACAGGTGTGTGTTGCACGCTCTTTGCAGGTGTGTGATGGAGGAGAGGCGACAGACGGAGAGTGTCTGTACACACAGGTGTGTGTTGCACGCTCTTTGCAGGTGTGTGATGGAGGAGAGGCGACAGACAGAGAGTGTATGGACACACAGGTGTGTGTTGCACGCTCTTTGCAGGTGTGTGATGGAGGAGAGGCGACAGACGGAGAGTGTCTGTACACACAGGTGTGTGTTGCGCGCTCTTTGCAGGTGTGTGATGGAGGAGAGGCGACAGACGGAGAGTGTATGGACACACAGGTGTGTGTTGCGCGCTCTTTGCAGGTGTTTGATGGAACGAGAGGCGACAGACAGAGAGTGTCTGGACACACAGGTGTGTGTTGCGCGCTCTTTGCAGGTGTGTGATGGAGGAGAGGCGACAGATGGAGAGTGTCTGGACACACAGGTGTGTGTTGCGCGCTCTTTGCAGGTGTGTGATGGAGGAGAGGCGACAGACGGAGAGTGTATGGACACACAGGTGTGTGTTGCGCGCTCTTTGCAGGTGTGTGATGGAGGAGAGGCGACAGACGGAGAGTGTCTGGACACACAGGTGTGTGTTGCGCGCTCTTTGCAGGTGTTTGATGGAGGAGAGGCGACAGACAGAGAGTGTATCGACACACAGGTGTGTGTTGCGCGCTCTTTGCAGGTGTGTGATGGAGGAGAGGCGACAGACAGAGAGTGTCTGGACACACAGGTGTGTGTTGCGCGCTCTTTGCAGGTGTGTGATGGAGGAGAGGCGACAGACGGAGAGTGTCTGGACACACAGGTGTGTGTTGCGCGCTCTTTGCAGGTGTGTGATGGAGGAGAGGCGACAGACGGAGAGTGTATGGACACACAGGTGTGTGTTGCGCGCTCTTTGCAGGTGTGTGATGGAGGAGAGGCGACAGACGGAGAGTGTCTGGACACACAGGTGTGTGTTGCGCGCTCTTTGCAGGTGTGTGATGGAGGAGAGGCGACAGACAGAGAGTGTCTGGACACACAGGTGTGTGTTGCACGCTCTTTGCAGGTGTGTGATTGAGGAGAGGCGACAGACGGAGAGTGTCTGGACACACAGGTGTGTGTTGCACGCTCTTTGCAGGTGTGTGATGGAGGAGAGGCGACAGACGGAGAGTGTCTGGACACACAGGTGTGTGTTGCGCGCTCTTTGCAGGTGTGTGATGGAGGAGAGGCGACAGACAGAGAGTGTCTGGACACACAGGTGTGTGTTGCACGCTCTTTGCAGGTGTGTGATGGAGGAGAGGCGACAGACGGAGAGTGTCTGTACACACAGGTGTGTGTTGCGCGCTCTTTGCAGGTGTGTGATGGAGGAGAGGCGACAGACGGAGAGTGTATGGACACACAGGTGTGTGTTGCGCGCTCTTTGCAGGTGTTTGATGGAGGAGAGGCGACAGACGGAGAGTGTATGGACACAGGTGTGTGTTGCGCGCTCTTTGCAGGTGTTTGATGGAACGAGAGGCGACAGACAGAGAGTGTCTGGACACACAGGTGTGTGTTGCGCGCTCTTTGCAGGTGTGTGATGGAGGAGAGGCGACAGACGGAGAGTGTATGGACACACAGGTGTGTGTTGCGCGCTCTTTGCAGGTGTGTGATGGAGGAGAGGCGACAGACGGAGAGTGTCTGGACACACAGGTGTGTGTTGCGCGCTCTTTGCAGGTGTGTGATGGAGGAGAGGCGACAGACGGAGAGTGTATGGACACACAGGTGTGTGTTGCGCGCTCTTTGCAGGTGTGTGATGGAGGAGAGGCGACAGACGGAGAGTGTCTGGACACACAGGTGTGTGTTGCACGCTCTTTGCAGGTGTGTGATGGAGGAGAGGCGACAGACGGAGAGTGTCTGGACACACAGGTGTGTGTTGCGCGCTCTTTGCAGGTGTGTGATGGAGGAGAGGCGACAGACGGAGAGTGTCTGTACACACAGGTGTGTGTTGCGCGCTCTTTGCAGGTGTTTGATGGAACGAGAGGCGACAGACAGAGAGTGTCTGGACACACAGGTGTGTGTTGCGCGCTCTTTGCAGGTGTGTGATGGAGGAGAGGCGACAGACGGAGAGTGTATGGACACACAGGTGTGTGTTGCGCGCTCTTTGCAGGTGTGTGATGGAGGAGAGGCGACAGACGGAGAGTGTCTGGACACACAGGTGTGTGTTGCACGCTCTTTGCAGGTGTGTGATGGAGGAGAGGCGACAGACGGAGAGTGTCTGGACACACAGGTGTGTGTTGCGCGCTCTTTGCAGGTGTGTGATGGAGGAGAGGCGACAGACGGAGAGTGTATGGACACACAGGTGTGTGTTGCGCGCTCTTTGCAGGTGTGTGATGGAGGAGAGGCGACAGACGGAGAGTGTATGGACACACAGGTGTGTGTTGCGCGCTCTTTGCAGGTGTGTGATGGAGGAGAGGCGACAGACGGAGAGTGTATGGACACACAGGTGTGTGTTGCGCGCTCTTTGCAGGTGTTTGATGGAACGAGAGGCGACAGACAGAGAGTGTCTGGACACACAGGTGTGTGTTGCGCGCTCTTTGCAGGTGTGTGATGGAGGAGAGGTGACAGACAGAGAGTGTATGGACACACAGGTGTGTGTTGCGCGCTCTTTGCAGGTGTGTGATGGAGGAGAGGCGACAGACGGAGAGTGTATGGACACACAGGTGTGTGTTGCACGCTCTTTGCAGGTGTGTGATGGAGGAGAGGCGACAGACGGAGAGTGTCTGTACACACAGGTGTGTGTTGCACGCTCTTTGCAGGTGTGTGATGGAGGAGAGGCGACAGACAGAGAGTGTATGGACACACAGGTGTGTGTTGCACGCTCTTTGCAGGTGTGTGATGGAGGAGAGGCGACAGACGGAGAGTGTCTGTACACACAGGTGTGTGTTGCGCGCTCTTTGCAGGTGTGTGATGGAGGAGAGGCGACAGACGGAGAGTGTATGGACACACAGGTGTGTGTTGCGCGCTCTTTGCAGGTGTTTGATGGAACGAGAGGCGACAGACAGAGAGTGTCTGGACACACAGGTGTGTGTTGCGCGCTCTTTGCAGGTGTGTGATGGAGGAGAGGCGACAGATGGAGAGTGTCTGGACACACAGGTGTGTGTTGCGCGCTCTTTGCAGGTGTGTGATGGAGGAGAGGCGACAGACGGAGAGTGTATGGACACACAGGTGTGTGTTGCGCGCTCTTTGCAGGTGTGTGATGGAGGAGAGGCGACAGACGGAGAGTGTCTGGACACACAGGTGTGTGTTGCGCGCTCTTTGCAGGTGTGTGATGGAGGAGAGGCGACAGACGGAGAGTGTGTGTTCATCTGTTCATATGCACCTGTAATCAGATGATAATCTGACTCATAATCAGATGAGCTGATTTATTTAGTCAGTGTGAAAGCTGCTTTATTTACGTCGAGACGTCACATTTATTTGTTACACACATTGTTTGAAAGCAGCAGTTACAAAAAATCATGATGTTTATAATATCTTAATATCTTCATGACTTATAGTCGCACTTTAATAGAGCTGGGCTATAATAAAGTTCATAATTTATGAGATGATAAATTAAAATTGAGCCTTTGATTATGTATTATTTTGATTGAGATGCATCACAATATTTGAATATCTCTTCACTGATGCATGAAAATTCATAATCAGAATTGTAATGTTATTCATTCATATTTTGGAAATATGATTGTATTAATGATAAAACTAAAACAAAACCATACAAAAACTACATGGACACGTTTTTAAACTATTATTTAAAATTTAGCTGATTACTTAGTTGTTTACTTAGTTATTTGGTTACATCATGTATTAGTTAGTTGGTTACTTAGATGATTAGTTAGTTATTTAGCTGGTTACTTAGTTGACTACTTCAGTTAATCGATTAGTTGGTTGATTGGTTACTTAGTTAGTTACTCAGTTGATTACTAAATGAATTGGTTACTTACAGTAGTTAGTTATTTAGCTGTTTACTTAGTTGATTACTTTGATAATTGATTAGTTAGTTAGTTAGTTAGTTAGTTGGTTAGTTAGTTAGTATGACTAACTCTTGAGTAAAATTCACTACTTCCGTGTTTTATTGCAGAAGGTTTGCAGCCTTGCGTTGTTGTTGTTGAAAAGTTGATGCATCAGTGTTTTTTAAGACTGTGCGAATCCGGGATCATCACTGTGTGTGTGTCCGTGTGTGTGTGTGTGCGTGTGTGTGTGTGTGTCCGTGTGTGTGTCCAGATCCGCTCTGCTGAAGTTAAGACTGCTGTCAGCTCCAGGGACGGGAATCCTCTGGACGATGAAGACGTATGTGTAAACTCGTTTAGTCCTCCATTGCTAGTGTTTGCTGCATGTTTGCTGGATGAGAACTGAGTTCGTCTTACATTGACAGGATGAAGATGGTTTGCTGGATTGGTGGAGAACAGTAGAAGGTATTTTCTCTAAAGTTCAGGCGTGTTTTAAAAGCATTTGACTTGTATTTGATCTTGTTTTATTCGTCAGGTTGGGGCGAATGGAACGAGTCGAAACAGTTTAATGATGAAGATGGAGAACGGTGAGAAAGATTTATAATTATATCACATTTTCTAAGAAAAAATGTGTTAATGCGATGTATTTTATATTTAAACTAGGGTTATTATTGTTATATGATACTAAAACTACTAAAAATTTTTCGTTAAATGAAATAAAACAAACATTAACTGAAATAAAATTTAAAAATTATAATATATATGAAAAATATCAATTAAAAATTATAATAGCGATTGTGTACTCTAACAATTAATTATTTATTAATAAATGTAATGTGTTTGACACACTGTATAGATACATTGTTAGTTAGTTAGTTAGTTAGTTAGTTAGTTAGTTAGTTAGTTAGTTAGTTAGTTAGTTAGTTAGTTAGTTAGTTAGTTAGTTAGTAAACAAACCCATTCCAGACTGGTTAGTTTATTGACTGATGAATGAACATAGTTAATTGTAGAAATTATAGACTTAAAACTAGTTACATTTTGTTTTGTTTTGAATATTATTTTAATTGTATTAAATGTTAATTGTGTACATGTAGAAAAATAATAAACTTCTCCACAGCCTGCTTTTTGGATATAGTAAATGTTTATATGTTTTGTATATAATATATTGCTATAATAATATATTATAATGGGATAACTATAATACTATATTAATGACACTAAAATAACAGTTATTTCAACATAGTATAATTATAGTAGTTTGTAGTGACATTTATTAGAGGCTTTATTGGCTATAAATTTACGTTTGTATCGCGGCATATCAATCAATCAACTTTATTACAAACTCAGGGTCCAATTTTTAAAACACACCCAGCATATAACTCAGCAATAACAAAACAAAAAACATCAATGCGTTACAAAAATTCAAAAGTACCAGTGTTTCCACAATTCAGACTGATATCGTGTAGTGCTAAAGCTTATATTTGATAGACCCATGATAATCTCATTTTTAGAAGCATTAAGTCGGCAGATAAAGTTGTACATAAGAAGATATCTCAGAGTAAGTCAGTTAGTTAAAGCTGCAGTCCGTAGTTTTTCCTCTTTGTCGCCATCTCTGTTCGAAATCTGCAATTGCAGTTATTAGCGAAATTATCAACTGTACGTGGGTTGTGCCTCGGCACGGCACGGCACAGCGCGGATGAATCCGGTGTTTTGAGGAGAATGTGCAGCTGTCAGTCGCCGGTGTGGAGACTGTCATTCACAATCACAGATTACACTTTTGTAAATATGACCAACACTCTCAACTGGAAAATGTCCTCTGAACAAGTAACATCCACTTTTGTTCTGACTAACTAAGGGAAACAAAGCATTGCAGTAAATCATGCTGATTAAATCTAACGATCGCTTATCATATCACGTCAAACCGTGCAAATTATACTTTGTTCTCAAATTGTTAATGTTAACAACATCAGCATTGCGTGACTACATTTAATGCCCTTCCGATATTATCCATGTTTTCGCATGGGTCGGTTGCAGTCTCTTTTTTTCTGTAGCCACTCCGAAGTGTTTTGTATTTTACAGCGGGTGAATCTCCAGTTGGTGATTGTCGTTTGAACCTTTCTGGATCCACCATCAAATTAATTATTAAAGTTTAATTATTTCAAGTGCTGTGAGAAAAGTTTATAAATCTCCAGCTCCAGCACCCTCACACTCGTAGCCTACTAGCCGAGACTCTTCTTTATGTGGACAGATGTGACGTAATGACGCAAAGACATTTCCCGCGGAAATCAACCAGTACCACTGGAGTTAAAAACATTATTACAAGCTTACCGTTTTGAATCGAGCTACGGCAAGCAGAGAGTTTTGAACACTGGCTGGTTATGAAAATTCATTTTGGATAATTTTTAACCCAAAAAAGTTACGGACTGGAGCTTTAAGTAAAAGTCAGTTAGTTACAGTAAGTAAAATACCTCTCTGTCTACCAGAGCGATCGAAGCGGCTGCTAACCGGGTCTTCATGGCCGCCAAGTTATTCGTTCACCTGCTAAACCAGCGGGAGGCGTCTCTGCATCAGCGGATACTGGAGCTCCTGGCTCTAGCGGACGCGGCCGACTCCTTCCACAAGAAGACGGTGACCGCTAGCGTCGGCGGTGGGGTGGCTAGCGTAGCCGGCAGCATCACCACCATCACCGGCCTGGTGCTGGCGCCCTTCACCTTCGGGACGTCCCTCATTGTGACGGCGGTGGGCATCGGCGTGGCGACGGCTGGTGGCGTGACCTCGGCCTCCGCTAACATCACAGACACGCTTCACTCCAACACCGACCGCAAGAAGGTGGAGAAGATGATCCAAGACTACCAGCTCCAGATCCAGGATATTAAAGAGTGCCTGGACTTTCTGCAGGTCAGACGCCTTCATGACCAGCTGTTGTATGATAAATCATGTACTGTTGAAGCATTTAGAGGTAGTTTTGTTACTTTCTGCTTTTATTTTAAATATTAGCTAGTTTTAGTCATTTTGTCACACCTGCTTTCAGATGGAGCGGCATTTACTACAAAGAGCCGTAGTTCACTGACAAGCTGAGCCAAATCGCGTTAAAATCGAGGACGTATCGCCAGCGATAATTAATGCGATATGGCTCAGCTTGTCAGTTAACTACGGCTCTTTGTACACAGCAAAAACTCAGTGTTAAATTAACACTCCTGCGAGTGTATATGAATGAGTCCACACTCAAGAGTGTTGAAGTTAATGAGATATTTAAGTGATTAATTGAGTGATGATTGAGCATTATTGAAGACACCTGATGTTAACAAGCAGAATCACTGAAGGAGAAAAACTCAAATTGTAAGCCACCGTTATGGCGATCATTGGTTGCTTTAGTTGGGCTCTTGATCCTTATATTATTAACTTTAGATTTTGTTTGGCTGATGTATCTGAGTTATAACTGCCAGATGAACAAAGAATAAAGTGATCTGATGGTGTTGGTTATATTATGACAATCATCTTTTGAACTTTATGATTTTGATTTATGTTGTTGGTTACAGCATAACTGTGATTCTGAATAAATATCCAGAGTTTTAGCAATAATAAAAAGGATTTCTTAAAAGTTGTTTAAAAAAAAAAAATCTTTCTTATAGGCACTCACAGACTTCAAGATTCAGTCTATGCATCTCAACAATGGTGACGAGCAGAATATTCAATTAGGAAAAGTAAATTACATAGAAAATTCAGATCATAATTTATTCATATCGCAATGCATGATGGGAGCCATTAATGAGTTGTGATTGGTGGCAGCCACTGCAACATGCTTTATTATTGTCACCATTGTTGAGATTCACAGAGATTTACAATTTGTGATTTTCTCCTTCAGAGATTCTGCTTGTTTACATCAGGTGTCTTCAATAATGCTCAAACATCACTCAATTATTCACTTAATTATCTCATTAACTTTAACACTCTTGAGTGTTAATTTAACACTGGAGTTTGTGCTGTGTAGTAAATGCCGCTCCATCTGAAAGCAGGTGATGGTGATTTACTACTAATCAAGGAACCGGCTTTACTGACGAGATGCGCATAACAATGTGATGCGATATATCGCCCAGCCCTAATATATATATTAGTTAGTGTGGATAATTTCACATGTTTCTGTTGTGTGTATGAATGCAATGGCCAATCAGGAGTGTGTTTCCCGTACAGCGCCGTAATTCGCGGCTTCACTACTATAGTGCGATGCATCATTGAAAGCTAGTCACGACTGTTTCCTGAAACTGTATTGTCGCAAATTGCTCGTTCAACCACATCGGTTAATGATGTCACGCAGGTGTTGGAGTAATAACTACTGTTAATTTTTTTATTTGTTTGAGATCGAATTAACACTAGATGTTTTGCTATAAATTACGGACATGATATCTGAGGACTAACTCTAATTTTTCTCCGTTATTTTGCTTTATTTCCAGATTCAATCATCGGCTCGTTCTTACGCACTAGAGCTCGTTCACACATGCGCACTCGTCAAAAACTACACTTTAAATCTCTTGACAAACTAAAGGACGTAAATGACATTTGTATGTATTCTAAATAAAAGACACAGATTGTGCTGAATTTCAGCTTGCTTATATTCCTCAAGATTATGATTTATGAAACACAGACTCCTTGAACTGCTGATAACGACGCAACTTGCGAAAATAGTTTGGCTTTGAGAAACACACCCCTGAGGCGTTTAAAGAGATAGTTCACCCGAAAATGAAAAATAGCCCATGAATTACTCTCCCTCAAGCCATCCTAGATGTATATGACATTCTTCTTTCAGACGAATACAATCCCTTCCAAGCTTTATAATGGCAGTGAATGGTTGTTTCTGTTTTGAAGTCCATCGAAGCGTCGTCTGCCAGAAGCTAGTTGTTTTAGTCGATAAAGTTTTAAATATGAATATTTTTCTTAAATGAACGCATCGCTTCACTTCAGAAGGCCTTTATTAACCCCCGCAGCCTGTGGAGCACTTTAATGATGGATAGATGCACTTTTATGATGGACAGATGCACTTTAATGATGGATAGATGCACTTTTATGATGAATAGATGCACTTTAATGATGGATAGATGCACTTTTATGATGGATAGATGCATTTTTATGATGGATAGATGCACTTTTATGATGGACAGATGCACTTTTATGATGGACAGATGCACTTTTATGATGGATAGATGCACTTTTATGATGGATAGATGCACTTTAATGATGGATAGATGCACTTTTATAATGGATAGATGCACTTTAATGATGGATAGATGCACTTTTATGATGGATAGATGCATTTTAATGATGGATAGATGCACTTTTATGATGGATAGATGCACTTTAATGATGGATAGATGCATTTTTATGATGGACAGATGCACTTTTATGATGGATAGATGCACTTTTATGATGGATAGATGCACTTTTATGATGGATAGATGCACTTTTATAATGGATAGATGCACTTTAATGATGGATAGATGCACTTTTATGATGGATAGATGCACTTTAATAATGGATAGATGCACTTTAATGATGGATAGATGCACTTTAATGATGGATAGATGCACTTTTATAATGGATAGATGCACTTTAATGATGGATAGATGCATTTTTATGATGGACAGATGCACTTTTATGATGGATAGATGCACTTTTATGATGGATAGATGCACTTTTATGATGGATAGATGCACTTTAATAATGGATAGATGCACTTTAATGATGGATAGATGCACTTTAATGATGGATAGATGCACTTTTATAATGGATAGATGCACTTTAATAATGGATAGATGCACTTTAATGATGGATAGATGCACTTTAATGATGGATAGATGCACTTTTATAATGGATAGATGCATTTTTATGATGGATAGATGCACTTATGATGGACAGATGCACTTTTATGATGGACAGATGCACTTTTATGATGATAGATGCACTTTTATGATGGATAGATGCACTTATGATGGACAGATGCACTTTTATGATGGACAGATGCACTTTTATGATGGATAGATGCACTTATGATGGACAGATGCACTTTTATGATGGACAGATGCACTTTTATGATGGACAGATGCACTTTTATGATGGATAGATGCACTTATGATGGACAGATGCACTTTTATGATGGATAGATGCACTTTAATGATGGATAGATGCACTTTTATGATGGATAGATGCACTTTAATGACGGATAGATGCACTTTTATGATGGATAGATGCACTTTAATGACGGATAGATGCACTTTTATGATGGATAGATGCACTTTTATGGACTTCAAAACAGAACCGAACAGGCTTGGAAGAGGCAGGATCTTTTTTAATATAACTCTGATTGTATTGGTCTGAAAGAAGAATGTCATGATGCAGAAATCTGCTGCTTTTCTCCCTCTTCATCGCTCTGCTAAACATCTGTTCTCTCCAGGCCGGGATGTTGACTCTGGAGGAGTGGGACTTCGAGCAGTACGTGGACAGCATCTCCAGAAAGGCTCTTAACCAGAACGTGAAGCACGTGTTGAAGGAGGGCGGCCGGGCCGGGAAAGCTCTTCTGGTCAACACGGAGAACCTCATCAACACCGTCCAGGTGCTCAGCGTAGCGGGAGGAGCAGCCAAAGCCGCGCAGGTGCTCAGCGTCACCAGCGGCGTCATGTCCGGACTCTTCCTCGCGCTCGACCTCTTCTTCCTCGCCAGGGGCTCGCTCGAGCTGCGCAAGGGAGCCAAGACAGAGTTCGCCGCCAAGATCCGAGAGGTTTGCAGAGAGCTTCGGGATGGACTTCAGGAGCTGAAGAGAATCCAACAGCAGCTGCAGAAAACCCTGGACGGGGTTGAGATGATGGAGGAGGAAGAAGAGGAGGAGGAGGAAGAGGAAGAACGAGAATGACAAAAGAGTTCAGCTAGAGGAATACGCATAGATGATGATCCTGAGCAAGAATACGCACAAATAAAATAATAATTATTTAATTAATAATTTTTATTAATTTAATTTGTAAGTTGCTTTGGATAAAAGTGTCTGCTAAATGCATAAATGTCAAAACATATCAAATAAAAATAAATACGTATTTAAAATACACTAGCGGTCTAAAGTTTGGAATAATTTAGTTTTTTTATGTTTTTGAATAAGATTAAGCATATTATAATGATTTCTGAAGGATCATGTGACTGAAGACTGGAGTAATGATGCTGAAAATTCAGCTTTGATCACAGCAATAAATTACACTTTACTATGTATTCACATAGAAAACAGCTGATTTACACTGGAATAATATTTCACTGTTTTTACAGTATTTTTGATCGAATAAATGCAGCCTTGGTGAGCAGAAGAGAAAATTTTAATTATTCCAAACTTTTGACCTTTAGCGTATATATATTATAAATTAAATATTTCCGCTGTTTGCCAAAGGTCATTAGACAGTAGTTTAGTGTAATGCGATTTACTAAGTGAAATGGCTATGCAGAGTCTTATGGTTACAAATAACGATAAGAGATAAGTAACTATTTTATATCCTATGCAATGAACAACATAGTGCCATTTATATACTGAGACATATTTTGATATTGTTATAATAGACTTTTGTTTTCACTCTCTTATTTATTATTCTCTATTATTTCTCAATTTAAATCTGTAACTGCTCAGGTATGATGGGTCTGTATATCTTGCATTTTCAGCTGTCTATATGTTCAGGTCAATAACACACAACAGTAAAGTCACGTGATACATGTGCCTTTTCTCAGCACTGGTCAGGACGGACCAATCACAGATTACTTCATTCTTTCTATAAATACTCCTTTCCAATCCATTCAGTTCATTCTGTCACCACTAGAGGAACAGATGCACCAAACCTGGGACTCAAACACCAGTCTTTTATTGTAATTGGGTGAATTACATGATATTGCATATATTTACAGTTCATGTTTGCTGAATGTCCTCCAAATGAATCATTGTACCAGATGAATAAGTCAGTGACTGGACAAAACGGGTCTTTAGAAGTCAAGTCACATTGTTTCAAAGCCACTTCACCGTAATAAACAGGAAAAAAACAGTGTTAATGTTGCTACATTTTTCAGTTATGAAACTAATACAGCTGTAAAGCAGCTCTAAAAAGACAAGTGTCATCACTGAGCTCAGTTTAGTTCAAATGTTGTTCTCTGATAATGTCAAATCCATAATATTGCTGAATTTTAATTGTTTTAAAATTTCTTTTTCTTTCTCTTTTAAACCTATTTCCCATTTAGCATCATGTCTATCACTAACCTACAGGTTGATCCATCAGTCTATCCCATTAAAATTGATGGGCTGTTTTACAGTTTTCTGTCTGTGTTATGTTGTAATTGTTGGTTAATGTACACAGCGAGACAAATGCCACAAATGCCATTCTAAATGTTTTTCCACATTGTTAAAAATAGCTTGCATTCAGTGTTGGAAAAATGTTTGGTTGCAATCAGTCCATCTTAAATATGCATCTGAAATTCTTTAAAAAAAAATGAACGTCACATTTTTTTTAACAATGAAATCAGGGTAGCCTATTACATTTTCTACAGATACCATTGTACATGTTGGTTAGTCATGATAATAATTTTACTTGTGATTAATATGGTTTAACCAACTATACCAGTTCTTCCAGCAGTTAAAACAGTGAAACCATGATGGTTTTCTGCCATGAATTTCTAAATGGTAGACGCGTACGCAGACAGCTGACTGTGACTATATTACTCAGAAGTTTTATTATAAACAATACTTTATTTGTTCATCATGGTAATGGCTGGTTGTATTGTGTGTTGAAGTGTTTCTCATTATAAACGCCTCCACAACCGGTTACATTTCTTCTTTTCATGTTTTGAATAATAAGCTGTACACATATAGTGTGATCAAAATAAAGATGGCATTTGATTTCCTCAATATTTTCTTGCATCAACATACTTGGGATATCGTTCACCAACCAGCCAATCATCTTAAAGGGATAGTTCACCCAAAAATAAAAATTCTGTCCAAAATCTTCGAAACACAAATGAAGATATTTTTGATGAAATCTGAGAGCTGTCTCACTCCTTCATAGGTTTCTATGTAATTTCATTATGCCGGTCCAGAAAAGTTACTAAAGACATTGTGAAAATAGTCCAAGTGACTACAGTGGGTCATGTAGCATGAGCAACCAACAAACCAACCGAACAACCAATTAACTGAACAACAAAACACTCGAACAAACAATTAACCAACCGAACAACCACTGAACAACCAATCAACTGAAAAATCAAACAACCACTAATTCAGGTTTCTACTTGATTGACATGAATACTGTTCCAGGAACACCAACATATTTTCATTATATTTGTGCTTATCACATCGTTTCACAGTACAAACAAATCAGACTTCAGATTCAGACTAATTAGAAAAGGGAAAAATAATCTTCTTAATGGTTTACAAGAAGAAAAAGTTTTTCACTAGAACTTTTTGACGGGTATTTTTGGAAATGTGCACGTACACATGGTCTTGCTTTCTTTATTTTGTTCTTCCTGAAGGTGAGGCTTTAATGGATGGTGGAAAACTATTCTGCAGTGATCCGTAAAAGTTTTAAAACACTCAAACACAAATATTTTGTCTGCATTCCAGCAAACAGAACTGTTATAAAAGCATGAATGTCAAACGCACAAATATCCCTTAACATCCCTGGTTCATGTCAAACATTGCTGAAAAAAACCTATAGTTAACATATAGTTATAGTTAAAACTGTATTGTATTAATATGCAAGATATACGCATTTATGAACATTTTAAAATTGGGAATTTGCTTTACTAGAAAAACCATCAGGACATTTTCTGACCCAAGACCGGATTAACAAGAAGTAGTTTCATGTCCTTGTTGACTGGGTCAGTCACATTTTTTTAAATGCCTGTAAGTTTTAAACCTAATTCTGAAAGCCAGGTGCAAATATAACTCTTTAATAATTCTTTAATAATAAGATGCAGAAGCTTGAGTGACCAGCTCGTCCTCAGTGCAATGCTCTTTCTACCTAGAACAAGTTTGACATTTGAATTTTTGGTAGCATTTTACACTAAGGCATAATTTATTAACATTAATTAATTCATTAACTAACATGAACCAACAATGAGCAATATATTTGAGCCTACATTGGATTAACCTACAATTTTTTTTTTTTAATAGAATGTTGGAATTAACATTAACTAAGATTAATAAACGCTGTAGAAGTATTGTTCATTGTTAGTTTATGTTAACTAAAGTAGATAACTACTGTTAACTAATGAAGCCTTATAGTAAAATGTTACCCAATATACAATAATATTAATATTAGTTAACTACATTAGTTAAGATGAACTAACAATGAACAATACTTCTACAGCATTTATTAAGATTAACATTATATTTCCATCCAAAGGTGCAAATTTAACTTATACACAAAATTGTCATATCTCATAAAACATTTGCGAATAAAGCAGCGTTTCCTTCCAGTGAGCCGAAGAAAACAAAATCGTCACTTCCTGATAAACTGGAGCTAAATATCACTGAGAAATATCCACAAACACCCATAGCAAGATCTCTTTAGCAAGGACCTCTGTATTTATAAAACCCCGCGCACGGCCCTGCTCATGCTGTGCACTTTTCATATAATCAACATAGGTGATATTAAAAAATAACATTACATCATTTATTTATAATGGTTTGGTTAAAAACAGATATTATTGTAGTTTGTGATATTAGCTCACTTTGCAGCAAAAGCTCTGTTGGCTTTTATTACTTGATAAAATTAGTTTACTTGATACTTTATTATTAGATTGAAAACATTGAAATTTCATAAAAGTGTCTAAATAATAGAAACACAGTTCAGAATGGCCTTTCTTTAAATGCAAATGTTCTTTGAGTATTTGATGTGTGAAGGTAAAGCATGTACTCACTATACTCCTAATTACAAGAAGAAGAAACTGCTCTTAAACTGGGTGTGTGACGGCTGTGGAATGGGGTTTGGCCGAGGAAAAAATGAAGTCAAAAGATTTTTTTTTTGTTTGTTTTTTGCTTTAATCCCTGTCGACTTTTTCATCCAAAACGTTTTGATGTGATAAAATGCGCATAAAAATAGGTGGATGGAAACATAGCTAGTGAGTGCCTAATACATTTTTTAAGATCAAATGTTGTATCTGTTAACTTCAGTTAATGCACTGTGAACTAACATGAATCTAACATCAACAAAAGTTAATAAATGCTGTAAAAATATATCGCTCATTGTTAGTTCATGCTTTAATGTTAACAAATGAGAGTGTTACCAAAAATGTTATAATTTGTTTTAATTAATGAGATTATAGAGATTTTTTGTCCAATGTTTTTCTTCTGCTGTCGAATGTTTATTCAATAGTGAAAGTATATACTTGATAATTTCTCAACCGTTCCGTAAAAAACTTACTAAAACCTACACTTTTTTTTTCAATGCCTGTAACTAAGTTAACAGGTTAAACACTGAACACTAAACAACTGACATTGTAGCTCTAGAAATGTCTTCACTTATACAAAAGTTCAAGCGATCACACATTCAGCACGATCAGTACAATTATCTTTCTACCTAGAAAAAAAAAAAAATATAGACATTTTATTGATCATTTTAGATTTTTTTAAAATACTGACATTATAAGGATAAAAAAAAAGATTGTTTAATGAAAGTGTATACTTGATAACTGTTCTTGACCTTGCAGTAAAAACTACTATACACTGCAAAAAATGTTTTTTGTATCAAGAATTTTTGTTGGAAAAAAATCTAATCAATCTTAAATTAAGGTAGGCCTACATTTACTTGGGACAGAAAATGACTATAGATATGAAGTCTTGTTTTCTGAAAAATGAAGTATGTGCTTAAAACAAGAAACATAAAATGGGGTTAGAAAAAAAAAACCTGTTTCCCGTTTGAATTGGGTGAAAAAGACTGAGTCACGACCAGTAGACGTCAGCACCACAGATATGGCGATACTGGGATATTGTTTTACTTACACAAGGGCTTAAGATGAATGAGGAGGTGAGAATTAGGTCAATCGTATCGCACAGAGGTGTGTCTCAGGGCTTTGTTGTGGCTGGATAATCTGAGCTTTACAATCACTATTTAGATAATATATTCCTCAGATAACATGTCATTTGCTGGATGCAGAAAACCGTCATGTGAATCATGCATGAAGTAAATGGAGCTTGAGGAGCGACTGAAACCAATTAGTGGAAAACATCCGTCATTTCAAAAATGATGTGTGACTTTAAACTGAGATTTGGTGAACGATTGGAATTCAGTTCTGTCTCAGTGGACATGTTAATGAGCACGTTTGTTAAGTATTACACTTCAGGGTGTAATTCATCTTCAGCGTTTGTATGTTCTGGGAAGCAGGGCGGGGCCGAGAGCAGTGGGAACGGATCCAGGCCGGCGGCTCGAGTGTTAATGTACGCCACACCGGTCTCGAGTCTCACGGAGGAGCTCCGGAAGGATAGAAGGAGGAGTGACGAGTGCAAGACGAGAGAGGACCAGGCCTGGACTATTTATGTTGTGTTTATGTTCATATGCGGGAGTCGTCCGTGAGGGACTGCCGCTTTCCTTTCCTTTTGATGTTTGTTTATTTATTGGATTAAAGTTAACATTTAACATTCGCTGGTTCCCGTCCCCTTCTCTGAGCTTTGAACATGG
Source organism: Gila orcuttii (assembly GCA_026230005.1). Classification (NCBI taxonomy): domain Eukaryota; kingdom Metazoa; phylum Chordata; class Actinopteri; order Cypriniformes; family Leuciscidae; genus Gila; species Gila orcuttii. Next base: position 3,132,541 of record JAPDVR010000001.1, on the reverse strand, counting down.
TTACCTTAGAGCTGGAAACCCAGGAGAAATGAGGGAGCGCGGTGCTGAGGAGATCGGGCAGCATGAAGGAGCAGCGACTGCCGAGGCGGTCGAGCTGGGGATGATTGTCTTCCATTGATGGGCTTTCGTCTCAAAGAACTGTCATTACCACGTTCAACACAAAGCACTGTTACGAGAGTATTAGTACTAGTTGATGGTGGAAATATGGAAGCATTACTGTGGCAGAGGTATAAGGTTCAGCAACACACAACCTTCAGACACCCTTTTCTAAAATTATACCTACTTTTTTTTTTTTTTTTTTGCACCAACAGTACCAGCAACGAACGGCACCTACGGGAGTCAAACCAGAAACTACAGTCTCTAGAGCACCTGTTTCTTTCTTCCTAAAAAGAGAAAGAACACAAAAAATATACAAACTTAAAAAAATAAACAAGAATATACGGTCCCACGTCTCTGCCAGCTAGGGCCTGTTTCAGAAAGGAGGTTAAGTGAAACCTCTGAGTATGTTAACCCTGAAATGAGGGAAACTCTGGGTTTTCTGTTTCAGAATGGGAGGTATGTCAAACCCAAGAAAGCAGAGTAAGTCAAGCCCGTTTATGAAAGAGAGGTAACTTAAACTCAGAGTCAGTTACCATGGTAACTTACTCTGTGAACCTAACCTGGTCGGAAGCAGGTTTTCTTCGGTAAACCCAGAGTTTCTTGCGCTCTCCTCCCCTTTTTCAAAGAGGAAGCGGTGTTTAAACACTTCATTCATTCTTTCTGTACATTTATTCATTGCTGTTTTTACCGCTGTTTTTTCAATTTTTTTAATAAGATGAAGTCTATATAACTCATTAACTGGGGAATTTCTGGTGTATTGAGTAAGCTACTTACAACTGTCTGGGGTTCTGTTGGGACAGGAGGCTCCAAAAGACAGATATTACCATCAGAATCTGTTGGGACCAACGAAAAACCCAACCGAAAGTAAAATAAATGGAAATATCAAAAATACCCTGTATAAAAAATAACACATTTGTAAACCTTTTACATTTTATGAAGGCCCTTGGATCTTCGGGAGTGACTGGCTCTGATGAAGTCCCTCCAGGAATTCCCTGCACTGCTAGACACTGGATGCTTTTTAGTTATTTAACATGTAAAATGTTTATAAAGTCAGGTAGCCTACATCCATGATATGCTTAAGCCTTACCTGATGATGATTGATATATGTTTTTATATTTCATTTTCAGCTACTGCCACATTCTTTTAATGACCTAGCCTACATGAAAATTAAAATGAGGTTTAATAACATACTGTTCTTCCAGTTTCACCTCTGATATTATAACAGTTGGGTAAGTTACTCTAAAATAGTTATTAATTACTAACTAGAAATTACATCTTCAACAGAGTAATTAGATTAATGTAATAATTACTATCTCTAGAATGTATTGGTCTACTTATTACTAATTACTTTATAAATCCCATATCAACCTCAACCACTTGAACAATACAAGGAGAGACAATAAACTGCACTTTTAATGCTTTCAAATTAACACAATTGCATGAATTATTGTTGAATTTACCAAAGTGTGTAGAGGGAGATGGTTACATTAAACATATACATTTTAAAAATGTATGTTAAATCCACTAACGTTATTGTTTTATACAGAATTGTTCTATAGTCCATGCAGTAGCCTATGTAATGTAATTACATCAGATTTTATTTTAAATTACAGAAGAATTAAGAGTAATCCCTTTAATTAAATTACAATATTTAGATTACTTGGTAATGAATTACACCCAACACTGTATAACAGTAATTCCTCTTTTTGTCTGGCGCTGTTGCCATGGTTACTCCTAATATCTGCTCTCCATCGATAATGGCTTTTTATAGTTGTTGTGCACGCGCTTAACTCAGAGTCAGACAACTTAGAGTTGATTGAACTTACTAATTTCAGCTGTTCTGTAACCAAAAACTCAGAGTTTCCCATCTCAGGGTAAGTCAACTCAGAGTTCAAGTTTTAACTCAGAGTTGGTTGAACCTCCTTATTGAAACAGGCCCCTATTCGGTGGATCCTGCCGACTACGCCACATGTAGCACTACGCCACCCCAAAATAACGGGGAAAAACAATTCAAATAAAGACACACAAGTAAATTTCACGTAGAAAAGGGGAGGCGCGAGTTCCTGTACAAAAAATATGTTTTCAAAGCTAAAATGGTAAAGAAATATTTCAAGCAAAACAACTCGCCCTGCACTCAGGGATAAAACAAGTGAAAAGAAGTCCTGTCAAAACAGTCAAAACAATATCCCTCTAACACTAATCTCACACACCAGTAATATATCTCACATCATGGTTCACAAAAACAATTGGGGAGCACTAAAACACAGGTCTGCTATCTAAGAAAGGGACTCTGTAAAACTGCTCAGCTTTTATAGCAGAGCTCACGGCCACAAGAGCGGATCAGCGGGAGCGCGGATTAACAACAGCAGAGCGGAAACAACATAGAAAGACACAAGCATTCACAACACCTTAACAAGGACACGTACTTTGACGTAACAGTTTAAACTTCAGCAGTCTTGATCATGTCTACATGTCTAAATGCATGTGATATGCTGATTAGATATTTGCATAACCAAGCAGTTTAACAGGTGTTTAAAGGTGTATATAAATGAACTAAAAATGAAAAATAATTCTAAAGCATCTCAGTCAATGGTAATTTCACCATTTAAAAATACATTATATAAATCAAACGTTAATAAAATCTGTTAATATTGTATAATGGACCTGAACTAACATGAACTAACAATGTTGTGTTTCATTAACGTTAACAGATATAAACTAGACTAAAATAAGTTTGTCAAGATAAACTTTGATGTGGGCTTGAAAAATCCTGACCAGAAATTTTGAAGTAGTTTAAAATTATAAAAGCATGAAGTTTGAAGGCAATACAGTCATGGGCCACCAAAAAAACTGAACATGAACTACTGTGTTTATTAATCTTACTTAATGCAATCTCAACATTTAATACTACATTTAAAAAAATTGTATCTGTTTACATTATTAATGCACTGTGACATCAACCGTTTTATTAACTAACAATAGCAAAGTTTAATAAATGCTGTAAAAATATATTGCTCGTTGTTATATGCCTACAGTATATGCAAATTGCATTGTGTTGTGTGGTTTTCTACGGATTTTGCTTTTCTTACAGTAAATAATTATTTTCTAAAACAACTATATGGTCAGACAAGAAGAGATGAGGAAGTGAATTGAAGATGACTGATGCCTAATTCCAAAAATTCAATTCAATCCAGAAGTTATGAAAGGTATTTCTTTCATGCATTCACCGAACTCATCTTCGTAATGATGCTATTGTTTTCTGACAGTTCCCGGGCACATTTACAGACCGCTGAACATGAGATCTACGCATGTTATTGCTGCTCAAAAGGTCTTTTCTTCTCGTGATGCACCACCCTTTTGTGTCCCAGAGCAGAAAAAAACTTGTTGGACCAGACCAAGAGACAAGATTTGTTTTGTGTTTAAAGGTGTGCTCATATACATCTGCAGTTTTATAATCAGTACAATACATTTGTATCAGTTACTCTCCTGTTATCCAGGACTACAAACAGTCTGAAAAAAAAAATCAAAAAGAAAAAATCTGAGAAACAACTTTTACAATGCAAAATAATTATTTTCTTAAATAGTACATTAATCTTGTTGTTTTTATCTAAAGATTATTAAATTAAGATGCATTTACTTGAGAAGGAAATTGACATATGTAAAGTCTTAAAAAAAAGTATTAAAATGGAGTGATCCAAAATATTTGGTTAAAGGCCAGAAAAATCAACTTAATTCAAAGAGAAAAAAAATGTGTGTATATATATATATATATATATATATATATATACACACGTATATATATATATATATATATATATATATATATAAACACGTGTATATATATATATATATATATATATATATATATATATATATATATATATATATATATATGTGTGTGTGTGTGTATGCGTATATGTATATAAAAAAGGCCACTCTGAAATGCACAGTTTTACTGTCTTGGGGGGAGGGGGGGGGGTGTCAGTATCTGTTAGTATCTGTTGGGGGGGTCAGTATCTGTTGGGGGGGTCAGTATCTGTTGGGGGGGTCAGTATTTGTTGGGGGGGTCAGTATTTGTTGGGGGGGTCAGTATCTGTTGGTGGGGGTCAGTATCTGTTGGGGGGGTCAGTATCTGTTGGTGGGGGTCAGTATCTGTTGGGGGGGGTCAGTATCTGTTGGGGGGGGCAGTATCTGTTGGGGGGGGCAGTATCTGTTAGTATCTGTTGGGGGGTCAGTATCTGTTGGGGGGGGGGGCAGTATCTGTTAGTATCTGTTGGGGGGTCAGTATCTGTTGGGGGGGTCAGTATCTGTTGGGGGGGGCAGTATCTGTTAGTATCTGTTGGGGGGTCAGTATCTGTTGGGGGGGGGGGGGCAGTATCTGTTAGTATCTGTTGGGGGGTCAGTATCTGTTGGGGGGGTCAGTATCTGTTGGGGGGGTCAGTATTTGTTGGGGGGGGGCAGTATCTGTTAGTATCTGTTGGGGGGGTCAGTATCTGTTGGGGGGGTCAGTATCTGTTGGCGGGGGTCAGTATCTGTTGGGGGGTCAGTATCTGTCATGGGGGGACCGCACTGTGGTTGCAGCCGTTGTGTGTGCTGACGCGTGTTAACACTAGACAAAAGGAGAGTTACATCACCATATGGAAAGAAGCGTAAATGGATGGAGAAGCATAGGTTACTGTAAAGCTATGTCTTAGTTGGTGCTTATCTTGGCGAAAGCCGAGTACAAATCAGCATGAAGTTTTAACATCTACTCTCATGTAATGGAAATCATGTTGGGGGGGGTCAGTATCTGTTGGGGGGGGGGGGTCAGTATCTGTTGGGGGGGTCAGTATCTGGTGTGACAATCATTTACCTCACGCAGTGCAACACATCTCCTTCGAGTTGATCAGGTTGTTGATTGTGGCCTGTTGAGTGTTGTCCACTCCAGGAACACGCTGAGGATGATGATGAGGATGATGAGCATGCAGATGAGCTTCCCTGAGACGGTTTCTGACAGTTTGTGCAGAAATTCTTTGGTTATGCAAACCGATTGTTGCAGCAGTTGTCCAGGCGGCTGCTCTCAGACGATCTTGGAGGAGAAGATGCTGGATGTGGAGGTCCTGGGCTGGTGTGGTTACACGTGGTCTGAGATTGTGAAGGCGGTTGGATGTACTGCCAAATTCTCTGAAACACCTTTGGAGACGGCTTATGGTAGACAAATGAACATTCAATTCACGGGCAACAGCTCTGGTGGACATTCCTGCAGTCAGCATGCCAATCGCACGCTCCCTCAAAACTTGCCACATCTGTGGCATTGTGCTGTGTGATAAAACTGCATGGATTATCTCGGCAAAGGAGAAGTGCTCACTAACACATATTTAGACAGATTTGTGAACAATATTTGAGAGAAATAGGCCTTTTGTGTACATAGAAAAAGTATTAGAGCATTAAGATCAATTTCCAAAAGATGATTTTTTATTCCTCTTTTTAGTCAACTTTAGCATGGGTGTGTTAGCTTATACTATCCACTGTATATATATATATATATATATATATATATATATATATATATATATACACTCACCTAAAGGATTATTAGGAACACCTGTTCAATTTCTCATTAATGCAATTATCTAATCAACCAATCACATGGCAGTTGCTTCAATGCATTTAGGGTTGTGGTCCTGGTCAAGACAATCTCCTGAACTCCAAACTGAATGTCAGAATGGGAAAGAAAGGTGATTTAAGCAATTTTGAGCGTGGCATGGTTGTTGGTGCCAGACGGGCCGGTCTGAGTATTTCACAATCTGCTCAGTTACTGGGATTTTCACGCACAACCATTTCTAGGGTTTACAAAGAATGGTGTGAAAAGGGAAAAACATCCAGTATGCGGCAGTCCTGTGGGCGAAAATGCCTTGTTGATGCTAGAGGTCAGAGGAGAATGGGCCGACTGATTCAAGCTGATAGAAGAGCAACTTTGACTGAAATAACCACTCCTTACAACCGAGGTATGCAGCAAAGCATTTGTGAAGCCACAACCCGCACAACCTTGAGGCGGATGGGCTACAACAGCAGATGACCCCACCAGGTACCACTCATCTCCACTACAAATAGGAAAAAGAGGCTACAATTTGCAAGAGCTCACCAAAATTGGACAGTTGAAGACTGGAAAAATGTTGCCTGGTCTGATGAGTCTCGATTTCTGTTGAGACATTCAGATGGTAGAGTCAGAATTTGGCGTAAACAGAATGAGAACATGGATCCATCATGCCTTGTTACCACTGTGCAGGCTGGTGGTGGTGGTGTAATGGTGTGGGGGATGTTTTCTTGGCACACTTTAGGCCCCTTAGTGCCAATTGGGCATCGTTTAAATGCCACTGCCTACCTGAGCATTGTTTCTGACCATGTCCATCCCTTTATGGCCACCATGTACCCATCCTCTGATGGCTACTTCCAGCAGGATAATGCACCATGTCACAAAGCTTGAATCATTTCAAATTGGTTTCTTGAACATGACAATGAGTTCACTGAACTAAAATGGCCCCCACAGTCACCAGATCTCAACCCAATAGAGCATCTTTGGGATGTGGTGGAACGGGAGCTTTGTTCCCTGGATGTGCATCCCACAAATCTCCATCAACTGCAAGATGCTATCCTATCAACATAGGCCAACATTTCTAAAGAATGCTTTCAGCACCTTGTTGAATCAATGCCACGTAGAATTAAGGCAGTTCTGAAGGCAAAAGGGGGTCAAACACAGTATTAGTATGGTGTTCCTAATAATTCTTTAGGTGAGTGTATATGTATATATATACCTACACTGAATAAAATTATAAACGCAACACACTTGTTTTGCCCCCATTTTTCATGAGCTGAACTCAAAGGCCTTAATTTAAAAAAACGAGGAAAAATCCAACCTTTAACGACACCAATTTTCTTTATGTATGAATAATGTATCGTAAATAAATAAATGTTCTTCCTTAAAATACAGGGTGCATAAGTCAGGACACCCCTATGTTAAACTCCCATAGAGACAGCAGATTTTTTTTAAAGGCCAGTTATTTTATGGATCCAGGATAATATGCATCCTGATAAAGTTCCCTTGGCCTTTGGAATTAAAAAAGCCCAACATCATCACATTTCCTTCATCATATCTAGACATCGGCATGGTGTTATTTCAGTTAGGCTAATAGCTGGTATGATTTGCATTGAGAGATGATCTTATGGAAAGTTCCCCATGCCGATCTCTAGATATGATGAAGGGAATGTGATGATGTGGGATATTTTAATCCCAAAGGCCAAGAGAGCTTTATCAGGATGCATATTATCCTCGATCCATGAAATAACTGGCCTTTAAAAAAAATCTGCTGTCTCTATGGAAATTTAACATAGGGGTGTCCTGACTTATGCAACCTGTATTTTAAGGAAGAACATTTATTTATTTACGATACATTATTCATTCACAAATAAAATTGGTGTCCTTAAAGGTTGGATTTTTCCTCATTTTTTTAATTAAGCCATTAAGATCAATTTCCAAAAGATGATTTTTTATTCCTCTTTTTAGTCAACTTTAGCATGGGTGTGTTCACTTATGCTAGGCACTAATGTTCTTGTTTTTCAAAAAATCACACTTAATTTCATTATTCTTTTCGGAAAACAATACTTAAACTCTTTTTGCTTCTCAAGTAAATATATCTTGATTTAAGGCAAGGCAAGGCAAGGCCTGATACAAGGTTTATTTATATAGCACATACACAATGGTAATACAAAGTGCTTTACATAGAAGAAATTAAAATAATCAAAAGAAATCAGAATAATTAAAACAGTGTAGAATACAAGATAAAATACAGAAATAATCAAAAGAAATCAGAATAATTAAAAACATAAAATAAAATACAGTACAAACAGTCGGACGAACAGTGGCACAGTGCTCTTTCAGTAAATGCACAGTTAAACAGAAGTGTTTTGAGTCTGGATTTGACTGTGACTGTAGGAGCACATCTGATTTCTTCTGGAAGCTGGTTCCAGCTGCGGCTGGCATAGTAGCTAAAAGCAGACTCACCATGCTTAGAGTGAACCCTTGGTATTTCTAGCTGATGTGATCCTAATGATCTGAGTGATCTGTTGGGTTTATATTCAGTGAGCATATCTGCAGTGTATTGAGGTCCTAGGCCATTGAATGATTTATATACCAGTAATAATACCTTAAAATCAATCCTATATGTAACTGGCAGCCAGTGTAAAGAGCTGAGGACTGGTGTGATGTGTTCATATGTTCTGGTTCTGCTCAGCGTTCTGTATGAGCTGACACTGTCTTATGGTCTTTTTGGGAAGGCCAGTGAGGAGTCCATTACAATAATCCACCCTGCTGGTGATGAAAGCATGAACAAGTTTCTCTAAGTCTTGACTGGAAACAAAGCATCTAATTCTTGCAATATTTTTCAGGTGATAGTATGCTGATTTAGTTATTGCTTTGACATGACTACTGAAACTAAGGTCTGACTCTAGAGACACACCAAGATTTCTGACTTGATTTTTAGTTGTTTGACCCCTAGACTGAAGGTATGCGTTCACCTTGAGAACTTCATCTTTGTTTCCAAACGCAATGACTTCAGTTTTGTCTTTGTTTAACTGAAGAAAGTTTTGGCACATCCAATTGTTTACTTCATCAATGCATTGGAACAGAGAGTTAATGGGGCTGTAATCGTTAGGCGATAGGGCTAAGTAGAGCTGTGTGTCGTCTGCATAGCTGTGGTAAGAGATTTGGTTCTTTCTCATTATTTGGCTCATTGGGAGCATGTACAGGTTGAATAGGAGTGGCGCAAGAATTGAGCCTTGAGGGACTCCGCATGTCATGGGTGTCCATTCAGACTTATGGTCTCCTATACTCACATTATAACCTCTCCCTACTAAGTATGACCTGAACCATTTTAGGACTATCCCAGAAAACCCGACCCAGTTTTCCAGCCTGTCAAGAAGTATGTCGTGATCGACAGTGTCAAATGCAGCACTGAGGTCGAGTAGTACCAGCACTGATAATTTGCTTGATAATTTAAGAATGTTTAGATATTTTTATCTAAATAGATAAAAATCTATTTATAATAGATTATAATCTACAAGCACTTATAATTTGCTTGATAATTTAAGAATGTTTAGATATTTTTACTGGAAAAAAAAAACTACTGAGAAGAATAATTTTTGCTGCGCAAGGCCAAAATATTTATGATTCTTTTGTTTTTGAAATAACATACGTGATCATATACAATAAGATATGTTAATACCTTTGGTATTTACAAAGGGAAGAAGAGTATTACAGTGAAGGACTGTAAAAAAAAAAAAAAGTCCACCTGTTTAAAAAAAAAAGTGGTCACCAGTTGCTGCCCTAAATTAAGAATAACCATATTGCCATTTAAACTTAAATTTTAAAAATTGAAGAAAATTGGAGTTGAATCTCATATGAATTGTATAAAAAAACTGCTGAAATTATTTTGATGATTTAAAGTAATGTAAAAACATAAGTTGCCATGACTTACTGATCATATCAATTTTTTAATGTCAAGCTATTTAAAAATGGGTTGCGCTTTTGTCACATTTGTCAGACTGAAGAATGAAGACAAAAGGTGTAAACACAAATTCTCGGACGTCACTCCCGATCGTGCACATGTGTTGGAGTTTTTAGTTTGAAGACATGAGAATGTAATGCATTTATCTTCTGACTGGGTGTGAAACGTCCCTCAACACAGTCCCTTCATTACGTCGCCATCTAAACACTCCAGAGAAACTGGAAAGACATAGTGATGATCTATACCTATCATCACTGCTATATATATATCTTATATAAAATAACTGACACACCAGACAAAGTGGCGTACAGTGGCTTAAAACAGGAGGAATCGTGCCTGAGCTATTTAACAGAACAAAATAAAAGTTTGGTGAGCGTTAAAATCGTGTTTGTTTTTACAAATGCCAAGTTAGATGGTGAAATGATTTTATTCTCACTCCTTTTTTAGACCAATAGAACAGAATGCTTGTTTGTGTGTGTTTTAAGAATTTCTGTTTTTGTTTTACAATCAAGACTCAAGATTATTCTTGATGGGCCGAATGTCCCTCTGTTGTTTCCAGTTGTTGGTAATTTAATTTTCAAGCAAATGCCTAAACCTCACCCTGAGTAAATATTTCAAGAGTATGTATTGTAGAACAAAAGCTGAAGAGGCAGTGCTTAGACGAAACCACTAAATCAACTGAGACATACTGCAATAACCCTTTGTTTAACATGCGTTTCTGCCAAAATACCAGTTAGGGCCTACTAGACTGAAAAACTTTGGCGTAGAAACAGTTTAACAAACAACTACAAAGAAATGGCGAGTTAAACACTGAATTAAACTCAATTGAGAAAACTCAAATTAAAACTTAATAAAAGTAATAAAAAAAAGTAATACACATTAAAACTTTATTGCTTGTAGCCTATTATTTACAATTTTGAAAAAGTAATTCATTGAAACAGTATAAGATTAAAAATAAATAAATAAATATTGCTCAATAGTCTAAATCAAATTGGCTTCAAAGAAAATGCTACATTCTCTTTGACAAAACTGATTTTTTTTCTTACATAATCTATAATGTAGGAGTCTTTTTCTGATTAAATAAAAAAAACTGTAAATCAGGTGCATATAAGTGATGACGGTGACAGTTGTGATTATTTCAGTTATTTCCCCGCGTCACGGAGCATCTGCTGTATTTGAGTTAAGGTGCAGCGGGAATAAGTGTTGTTTCAGGAATGCTACTCCTCCCTATTCCAGACATCTTGTGTGTTGGCTTTGCTTTTACGTCTGAATGTTCAAATAGCGAAGTCTGAGGTAAAACAAACCTTCAGGTAAAATCAGTGTCCAACCCTTCAGGTCCCGCCCTGCATTATTAAAGTTAGAGAAGCTCGACACCTCCATCAGTGATCAGTAACTCACAGAACCTCTCACATACAGGTAAGAAACACTTTAAGATGCTTTTGAACATGGCTGTTAATTATTACATTATACATGATACAGAGGTTTAACAGATGAGGTGCAGGCTATTCTAAATATTAGATATTTTTAGATGATTCTTCGATGTAGCCTTTATTTAAGTACTTTATTTAAGTTAACCTTATGGTTCTTGGCTGAATTTTTAAGAACGTTAATGACAAAAAGGTTTTATGTCTAATGTTTCAAATGAATGTATAATTCTTAATTTGTTTTTTGTAAAAAAAAAAAAAATGGTTTACGAGCTATTTAATTCATAACATTTTGTAAAATAAGAACTGAATTAAAACTAAATTTATTAATTAAAACTAACTTTATAAAATGATCCCTAACTAACTAATTGCACATTTATGAGCCATTTTTTAAATTTACCTTTAACCAACCAACTAATTGTTTGCTTAAAATGTGTCTGTGCTATCATTTTAAAAAATAAATACTGTTTGCTTTAATATTTAGTTTTAGAATGCAAATACATTCATAAAAAACAAATCTTTGTAACTAAAGTGTCAGGATATTTCTAGGATCCACATTTCCTTCCTTCCATTTGGCAATGTACAAAAATAATTAGTTTGAATCCTTTCCTGCTTTATCTTTTATATTTCTTATAGCAGATTACACATTTTATTGATTGAATATTATATATTATTTTAAATATAGGTATATTGTATGGTTGGATTACAATAATTAATCAATTGAAAAATGTATTCTGTTCTATTCTTTGTCTATCCTGAAAGATATGTGTAGATGTGTTATCAGAATTACCCAACATGTTCAGAGATCCAGACTGGGGAATGACAGCCACTGGCTGCTAAATGAAACTTTTTAAAAAACATATTTTTTGTTGTTGCCAAATGACATTGTCCACATTCACATTCAGTTTAGGGGATGAATTATGAGGATCGCTCAATTTCTGTAATTTTACACTTTGACACACTGCCGTTCAAAAGTGTGTGACCTGTAAGATTTTTTATGTTTTTAAAAGAAGTCTCTTCTGCTCATCAAGGCTGCATTTATTTGATTAAATATAAATAAAAAAAAATATTGTGAAATATTATTCCAATGTAAATCAGCTGTTTTCAATGTGAATATATAGTAAAGTGTAATTTATTCCTGTGATCAAAGCTGAATTTTCAGCATCATTACTCCAGTCTTCAGTGTCACATGATCCTTCAGAAATCATTATAATATGACGATTTGATGTTCAAGAAACATTTATCATTATTATCAATTTTGAAAACAGTTATTTACATTTTTATCTCAGGATTTTTTGATAAATAGGAAGTCAAAAAGAACAGCATTTATCTGAAACAAAGCTTTTGTAACATTAAACGCTGCCGTTCAAAAGTTTGGTGTCAGTAAGAATTTTTTTTTTTTTTGGGGGGGGGGGGATAAATAAAAGAAATGAATACTTTTTTTCATCAAGGATGAATTCAATTGATCAAAAGTTACAGTAAAGACATTTATAAAGTTACAAAATATTCTACTTCAAATAAATGCTGTTCTTTTTAAATTTCTATTCATCAAAGCATCCTGAAAAAAATATTACACAACTGTTTTCAACATTAATAATAATAATTAGTGTTTTTTGAGCATCAAATCTGCATATTAAAATGATTTCTGAAGGATCATGTGACACTGAAGACTGGAGTAATGATGCTGAAAATTCAGCTTTGATCACAGGAATAAATTACATTTTAAAATATATTAAAATAGAAAACAGTTATTTTAAATTGTCATAATATTTCACAATATTACTGTATTTTTTTTTTTTTTTTTTTTGTATTTTGAATCAAATAAATGCAGCCTTGGTGAGCAGAAGATAATTCTTTTAAAAACATTAAAAATCTTACCGTTCCCAAACGATTCCGATTTGAACGGCAGAGTAGTTCGAAGGTCAGGAGGTGTATAGAATAGTTGCAGAAGTCTGTGTGTTGAATATATTGCAGTGCTGGTGTGCACATTCAAGAATTAAATATGCAACTCAATTAAGCATAGCTTATTAGATTGCATAGTATAGCTTAGATAACATCTTAGTTCCTTTAAACAAACAACCACTGCTGAGATCTAATGGGTTAATTTACCCAAAAAACTAAATTCTGTCATCAGACCCTCATGTCGTTCCAAACCCTTAAGACTTTCGTTCATCTTCGGAACACAAATGAAGATATTTTTGATGAAATCTGAGAGATTTCTGTCCCTCTATTGACAGTTACGCAACTACCACTTTGACGCTTCAAAAAGTTCATAAAGACATATGTAAAACTAATCCATATGAATTGAGCGGTGTGGCGAGCAGGACGAGCCGAGGGCTGTGAGAGAACTGCGCGAGGCCGGTGGCGTGAGTGTCAAGTCAAGTCACCTTCATTTATACAGCGCTTTTAACAATATTGACTGTTTCAAAGCAGCTTTACAGTGATAATAGGAGATTACAGTAACAGAGATTGTTTTGGCTTTACAGCAGGTCCAGAATAAAGTTATTGTCCAGCTAAAGTTAGTTTTGATTGATTCACTTCCGTCGCAACGCTCATTAGTTATTAACTTAGGGGCGGCTAACACGACACCGTTCTAACAGAAAACCTTTAATGCGATCCGGCCGCTCATTTGCATAAAACAGTGCCTGGTGGATCTGAGAATTTTTTATCGCTTCCGTGTAGCCACGCGAACCGGAATTATCCCGACAACGTTTTATCAGTACAGAGGTAAAGGTGATAATGAATGACTCCTGCGTGACGCACCGGTCTCACATCTCTCACGGAGGAGCGCCGACGCTGAAGATCGAGAGAGGAAAAGGCCTGAACTTGTGTTTTGTTTCTGTTTTGTGTAGCCAGCAGTCGTCCGCGAGGAGCTGCTGGCCTATACTTTTGGTTTTGTATTTGTTTTATTTTATCATTAAAAGTGATAAATATTCACCAGTTCCCTCCTCCGTCTTTCCACAACTACAAACTTTGTTACTGCGGTTTAATCCAAATTTTCTGAAGAGACAAACTCCCTTTATATGATGAACAGATTGAATTCAGGCTTGTATTCACATATAAACATTGATCAACAGAAACAGAAGCTCAAGATCTTGGTTGATTCTCATGTGTTGCGCAGCACGTCGTGTATCGAGCGGGTACGGTTGAGCTTCTGTTTATGTTCACTGATCAATTTTTAAATGGGAATACATGCCTAAATTAAATCTGTTCATCATATAAAGACAATTTGGACTAAACTGCTCAATTCAAATGTTTTACAATCTCACTATGAACTATTTGAAGTCTCAAAGTGGTAGTTGTATCGATGTTGCTTCATTGCAAATATTTTCATTTGTGTTTGGAAGATGAATGTAAGTCTTACGGGTTTGGAACAACATGAGGGTGAGTACTTGCTGACAGGATTTTAATTTAGGAGTGAACTAACCCTTTAATCAACACTTAAATGTTAGTGTTAAGGTTAAATTGTTTCTGGTAAAGTATGGTACCGTTATCATTACCATATTAGAAAATTGAGGGAAATAAACCTTGTAGAGTCTGGGTTAGGGTTAGGGTTAGAATCTGTCTGTCATTAATGGTCAGAATTTAAATTGTCCAATTTTTTTTGTTTTGTTTTTTTGTTGTTGTTGATTATACAACCTAAATTACCTTCTTTTCATTTTTAATTACAGGTTACAAAAATCGAGCTGCAAGATTAACATATATAAATATATAAAGATCACGGATGGACAAAAAATGGATCTATGTGGCTATCCTGGGGATGGCATGCATGATGCTTGGAGTCAAGGGGACAAATATGACAACCAGTAACCCTCTCAACATGACCACCAACCTGAACATGACCCACACGAGCCCTCCAAACATGACCCACACGAGCCCTCCCAACATGACCCACACGAGCCCTCCCAACATGACCCACACGAGCCCTCCCAACATGACCCACACGAGCCCTCCCAACATGACCCACACGAGCCCTCCCAACATGACCCACACAAGCCCTCCCAACATGACCCACACGAGTCCCCCCAACATGACCCACATGAGTCCTCCCAACATGACCCACACGAGTCCCCCCAACATGACCCACACGAGTCCCCCCAACATTACCCACACGAGTCCCCCCAACATGACCCACACGAGCCCTCCCAACATGACCCACACGAGTCCCCCCAACATGACCCACACGAGTCCCCCCAACATGACCCACACGAGCCCTCCCAACATGACCCACACGAGCCCTCCAAACATGACCCACACGAGCCCTCCCAACATGACCCACACGAGCCCTCCCAACATGACCCACACGAGCCCTACCAACATGACCCACACGAGTCCCCCCAACATGACCCACACGAGTCCCCCCAACATGACCCACACGAGCCCTCCCAACATGACCCACACGAGTCCCCCCAACATGACCCACACGAGCCCTCCCAACATGACCCACACGAGCCCTCCCAACATGACCCACACGAGTCCCCCCAACATGACCCACACGAGTCCCCCCAACATGACCCACACGAGTCCCCCCAACATGACCCACACGAGTCCCCCCAACATGACCCACACGAGTCCCCCCAACATGACCCACACGAGTCCCCCCAACATGACCCACACGAGTCCCCCCAACATGACCCACACGAGCCCTCCCAACATGACCCACACGAGTCCCCCCAACATGACCCACACGAGTCCCCCCAACATGACCCACACGAGCCCTCCCAACATGACCCACACGAGTCCCCCCAACATGACCCACACGAGTCCCCCCAACATGACCCACACGAGTCCCCCCAACATGACCCACATGAGCCCTCCCAACATGACCCACACAAGCCCTCCCAACATGACCCACACGAGTCCCCCCAACATGACCCACACGAGCCCCCCCAACATGACCCACACGAGCCCTCCCAACATGACCCACACGAGCCCTCCCAACATGACCCACACGAGCCGTCCCAACATGACCCACACGAGCCCTCCCAACATGACCCACACGAGCCCTCCCAACATGACCCACACGAGTCCCCCCAACATGACCCACACGAGCCCTCCCAACATGACCCACACGAGCCCTCCCAACATGACCCACACGAGTCCCCCCAACATGACCCACACGAGCCCTCCCAACATGACCCACACGAGTCCCCCCAACATGACCCACACGAGCCCTCCCAACATGACCCACACGAGCCCTCCCAACATGACCCACACGAGTCCCCCCAACGTGACCCACACGAGCCCCCCCAACATGACCCACACGAGTCCCCCCAACATGACCAGAAATACATCCTCAGGCTCTAATATCGTGACCAACATCAATAATCCACCACTAGTAAGCCAATCTCTTTTTCTTGTTTGAAATGGAAATAATAACAATCTTGACTGTTAAAGTGAACGTTCTTTTAAAGGAAAAAAAAAATACTTTGCAAATTATTGCATTTATGTTTTTCTTTCAATTAAATTTGATCGTGTTTATTGCAGGAAATTACTGGCAGGGATAGCTGTAGGAGGGATAGGGCTTGTTTCTCCGCTCCACCCACCTGTAATCCAGGTGCACAAGGTTCCTGCTATTTCCTCTCCACAAGAGGAGTAACTGGCAATGCAGATAATTTTACCTTTGAGCTCAGTGGCGAGTCAGATGGTTACATCGCAGCTGGCCTATCTCGAGAAAACAGCGTAAGAGATCAAAGCCAGTTACTTTTTTAATCATGCTTTATTTAAATCAGTCTAATATTTCAGCACTTTATCTTTAACTTCAGATTCACTGACTAATTTTCTTTTCACATCATTAGGGTCAAAGTGGCACCATCTATGCTTGCGCCAAAATAAATGGCTCACTGAAGTTCATCCGTTCCACACTGAACAATCAAATACTGACTCCAGATAACACAGTAAGGCACTTTTTCAGAGAGCCTACTATTCACACAGGTTTCCTCTAAAATCTGTGTAAAGATGCAATAATGCATACAAGCCAATTAAATATACGGGCTCATAGCACTGTATATGCCATCTCAGATGCAGTTTCAGACTCGTAAGTAACATTATTTCTGTTGTGCTGCAGTTCATCCCTGGAATTTTCCGTGGCTCCATCAATGGAAGAACAATTCAATGCATTTTCACCGCTGCGGGTCTCGGCAGCAGCACCGCCCGTGCCGCAACCACAGAAACTTTCATCTCCGTTGTAACAGGCAACATCACGAATGGTGAGTGCAACACTTTGATCAAATAACTGACTGAAATTTAGTTTTGTAGTAAAAGGAAATCAGTTTCTTCCCTCTACTCCTTTACCAGGCTCTCTGGATCCTCCAGTCACAAAACTGGCCACAAATGCGTCAGTGGACTTAAGCAACCCTAACAGCACAGATGTTTCAGTCATAACACCCAGTACAAATGCCACTGCATCTAACGTTACAGCAACACCAAACAACACTGCATCTAACGTTACAGCAACACCAAACAATACTGCATCTAACGTTACAGCAACACCAAACAACACTGCATCTAACGTAACAGCAAACACTGGTACAACAATTGTAAGTGTGAACAGACTGGAGAGCCAGTTATATTTTTCTTGGTTAAGATGATCTGATTTGAAGTGAAAGGTTTAGTGTTAGCAAAGTCAGTGATGTACTGACTACAGTATTGTGTGATGGAAAATTGATATAATATTTAATTTTTAAGTGAAACTCTTGAGTTTACTTTAGATTTTAGGCATTTTTTATATACTCAGCAGATTTAAAATGAGCACTGCATTTCATGGCTTGTGTGAACATAACATTGCAGGATAAGGTCACCAGGGACAACTGTAAGAAGGACAGGGCATGTTTCTCCACTCCGGCAAGCTGTGATCCGTCAACTGCCAATACCTGCTTTTTCGCCTCCACAAGAGTGGTGAACGGAAACTCAGACAATCTCACTTTTGAGATCAGCGGGGAGTCAAATGGTTACATCGCAGTTGGCTTGTCTCAAGACAACAAGGAGGTCTGTAAAAGATTTATTTCTCATGTCCACATTTATTTGAATGTTTTTTTAAAGTACCAAATCTGAGATTTGGATTCTCTGACTTATTTACCTTTGCTTCTCATAGGGTGATGGTGACACCATCTATTCTTGTGCCAACAACAATGGTACAGTGAAGTTCATCCGTTCCACACTGAGCAACACCATCCTGACTCCGGATAACACAGTAAGACTCATTTCGTCTCCTTTTTCTCTGAAAAGCTCTGCCAAGGTTCGCACAGGTGATTCTTGGCTGTAAATTACATGGTAATGAACAACAACAGGGAAGGCTTTAAAGAAAAAAAAGCACTCTGAAACAACTATACAGTAGAACAGTAATGGTGCAAATGTAGACAGCAGTGAGTAGAACTCATTGATGTTGGAGGGGAACGCAACTCACTTTGAACCCTACATTGTAGAAATACTATTTTACAAATTTGACTTTTTTGTCTTGCAGTTCAGTCCTGGATCTATCCGTGGCTCTGTGAACAACACAAAGATTCAGTGCATTTTCATAGCCGCAGGTCTCAACAGCAACACCCGTGCGGCAAACACAAGCGCTTTTCTCTTCTTCTTCACTGGCAACTTTACAAATGGTGAGAATGACGGTATTATTGAAATACTGAAAGAGAATGCAATTAGTGACAAAATTAAAACATTTTTTTTAATTTCCATTTCCTCAGGCACTTTGGGGTCTCCCATCACACGATTGAGGACAAGTTTACCAGTTGATCTAACCAACAACAACAGCTCAGATGTTGAAATAATAACACCCTCTACAGCCTCTAATACTACTATTACAACTACTACAGCAAAACCTACTACAGGAGGAGGCGTCGCACTGCAGCTTGCAGCATCTCAGGGTAAGAGCTTGATACTGCCACATCACAGGCTACTCACTGCGGAGCCGATAGGTGGAGCTGGCCATCTAGGCCCGCCCCTTTGTATGTAATGGGTGGAGCTTGAAGGATCAGCCGCGCCCTAGCCCTAAACATAACTAGGTCAAGCTCCACCCATTAGGGGTCTACAGAGGGGCAGTGAGCACTTAAACAGAGTAACACAAATGACTGCTCCTTAGTTGCTAAATTCATATTAATTTAGGCGCTGTTTACACAACACCGTTTTCAACTAAAAATTTTAAACTTTTTAAGCATTTTGGCCATTCATTTACATGACACCGGCGTTTTGGGTGCCTGAAAACGCAAAGTTTTGTAAAACGGTTTCAAATTTCAAAATGACTCTCCTTGTCTCTGAAAACGATGACGTCATACATATGCATATTACGTGTTCAGTCTATAGTGTTTCATCGCCATCTAATGGCCTGCCAGCAGAATACAGGGGTTTTAATTCGTTTTCGCGGATCCGTGTGAATGGCAAGGGTGTCGTCTGTACATGGAAAACTCAAAGGAAAAACTTCTCCGTTTTAAGCGTATGTTGTTGTGTAAATGTACCCTGAAATCAGACTAGCACACTGTACAATACAGATTATACATAATGACCTCGGGTTGAGTCTTTTTATTTCTTGTGCTTTTCAATAGTCCTTTGTTAAATACTTCATTATTCTCTTTTCTTGTCTTTTTTCAGCTGCTGTGGTGATTCTCTCAGGGATCCTTGCTGTCCTCCTGTTGTAAGGACGCCGCCTGGACGTGTCTTTTGCTTTCTGAAACTGGTCGATGAGCACTGAATGCTTGATGAAACCAACACCAAAGTACATGTAACTCAGCACATTTATACTTGTGCAATATTCTGACTCTGGTGAAATATGAAGCAAGGATCTGAAAATACGGGGAAGATGGAAATACATCATTTATTTAATCTGTGTGAGAAAGAGTGTGTGCATGAGTGTGTGTTTTTGTGAGAGTCCGTGTCTGTATTCTGCAAATGTACTGATACTTAAAATCAAGCTCCTGCACAGAGCGGGCTGATGAGAATTTGTATAATCGGTCTGTTAATGTAATGGTGCAAGTAGCTGAAATGTCTAGCAATAGCTAAGAGGATTATTTTTAAATGTCTTTAATTTATTTTGTAATGAAAGTGCACTGCTGCCCTTAAAACATTGATTGCCTGTGAGTTTTAAATGAAGTCACCTGTATGTTTTTTTTTTGAAGAAAAGAATTATGCATAGTACAGTGATTTACATGTTCAAGTAAACAATGAAATTGCTATTTCAGTGGTTATTAACCGGTGTATACCAACCCCAATATAGATCTATGACGACAGAAGGAAAGAACAATGCAAACAGTAAACTAAATAGGCTAAACAGAAATGGAGAAACTCATCCCATTTTCGCCACACATTTTTGACAGTTTGTACAAGTGTGTGATTTATTTTTTATTTTTAAATGATTAATTATTTCAGTACTGTGTTGGGTCACCATATTGTGCCCTAAAATAAATATTTTACTTCACAGGAATATTCCAGTCATTTTAAAGATGATGATATTAACACTATTTGAACATTGTTTTTGTCTTTCCATAAGCGAAACCACACTCTGTGATTTCTTGCCAACCCTCTAATGTTTTTGTAGGGAGAGTTTTTTTAAACTTTGTAAAAATCTATATAGATTGTAGATGAAACAAATGTTAGATGATCTATATGATTTACAGCAGGGTTCCTCAAATCCACGATCAAACTCACCTGGCTGCATTTTTCTAGTAACTCTGAAGTGTTGGCTAGCTTGTCCAGGTGTGTTTCATTAGTGTTGTAACTAAACTCTTCAGGGCAGGGCAGTGTTTATCAGGACCGGATCTGAGGAGCACTGATTTACAGGTTTTACCTGTTGCTACTGATATCCATCATTTGAGTTTGAAATATGTGGTTAGTCCTTTAATGTCAACAGACATTTTCCAGAAGACATTCAAATTATATCAAAATAAAGAACCTGGATGTGTTCAAATCAGCATTTAAAATTTAAATCAGATGGCGTGTGAAATAAAGTATTCAACCTAAGTTGAATGTAGTCATTTAATTTTGAGAAGGTCCTCTAAATATAGTAATATTGAATGACTGAAGTGGTCAAATTCAGTGTTGCAGTTACTGACTTTACATCTCAAAGACACTAAAAAAGGTCAGGAACAAAAGGACTCTTCAGTTAGGAAAACACACATCTAAGGAAGGAACAATATTGGAGCCTGATAAAAGTCAAGTGACAAAAATTGACAAACTAATTTTTGGTCCGAAAGCAGACAGCCTCTTTGCTCTGTGCCATCGGCATGTCACAACATCCACAGAAAGTCATTTTCTTAGCTCCTTTACATGCAGGCAAAAGAGTTGTATGCCTATTCAAATGACAACCACGTCTATCAGGGGCAAAAAGAGAGAAATTTGGGAACATTTACATATTAAAATTTACATAAAAAAAAAAAAAAAACATCCATGGATGCTGTCGAAACTTGCTTTAAACATGCTTGACCGTCTGATCAGCATGAGGAATGTGTGCGTTATAACATCTGTCGAATCAATATGAAATTACATTTAAAATATGCATTATGTAAGAAAAGTTTAAATAATTACTCTGGCAAGGGTCGATGTTGGCAAAACACATTAACACGAATCCATAACATACTCATAAAGATAAAAGAAAACCACAGGAAATAAGAATAAGGAAAATGAATTGTTAAAAGAAGTGGACAGAGCAGCAGACGTACCAAAGGACTGGTTTAGTTTAATAATACATCACAATATGAACACATATGTTAATATGTACATTTTAAAGTGTTTCAACAGTTTAATTGATAAGTCTTGTGTCATTAGAAACAGGTGACGGACGAGATGCGGTTAGGGTTAGTGAAAAAAGTCTTGTAATCTTGCAATGTCTATGAAGTGGGAAAGAAAAAACCTTTAAAAATGTCAGGTGCAACTCTCATGGAAACATGCAGCATGATAGATACAGTCTTACAGAACATAAGACTTTTTTGATGCATTTTGATTTTATTTAGTCATTTTGGCGTTTGATAGCCTTCATCCACTTCAAAACTTTCACTGAAAAGAAAGAATGACAAAAGTGAGAAAATAATGACAGAATTAAAGTGAACACGATAAAAAACAAAAAAACAAATACAAACCTTAATATAGTTCAGGAAGACTCCCTCAGTTTTCTCTCAGGAGATCCAGTTTGGTGGATTTGTACTGTAGCTAAGTTATAGTTATAGTTAGTTATAGTTACTCATTGCTGTTAATACCTGGAACGAGTAGGTGTCTCTTATAACAAGCCAATGTGACATTTTTCCATTTTTAACTTGACTTGGTTTGGACAAAAGTGTCTGCCAAAGTGATTATTGGTATAGACTACTTTGATATCATCAATCACTAAAGACATTCATCTCATAGCTTGTTCGCTTCTTTCTACATGGATTTGAAAGATGATTTATTTGAAAAATAATACAGTTTTTTTGTGTGAGAAGTTCTAGCTTCAGTCAGTGAGAAAGAGAGAGAAATATGGGACTATAGAGGAGGAGGAATATGTAAATGGAGGAGGAGAATAAATATGAACGTGATTTGACTGACAGAAGTCACACCGGTGTGTAAAGCTGAATATACCAAACTCTCTCTCTTCATTTAAACATGCTCATTTAAAAGCAGAACGAATCAAGAAGTGAACATGAAGGTTTTCTTCAGGAGTCTGTCGCTTTTACTGGGTAAGTAAAATACATATTTTCTAATATCTTGGGTGTTTCTGAAAGATGAAGCTGGAAACAGAATGTAGATCACTAACAGAAGACTCAATAACATACAACACATCATTTTAGAGAACACTAAATAGTCCCCAATTGGCCACTTTTTTCCTTAAGTGTAAATCTAACAAAATACTATATCTTTACTTTTTTGTTTGAAATAGTGATCATGATTCTGAACAAAAAACTAAACAAAATAACTATAATACATTATCTATGGGTTCTGACAAAGTGTTAATTGCTGCAGTCTATTTATTATATATATTTAATCGATAAAAAAATACAATCTAATTAATTTCAAGTTACTTTAAAAAACAAACATATAAGTGTTTACATCTGAATTATAAACTTATATCCCAGCACTTCTGTGATCATTTAAATATGTGTAACAGAAATAGTGAGACTGTGTGATTGGAAACGCAGATCTGAATATTGCAGTGTGATTTGTCAAAAGGTTTAATAGAAACAGGAGAATCGCTGTTGTTTAGGCAGAGGGCGTTTGAGTCAAGATCGCGCTCTTTTAACAATTAATAATGCGGGTCTAACTATACAAACAAACAAAAAATACAAAAAATAATAATAATACGGAGCCTATAAAAGGACACAGAGATGGAATAAGTGTGAGATTGGAGGAAAAATAATAAGTCAATGCATTCGGGTTCTCTTGCAAAAGTTTTGCGTTCCCCCGAGACACTTTGCGTTCCCTCAAAAGTTTTGTGAGACAATGCAAAAGAATTGAATATATATTGTTTCCATCACTACAGTATTTTCCTTTAGGGGCTCCATAAAAAAATAATAAAAAAAAATTAAAAAAAGCCAAATACGAGGTTCAAATTTCAGCAGAATTTGAGTTGGTCTCATATTATATGACGTTTGCATCATTAATTCTGTTATTTTCCTGTTTATTACTGTAAGACTGGAAAAACTGGAAGAACTGGAAGAGAGGACTATACTCTCTGAGAAAACAAAGGAAATTAACTCACTCTTGTGCACAATTCGAGACGCAAGTCTCACTTCAGAATCATCAATCAATCTCTTTCCCTCCCTCTTAGCGAGATCACCCAAACTCACACAAGAATCTTATGGTTTTAATGTGAACTATTATCATACAGTTTTAAATGTCTCAGTGCGACTGGTACAAATGTCTCATTCCCAAAGAAGTAAACCAAAATGTAATAAAGTTCTTAAGAGTTTAGAAATATCTTGCACACAGAAGGTGGTGACTAGGGCCGGCCCGAGGCATAAGCGAACTAAGCGGCTGCTTGGGGCCCCCTGGTGGCAATCGAGTTTAAATTTAAAAAAAAAAAAAATTTTAGATGACTTAAACAAGTGACATAAATGAATGAATGAATATGTCTTGAATAATTCAAGACAAGAAAATTCTGATTTCATGATCAATATACCTGCCAACAACTGCTGCTGTGTCTTCCAGCGTTTAAGTCATGCGCATAATCTAGACACCTCGCGAGTGCATAGACAATTCACGCGCAACTGCGCATAGTCACGGTATCGGTTTAAGAGAAAATAGCCGCAGGGGAACTTAACCTTCTAGGTGTAAGGGTAGCAGTTTGAATAAATAATAAACATAGCAGTTTGAACTCTTCTCCACTTTATTATACCACACATCAGATCACTAACTCATAAACCCGCGACACTCCAATGCCAATTGCGCACGACCCATTCCTATCTACGGCAAGCCCCGAGGGAAAAACAGATTGCATACACATACAACGAGCGCCAGTACATCATTACCGGTATTATAGTAACAGACATTGTTGGATTCTGTCATGTACAATCTATTTTTTTACAGTCTATGTGTACAATCCAGCAAAGTCTGTTACAATAATAATAATAAAAAAGATTTTGAGGACAGTTACACTGTATTGAGACAGTTGAGAAATAATAATATTTTTACAGTTTTCAACAATAATTGTCATTGTTGAACCCTTGCTCTTATTATGTTTCTGATTTCTCAGTTTTGTCATTATTTTAGCAAATAATTTATTTTATATGTGTTGAGACAGTTTGTTTTAAGAAGTTTCAAAGAGTTAGTAAAAGAGTAAAGTAAAAGTTACAACTTTTTTATTTAAGTAGGCATCTATTTTTTTATTAAGTATTTATTTTGTATTAATACATAACCTCACTGTATTCATTTATAATGTATCATTATTGCGTGACATTTGTGTCAATAATCGTAAAGCACAGGTGACTTCGTGTAGTGGGAGGGGGCCCCCAAATCTAATTCTGCTTAGGGCCCCCAAAAGGCTCGGACCGGCTCTGGTGGTGACGTTCAAGCAAATGTTCCTCTGCACACAAAATCTGTGACCTCCGAATGCAAATGACCATGTTACCATGTGAAATGAGGTCTGTCTATAATGAAATGCAAATAGAGCCAGGGCCGGCGCCAGCCATTTGGGTGCCCTAAGCACAAATGCTTGGTGGTGCCCCCCCCCCCCTTCCCCAACCACCCACCCACTCACCCAAGGAATAACAACCATTCAGATTTTCTTAGTTAGGTTCTCTTTACTTCCAAAATAACTGCTGCAAATAAATAATTTTACATTAACAATGGCACCAAATATGAAAATAAATAAATAATATAAAGGTTAAAATTATAAATACCAAAAACCACCACAATTACTAAAAACAGATTTGGAACTGAACAATGTAAACACAGAAAGTTAAAAGTGAAAAAAAGTTTAAAGAGGAAATAACAGTATAAGTATGAATTTTAAAGTGCACATTTTAAACTGCAAATAACCATACATAACTGAATGAACTACATGAATGATATATGTGTGTGTACTGATATATACAAAATACACACATATATCATGTAGACACAAACTTTTATTTTGGATGCGATTAATCTTTTCCCAGCCCTAATAATTTGACAACTCTGTGAATATGAAAATATACAAACACTGAGATTGTGGGGTTTTTTTTCTAATGTCAGTTTCACCAACAGTGTCGCCCTTGGGCCTTGGCCTATGAACCTCTTGAAAATGACCGCATTATCCGCATAGAACAACAACGAAAAAACGTATCTAAGCAGGCTTCCTTTTCTTCTCAAGCAAACTAACTGCATCTTAAACAGCCCAAGTTTCAAATTTTCCCGGGGGAGAAACCCCCGGACCCCAGTTAAAATAAAAGATTCAACATGCAGGGCTAAAAAAGCCTCGGATCATTTGCACTACTAGCGACGCCCCCCTGGACATGCATACATGACGCAAGGGCGCCCGCACTACAAAACTAACATTTTTATTTAAAACATTGTCTTACCTGCAAGCGAAGCGCGAGTATCATCCCGCTGTCTCTTTCCTTTTTTCCGCCCCCGACTCTTGGTGCCTTCTCGAGGCCATGTCTGAGGTCGGTGTCTGCCAAATTTGACATTGATTGAGGCATAATCGAACAGACCACTGGGAGGTGGGGAAGGGGGGGGGCACCAGAGGGAGACTGGCACAGGAGATTCACCTTTTTCTCGACTAATTTGGTCTAGGCCTATATTACTTTTGTATTGCTTTTGTATATTAACATGAATTAGACATATTTTATTTGTTATTTATACTAGTAGCCTATTGTGATGATTTTTCACGACCCAACCCCCCCCCAGATTTTTTGTCAATGAAAAAACGTTAAAATATGTCCTTTTGGTGATCAAAGATGACTTTTAGGGATTAAAAGTATTGACTACACAGGGGGACTTTAAATTTAAGTCTATAAATACTGAACTTCATTCTGTGTTTCTCATTTCAAGGGTTTTTCCCACTTCAAATGAAGGCAGATGAAAAAGAAGGTGAGATTTCATGAATTAAACACTATTACATATTTTGTAAGTTAATTTGTGCCGCTGTGAAACATTTTTAGGGCTCTACAGTCCCAGACACAATGAAAACTCAAATAGTCCATGCAAAGGAAATTTCAATACCAACGGATTTAAAGAGGAAAATAAAGTAGGTACAATTAGACATGGCACAAGGTATTTTACATGTATACTGAGTGAAGCAGCAGTTTTTGAGACTTTTTAGGGTTTATTATTTATTTTACCAAGTATGATCGATGCTAGTTTAAAAACTACAATTAGCATTCCTGAAATGCTAGTTTTATTTCAATTAAAATCGTCTGCTTTTCAATTCCTTCCATCCAAGTCAACAGAGAAATCACAAAAAGGTTTGCAACTGGGCAGCAAGATGTGTGGAAAAAGAGATTGTGATTTAGTCCCGCAGATGTCGTTAATGAAATATTGAAGATCCACCGCCTACTGTAACAACATCTCAACGACTCAAGATCGTCGGCTGTAGAACGCTATTTCAAGCTTTAAACCTGTTTGCAATCTGCACCCTGTTTTTTATGACTATGAAGTTCAGTAGAACAGCATTTATTTGAAATAGAAATATGTTGTTACATTATTAATATCTTTACTGTCATTTCTGATCGTTTTAATGTGTCCTTGATGAATAAAAGAATAAAAAGAACTA
Source organism: Gila orcuttii (assembly GCA_026230005.1). Taxonomy (NCBI): domain Eukaryota; kingdom Metazoa; phylum Chordata; class Actinopteri; order Cypriniformes; family Leuciscidae; genus Gila; species Gila orcuttii. The sequence goes on along the minus strand of JAPDVR010000001.1, from coordinate 3,105,320 downwards.
ACAAGGAAAATCAAACAGGCGGGAAAACAGGGAAAAACCAAGGGTTTTACACGACAACGATGTAGTAAAAATGGAAACGTTTCGCGATTTTTGAGTACAGACAATAAATTTGACAAAACGTTCCCTGTTCACTCGGATCAGTGAAATGATTAAAAACGCTGCATTCTGCTGCCAGGCCAGTAGTTGGCGATGTCACTTTGCAACACTATGCACCTATAGACTTAACCGGAATTGAAAAAGCAGTATTTAATTGTTTGATTTTCCTTGTTAGTTGTCATGGTTACTGATTTGATTAGTAGCTGAGTTGCTTGTTTTCTTCCTTTGTCTTCCTCAGTGTATTTATAGTCCTCTGTATTCTTGGTTGTTCTGTTGGCATTTTTTCAAGATTTCTGAAATAGTTTGAAGTTGGTTTTTGGTCATTAAAACACCTTACTGCTGCAATTGAGGGGCCGTTTACGTAACATCGTTTTCAACTAAAAGAGTTTTGTTTTGCAACGTTTTTTTTTTTTTTTATATGTTTTGGCCGTTCATTTATACAACAGCAGCGTTTTGGGGGCCTGAAAATGCAAACTTTTGAAAACAGGTTTCAAAGTGCATTTTTTTTAAACGATATTGACTTTATTGCAACGTTATTGCCTCCGAATATACAACAAAAATGTGACTGAATATGGTGACGTCATGCGCATGCATATTATGTGTTCAATCTATAGGCGACTTTACAAAGTAAAATCAAAATGATATACACCGTTTAAAAGCAACTTTACAGAATCTCATAACATTGTTTATAAAACCACATCAAATACTGGTCAGAATAGAAAAATGTAAACATAAAATTATGTTTTTTCCCCATGACCATATTCCAGTGAACGCAGCAGGATGGGGCACAGTCAGCCAGTCCACATTATTTTGGTATCCCCAAAACGCTCTGGATGGGATACCCAGCACCTGCTCACATACACAGAGCCAAAGCAACCCGTGGTGGAAGCTGGACCTGCTGACGGTGTACAGCGTGAACCAGGTGGTCATCACTAACAGACTAAGCTGCTGCAGCGAGAGGATAAACGGGGCAGAGATTCGGGTCGGAAACGATTCTTCAAATCTTTTCAGCAACCCCATGTGAGTCTCGCTTATACAGGTCCTTCTCAAAAAATTAGCATATTGTGATAAAGTTCATTATTTTCCATAATGTAATGATAAAAATTAAACTTTCATATATTTTAGATTCATTGCACACCAACTGAAATATTTCAGGTCTTTTATTGTTTTAATACTGATGATTTTGGCATACAGCTCATGAAAACCCCAAATTCCTATCTCAAAAAATTAGCATATCATGAAAAGGTTCTCTAAACGAGCTATTAACCTAATCATCTGAATCAACTAATTAACTCTAAACTTGCTTGAGGGTGTCAATGATGGCCTTCTGGACAGCAGTCAGGTCGGCAGTCTTACCCATGATTGCGGTTTTGAGTAATGAAACAGGCTGGGAGTTTTTAAAAGCCTCAGGAATCTTTTGCAGGTGTTTAGAGTTAATTAGTTGATTCAGATGATTAGGTTAATAGCTTGTTTAGAGAACCTTTTCATGATATGCTAATTTTTTGAGATAGGAATTTTGGGTTTTCATGAGCTGTATGCCAGAATCATCAGTATTAAAACAATAAAAGACCTGAAATATTTCAGTTGGTGTGCAATGAATCTAAAATATATGAAAGTTTAATTTTTATCATTACATTATGGAAAATAATGAACTTTATCACAATATGCTAATTTTTTGAGAAGGACCTGTATATTCTTATTTACAGAGATTTTGTCCAGTTGGCTAATTTACAAATTACTTTCAAAGGATCATAAGAGTTGTTTGTTCATGAATCGGACATCACTAAAATTAATATCTTGGGCTGCGTCCGAAATCGCATACTCTGGTGGGGTGGTGATGGCGCAGTGGATAAGACACATGCCTTTGGTGTGAGAGACCCGGGTTCGAATCCACTGTGAGACACCAATGTGTCCCTGAACAAGACACTTAACCCCTAGTTGCTCCAGAGGCGTGCGACCTCTGAAATATATAGCAATTGTAAGTCGCTTTGGATAAAAGCGTCAGCTAAATGAATAAATGTAAATGTACTCTCATACTTATTTTGAATAAGTGATTAATTCAAGACTGCTTAAAAAAAAGTATGCTCTACATGTATATGTTAGGGATGCTAACCGATGACCGTTTGACCGATGGTTGACCGTATCAACATGAACCGATCAAAGTTGTCGGTAGTCGATTAAAAAAAAAGTGATCTCTAAATTAGGCTATTATAGACAGTGGACTAAACGCTACTACAGTTAGCCATCTCATTCCAAGATATTTTTGTGTGAAGTGAACAAATCCCTCACACTCAATTTTTACGCGCTGTAGAGGATTTAAAAAAAGTGACGTGAGTGGAAGGGCGGCGCCGGGGCAGTGTGTGTGTGTGTGTGTGTGTGTGTGTGTGTGTGTGTGTGTGTGTGTGTGTGTGAGCGGGAGGCAGAGCGGCAGAGAGATGCAACAGAGTTGTGAAATTGCAGGTGCGGCACGAAATGGCTGTTATCTCAAATAGCGTAGCATATTTTAAACTAATCGGTTAACCGGTTTCAACCGGCTAATGAGGCTCGGTGGTCGGTCAAGAAAATACCATCCCTACTACAGTATATGTGTGTAGTATGAATATGATCTGGATGTACTACATGACGTCATTATCATGTGACCTACCAGCTGGTTGCGTCACTTCACTGGCATTCACAAATCCTCTCCCGTGGTCTCATGGGATTGTAAAGTGTCCATCGTATGCACACTTCAGAATCTCACTGGAAGAGGTAGGTCATCTGGGGACTTTTTGCGACTCTTTTATTGTGAATTCGGACATACTACTTTTGTCACGTACTGTTTGTCGCCTACTATATTGGGAGGTATGCGATTTCGGATGCAGCCTCGCTAAGTGAGTCAAATGTTGGTTAGTTCAACGAATGATTCGTCAGATTTCTTTGACTTTTGAACAATTCATTTACATGACTCAAGAGTCATTTGTTGGTGAATCAGACTACACTAACGCTGTGTTTTTAATTTACTAAAAGGAGACGGAACATAAGAGTAATTTGTTCGTTCATCACGTTCATTTTCTTTGCATCCAGCGCGCAAGGGAAAACAACAACGCCATTTCTTGCCATTAGTTTTGGTATTTTCATTCATTACAGACTGCGAACACAGATTCAAAACTGGGGTAAATAATTTTTTTCTTTGGACGTGGCAGTAATCACTGCAGAAAAGTAGTTAACATACCTTATAAACCTCTTAAACTTCACTATCCCGTATCCGGGATAAAAAAACTTCGTTATGATGTTCGTACGTTCTTTTTATAGGCTTCCCTATAAGGCATGGTATCATGCATGGTATCATTTGAAAGCTTAGAATCTAAACTTTACAAAGAATACCATCACTTTCGTTTTTATGATACATATAAAATGAAATATTATCTTAAATATGCATTGGTCCCAGGCAAAAAATTCCGCTTTATGATTGCGAAGAAATTTTTCTACAAATATTTATTTTTCATATATTTCACAAAACAGTCAAATCATATATCACAAGAAAGCTCTCATTCTAAGGAATTTGTCGATGTAGGTTATTACATTGTGAGACAATCATAGATCGAAATATCCTCAAAAGAATCGCGCAGTGAAATAAAATCAAACAGAGATGACAGATAAAAGTATCACATTCCTGCTCCGATGTCGGCTTCAGTCAGCCGCAAACAGCCACATAATCTATATCACCTTTTAGCTTAGGATGTTATCTTTCAAATGAGACCATTTTCACGTTTCTGTGAGCTTTCGTTGGTGAGAAAACCCTTTTCGAACGAACTGAGTGCAGCCGCGCTCTGAGCGCGCAAGACACAGGATCTCCAAGTCATCTGTTGACGCGCGCGAGCCTACTTGTGCAACTGCAAAGGCACTTCCAAATACTATATATCTAACCGGAACTCGCGTCAAAAAGGAGACGGACCTTTCGCCGGAGCCGGAACTTTTTGAATGACGGGAATCCCACTGACGCGCTGCTCGCCTCGCTCGAAAACTTTGTTTACTGATATATCTGCAAGTTTGCGTGTGTTTTTATAGTTTGTGAACTGTTTTGATTTCTATAATTGCGTATAGAAAGATAAAAGCATTCATAAAAGCGATCTTTGGAAGTGCAACTGGTTTCTAAATTTGGAGAAATTTGGAGTGGCCATGCAAGACGCACTGCGTTTGGGTACGTACTGTATAACTTTGTTTTTTCAGCATTTACAATGTTTATATACATTTTTTGATAAAGTTATTGTTAGTTTGAAATGTGAAAGCACAGCAACCAATCTGATAAACTATTATTTGAAAATAATTGTCAAACGTTTTGGATATTGAAACGAAAGTATGATTGCGCAATAGTTTCCAACTTTGCATAAGTTGAATAAAATGGCCATTTCAGTAAATCTACATTTTGATATTGTGAAATGGATATTATTACAGTGCAGAAACTATGTATAAACAGTGATATCTTTGTTTCAGGTTCTGTTGAAGATTGAAGATGGCACAGTTGGCATGGCACAGTTGGCATCTGATCTCCAGGAGGCTGGCCGGTGATGTTGAGGTGATGAACAACACAGGTGACAAAACTGATGCCCATATAATGAATGATATAAATCTGGGGGATGTGGATCCTGTTCTAGATTGTAATAGACCTCAGATTTTAGGCAATAAAAAAAAAGATAAGTCTTGTATCTTCTGAAAGAATAAAATGATCAAAATCATAAAGCGCCTATTTTTTATTTTTGTTTATTATAGCACAGACAACATATACTATAATATTTATCACATTCAGCAGTGTTTTATATAATTTCAAAGGGTTTTCTGTAAAATTACACTGGAATATTGCATATATACCATTGGATATGGGTATGAGCAGAGTTTACATTTGGGTAGGTGAAAATTACATAAAAAAATGTAATAGTCCTCCCTTCAGAATAATATAAATATCTTTTTCAATTATTATAATAGAGAAAAGATTCTTTTTTCCTGTGTTTGTTGGCATCTAGAGGAAACAGCCATACTTGCAGCCATACTGCATGTTGCTACTGCTCACAGGGCCTGAGCTATACACTTTCAAAAATGAATTTAAAATAAAAAAATCAAAAAGCGCCTATTTTTTGGGGGGTTTATTTCAGCTCAGACAACATATACTTAAATGTTTATCACTTTTAGCACTGTTTTATGAAACTGCAAAGGGTTTCCTGTAAAATGACACCAAAATTGTCTATTTTGAAAAAAAATATGTGGAAATGGGAGGCTTTTCAATTTGGGTAGGTAAATCCAGGCGGAAATCCCACAAAATAGTCAAGGATTGTAAGGGGTTATAAAACGTAGTAAAGATAAAACTTTTGATGTTATTGGCTTTCTGAGGTGGCAGCAACAGAGTCAAGTCACCTTTATTTAGATAGCGCTTTTTACAAAACAGATTGTTTTAAAGCAGCTTTACAGAGATAACAGCAAAATAATGTTGTAATAATATTGTTAAATATAAATTTAAATGTCCCCAATGTTCAGAGTCACACATGAAACTCCCTCAATGATCACAGAATGAATTTGGCCACCTGCAATCAAATACAACAATAACATTGTTCCAGAATAAAGAAATAGTCTACACTCCCTACGTCGCGTCATCTTAAATTATAATAATCCAAAGATTAAACACTGAGGAAACCGTAGTCCTACTGATCAACTGCTAAGATGAATAATAGCGCCAATATTGGCGATTGTCTAGGTTACGAGAACGTTCATAACATTACAAAATTCGATGACACCAATCGTCACACATGCAAGAGTGACAAAAACAGAACAACTTTATTTCGTGTAACACACTTAATTGGAATGATAAATAATTGCACGTTTCTATTGCCTAAAAAAATAAAATTTTATGGTAAGTTAGGGGAAACCTCAAACCATAAAATTTACAGTATATAATTTAGAAAGATTAAAATACAAGTCATGCTAATAAACTCACTCTTTTGTCCCTCTCTAGATGTGCTGTGATTTCTAGTATTCCAGCTGGCGCTTCCTACAGCTACTCGTGTAATAGGATGGAGGGACGATATGTAATTGTGGTTATTCCTGGAAATTATAGGATACTTAGTCTCTGTGAGGTGGAAGTCTATGTGGTTTATCCAGGTAATTCATAACAACCTGGTCTAAACCCCTTTCTAGGAGAATCTGAAGCCATTCTCATTCCATTGAAGTGGTTTTTAATATAATTATAGAGTGTAGTTCTAGTCTAGAACCAGAACGATCTGATAGAAATGCGTTCCTAAATGAAGTAAATGCGTATAAAATAAAATATTTTGTCATTTTACAGGTAATTTGGCAACAGGAAGAAGCGTCACACAGTCATCAACCTTTGGCAGCTGGTTCGCAGAACAGGCCATTGACTTCAATCTAGGTTTCACGCGTCCAGAGTTAGCGTGTTCCTCAACCCTTAATGAGACTAACCCGTGGTGGAGGCTGGATCTGCAACAGATATACAGAGTTACTAGAGTGGTCGTCACTAACAGACGAGACTGCTGTCCAGAACAAATAAACGGAGCGGAGATTCGCATCGGGAACTCTTTGAAGAACAACGGCAACAACAATCCCATGTGAGACTCTCTTTCAGTGGTTTAATACCCATAGAAATCCCTGATTCCTCAAGGTTGAAAACACAAGTCCAGAAAGAATGACGTTTTCTCTGTCTCTCTGTAGATGTGCTGTGATTTCTAGTATTCCAGCTGGTGTTTCGTCCACCTACGCTTGTAACGATATGGAGGGTCGATTTGTGAATCTGATCATTCCTGGAGATTCAAGGTTTCTCACTCTGTGTGAGGTGGAGGTCTATGGAGAAGGTCTGACCAAATCAACTATTAAAAAATGTCTATTTATTATTGATTATACATGCTCTCAGCAGTCAATAAAACACATTTGTTGTCGACACTAAATCATGTTCATCCTCACTGAACTGAAATGAACGTGTGTAATGTCATGTGGGTCATATTTTGTTTGACTTTGCATAGTTTTGTTGATGATTTGACGATCTATCCATGTTTAATCTTAAGTGACAGATGAATTTGCTCCAGAATACTGCATATATTATAGACACACACGGCCTTTGATGCCAAAAACAAAAGATGCAATGATGTATTTTGGGATCCTAAAAATGCATAATATGATTATTTGCATCAGAACCACTGATCTAAACGATAGAGAGTAACATCATGTGTGTGTGTTTCAGGTCCTTGTTTAAAGCAAACGTTTGTGAAGCTCAAACTGAAGTCCAGCTGGAGTCTGTCTGAAGCCGCAGTGAGAGTCCAGCTCCTGACACGGGTAGGAGACAGAGAGAGAGAGAACGATTAGAGAAAAATTTTATATATATATATATATATATATCTGAGTGGTTTTAAGAAATGTGCTTGTTTCAGCTGGAATCTGCTCTGGCGGGAACAGGAATTTCTAACGTGTCGCTGCGCTGGTCTCGACTGCCCGAACAGGAAGTGATGCGGAAGGAAGCTGCGCCCGGTGAGTGTGTTCATACAAGATACACTGGAAAACTGAACTAGAATTCTGATTTGTTAAAATGAATACAGATACTACATATGAAATGGAAACAACGTCTTAATGTAATGAACGTTTCATTTACAGCTCAATGTGCTCAAAGAAAGAGGTTATGACGGGAAAACGTTTGGATCAGTTCTTCAGTTACTTTACATGAATATTAAATGTTGATCACCATAATGTTGTACGTGAAAATGGAAACTACGGATTCCTGAAAATGCTTAAACTCCAAAGCTGCTTTGAAGCAATTTGTATTGTATAATGTGCAATTATTAAACTTGATTGGAAATTTAAAGGCAGTGCTATTTTACTATCATTGATATACTATTATAGTTTTTAACACGGAGTTTGTTCTTATTTTTATATTCTTATATTTCAGTTGTTGGTTTTTCTCATTGTTATTTTTTTTGTCTTTATAGTTTTTATTTGTTTAAAAAATAACCTGTTATGAATTGTCAGAGGAATTTGCAGAAATAAATGCAATTTCTTTTTTGTTTTCTTTATTTTTCAAATTGTTTGAAATGACAATATTTCTAACCATAGTAGCATTTACATTCTACGTATATGTAACCTCCAAAATCTGAGTTGCATTTAAAACGCAAGTTTAACAACAGTTTGATTCAGTTTTTTACAGTGCCCATTGTCTTGTACAGCCAATTTGAATTTTAGGCAGCAACTGAATTGAGGTTTTAATTTTTTTCTACAGTCTATGATGAGTAAACATTGTGGTTTGGATCGACTGGCCAGAACTAAAGGTGTTGATGTCAGCTGTAATGAAAACTGACCAATGTCGAGTATCTTTGAAAGTCGAAGTAAATGACAGAGGAATAGAGAATACTACACACGCAAGGCACATGGACGTCATAGATTTCAAGTCTGAATAGCTTGTTTCTTCTTATCTAATATATTTCTAACCATACAGATGGCTATAGAAGTTCTAGGCCTTTGACTAATAAACAGATCTGTGATACACATCAATCAATCAATCATATTTTATTTCTAAAGCACATTTAAAAACAACACGAGTTGGCCAAATTGCTTTACAGACCCAACTGTACAACACATATAGACAAATACACCTTAAAACAAAAACAAAACACTAAATAAAACCACATATAACTGAAGAACAGTTAAAAGCAGCAGAGAAGAGATAGGTCTTCAACCTAGATTTAAAACACTCGAAGGAATTACAGGATTTAATGTGTAAAGGGAGAGTAATCCAAAGACGCGGAGCTGCTACCTCAAAGGCACGATCTCCCTTAGTTTTTAACCGAGATTTTGGAAAATTTAAAGCAAAGCTTTGAGAGGATCTTAGTGGTCTAGCAGCAACATGATGCTGTAACAGACTGGAAATATATACGGGGGCAAGCCCATGTAAACCTTTGAAAACCATTAAAAGGACCTTGAATTGCACCCTATACTCAACGGGAAGCCAGTACAAAGAAGCCAGCACCGGAGAGATACTGGAACATTTCCTGGTGGCAGTCAACAATCTGGCCGCAGCATTCTGGACCAGTTGCAGCCGTGAGAGCAACTTTTTAGACAACCCCAAATAAAGAGAATTACAATAATCCAATCTGGACGAAATAAAAGCATGGATCACAGTTTCCATATCTTTGAAAGACAGGAAACCTTTTAATTTGGCAATGCCCCTCAATTGAAAAAAGCTGCCCTTAACCACCGCATTTACTTGTTTATCAAATTTCAGTTCAGAATCAAAAATCACACCAAGGTTCCTCACTTGAGTATTAACATTCGAGGCCAAAGGGCCCAAGTCAAGTGCAATCTGATTTGCTAGCTTTGGTGGACCAAAAATCATCACTTGGAATGATTGGAAACTTGATGCCATCCACAGTTTTATTTCGTCCAGACAATCAAGCAAAGGTGACCATTTCGAGATGTCATTCAATTTCAAAGGAAGATACAACTGGATGTCATCTGCATAACAATGGTATGCCACACCATACTTTTGACAGATTAATCCCAGGGGGAGCATGTATAATGAAAATAGGACAGGGCCGAGACACGAACCCTGAGGGACCCCAGATGTGATGGGACGAGAGGAGGAAATAGAGCTCCCTATCTCCACCGCAAGGGTTCTCCCCTGTAAATATGATGTGAACCACCTTAATGCAATCCCCTTAATGCCCACCCACAGACTCAGACGCTCAAAGAGGATCCCATGATCCACTGTGTCAAAGGCTGCACTCAGATCCAGCACAGTTCTGAATCTACCGACAAAAGCAAGTCATTGGTCACCTTAAGAAGGGCAGTTTCAGGGCTATGTTGAGGTCTAAAACCTGACTGGAATGTATAAAAAATATTGTTTATATTTTAAAAAGTTGAAAGTTGGTTTAGAACCACATTCTCCAGCATTTTAGCTAAAAAATGCACCTTAGAAATAGGTCTATAATTGTTTAACACTGCCAGTCTGAACTCATTTTTTTAAAAAGAGGCTGTACACGAGCGTCCTTAAAATATGATGGCACAAGCCCCTCTATAAGACTCTGATTCACCACAGATGAAATTGTTGGACCTACCGCATCCCAAACCTGAATTAGCAAGCGGGGCGGGATGATATCAAGAGAACAATAAGCTAGCTTGAAATGTTTAGCAATTTCTTACAGGTCTGAAGTGGTTACCGGCTCAAATGCACTCAACTGGCCAGAGGTAAGCGAATCAGGAGGAAAATGAACTGGCTTTGAACCCGGACAGAACTAGAGATGCTGGCTCTAATAGCAGAGATTTTATCCATAAAAAACTGCATAAAATTTTCACAAGCTCTCTCTGAATTATTGAAAACAGTAGGGCATACAGGATATAAAACGGTATTAATTACACGAAATAATATTTTAGGACTATGCTGATTCTTAGAGATTAAATGGGAAAAATGCCGCACCTTAGCCGTTTTGACAAACTGTTGATAGGACACCATACACTCTCTGAGTATCTCATATGAAACCTGTAGTCTATCCTTCTTCCATTTCCACTCTGCCACTCCATTTTTGTCTAAGCAGCCGACTGTCATCATTGAGCCAGGGCTGAGATACAGTTTTTGATTTTACCTGTTTCCGGGGTGCAATACAATCCAAAATACGATTACAGCACATATTGAAATCAGAAATCACTCCTCTATACCTCGAATAGATGGATTATTCTCAATAACTGGCATAAGGGCATTGTACTGGTCAGAAAACTTCAGGCAGAAGCTGCATTTATAGCCCACGCTCGACGGCCAACTGGCACGGGACTCGAAGGGAGTCCAGCAAATGTGACATTGAACATAATAACAAAATGATCTGAGAGCCCAATGTTCTCAATAGTCAGCTCACCCACCGGTACACCCCAGGACAAAACCAAATCAAGAGTATGCCCCTGCTTATGCGTAGCACCATCGACAGACTGCGTGAAGTTAAAAGAATCCAACAGTAACAAAACACCTTGTACCAAGGGCTTCTCAGGGCAGCAGATATGAATATTAAAATCACCTAATATAATAAGGCTGTCACAACAAGTAATCATAGAATATAAGAACTCCCCAATAAAATCCTTGTTATAATTTCTATATTATAATGTCTGTAGATTAATGCACAAATAACTGGCCTAATCAGGACTATTCAAAAAATTTAACCTCAAAGCTAGCAAACTTATCCAGTGTTAACAGCCTGCATTTGAAATAATTCTTAAAAATTGTCGCAATCCCCCCGCCCGCCCCCAAGTCCTTGGAAAGTTCAGAGAATTATAGTTTCTAGGTGATGCTTCAGCGAGGGAATTCCGGTTACAATCGCTTAGCCAAGTTTCAGTCATTAAAAAAAAGTCAAGATCTCGTGATGAGATAAGATAATTAATTAGAAATGATTTATTACTCATAGATCTTGTATTGAAAAGGGCCATCTTCACAATAGTACCGGCCGACTCACTTCGTTTCTGTAACAACGGCACATACTCCAAAAAAATTAAGATTATCCAGATTAACCCCCCTCTTCTTAACACGACTTTGCGAAACTTTGATCAAAGTTGACAACTCTCGGTCACATGATTTAAAACGATTCTTAAAGGGGCATTCGGCAACTATTTCAGCTTAATAAAACCGTTTAGAAATCATTTGAAAGGTTTAATAGTCAAGTCAAGTCAAATATATTTATATAGCGCTTTTCACAATACAGATTGTATCAAAGCTGCTTCACAGTATCAATCAAAACAACTTAACAATGTTTGTTTATTACTGGAAAAAAGACATCCAAGTTTGGTAGAGCTGATCAATGGTATGATTGGTTAATTAATTTGAATATCCCCAACTGAGCAAGCCAAAGGCAACAGTGGCAAGGAACCGAAAAACTCCATCCAGTGACCTAATGGTATCCTAACACCCCATCAGATGACCCAATGGAGAAAAAAAACCTTGGGAGAACCCAGGCTCAGTCGGGGGCCAGTTCTCCTCTGGCGTTTATGAACTAGTGGCCGAATTTACAGTAACTGTAAGATAAAAAATTTATATGAATGCCTGGCTAAATAGATGCGTCTTAGTCTAGTTTTAAACTGGGAGAGCGAGTCTTAGCTACGAACAATATCAGGAAGGCTATTCCAGAGCTTCGGAGCTAAATGTGAAAATGCTCTGCCTCCTTTGGTGGATCTGGATATCCTAGGAATGACCAGAAGCCTCGAATTTAGTGATCTTAAAGAGCGCGATGGATTGTAAGGCGATATAAGATCCGTTAAATAGACTGGAGCTAAACCATTTAGAGCTTTATAAGTCAAAAGCAATACCTTGTATTTAATACGGAACTTTATAGGTAACCAATGAAGTGATGATAAAATCGGTGTTATATGATCATATTTTCTTGATCTAGTAAGAACTCTAGCGGCTGCATTTTGGACTAACTGTAGCTTGTTTATTGAAGATGTAGGACAACCAGCTAATAAAGCATTAGAGTAATCTAGTCTCGAGGTCATGAATGCATGAACTAACTTTTCTGCATCAGAGACTGATAGCATATTACGTAGCTTAGCAATGTTTCTAAGGTGGAAAAAGGCAGTTTTTGTAACATATGAAATATGCTTTTCAAAAGACAGGTTGCAGTCTAATATAACACCCAGGTCTTTTACTGTAGCGGATAAAGTAACAGGGCATCCTACTATGTTAAAGTCGTGCTGTGAAAGGTTTTGATCAATAACCTGTTCTGGTGAGAATGGTGACTTTCCCCGCTCCCCCCAACATTCCCAGATGGAAAACTAACCTTGCAACATGAGGATTAACGTCACGGTAAGTTGGAAATAGCAAGTCTCGTGAGAAGCAAGAACGAGCGAGAAACACAAACTGCTTTATGGCAATTCGACAAACACACACGCAGCCCTCATGTGTATGATGTATTACCCACCTCGGTAGACATACTCCACACGATAAAGTTGGCCGGCATCCGATAATAGCAAATGCACATGAGCAGCTGTAGAAAGGGGGAGAATGTCGATGCCGTTTTATTTTACGACATTGTTGTGAAATATACGCCTCACAGCTGTAGGGGGAGCTCGTTGAGAAAACATTCGACAACAAAAGTGAAAGTCAGCGAAGAAATAGCTAGGGTTGCTGAATGCCCCTTTAAATTTCATTCTTTGGTTTGGCCAGACATAGAATTGTAGTGTAAATTAAAAATGTTTATTTTTTTATTACACATTTACAATATCGGAAGTCTCATGCCCATTGGTCAAGTGGAATTTGAATTTGTATCTCTTGTGAAGAGTTTTTTTTGTGTGTACATCTCACATCCATTAAATAACCTGTTTATACTTAAGAAACAGCGATTATTAAAGATGTTATGAATAAAAAAGGATGTTTAAGATAAAACATGTCCGTTTAAGATTTTTCATCTTATAATTATAGTAATTTGTACACCGCAAAAAAAAAATATTTGATTTAGTATTTTTGTCACAAGTTCAGTATGGTGTAGGAGGGACCATTGCCGTTCACTCTGTACATGCAACCCTTAGGAGATGATACTCAGCTCTATATTTCTTCACGCCCTGACGAAATTTACCAATCCACAAAATTAACGGAATGCATAGCTGATATAAAAAAACTGTATGACTGTTTTTTCAGAATTAAGTAGTAGAAAATTACTAGAGATTCTAATTATTGGACAAAATACTTACTCACGTAATCACCTAGAATACTGTCTAACACTTGATGGCTGCTCAGCCAAGTCTTCGTCGTCGGTTAGGAACGTGTGTGTGTGTGTGTGTGTGTGTGGGGGGGGGGGGGGGGTGGGGGTGGGGGGTGCTCTTTAATACCAATCTTTCATTTGAAAGTCATGTGTCTAGTATCTGTAAAACGGCATTTTTCCATCTTAGAAATATATCTAAATTACGTCATATGCTCTCAATGACAAATGCAGAACAATTAGTTCATGCGTTCTTGACATCAAGGCTTGATTATTGTAATGCTCTACTGGGTGGTTGCCCTGCATGCTTAATACATAAACTACAGCTGGTCCAAAACACAGCCGCTAGAGTTCTTACCAGAACCAGGAAGTATGACCATATTAGCCCCGTTCTGTCAACACTGCATTGGCTCCCTATTAAACATCGTATACATTTTAAAATATTGCTGATTACTTACAAAGCACTAAATGGTTTAGCTCCCCAGTACTTGAGCGAGCTCTGAATGCATTATAGTCCTTCACGTCTATTGCGATCTCAAAACTGTGTCCAGTTGATAATACCTAGAATATCAAATCGACTGCTGGCGGTAGATCCTTTTCCTATTTAGCACCAAAACTTTGGAACAGTCTCCCTAACATTGTCCGGGAAGCACAGTCTGTCAGGGACACAGTTTGTCAGTTCAAATCTGGACTAAAAACACAACACTTTGGCTTAGCATACACAACACATTATAGACTTCTATAATTCAATGTTAGGCTGGATAATTTAGATCAGCCGGAACCAGGAACACTTCCTATAAATCTTGATGTACTTGGTACATCATAAGAAGGATGTACGCTAATATTAGTCTCTGTTTATCCCGAGGTTTACCACAGTCTGCCAGATCCAGGCTGTATCCGGATCTGATGAAGGACCTGCGCCTCGACACGATGACAACGCAGTCCTGAAGTTTCAACTACTCTCTCTCCTGTGAAGGCCTCCTTCCCTTTACCTCTGTACTGATAAAACGTTGTCGGGATAATTCTGATTCACGTGGCTACGCAGAAGCGATAAAAATTCTCAGATCCACCAGGCACTGTTTTATGCAAATGAGCAGCCGGATCGCATTAAAGAATTTTCTGTTAGAAAGGTGTCATGTTAGCGGCCCCTAAGTTAATAACTAATGATCGTTGCGACCGAATTGAATCAATCAAAACTTACTTTAACTGAACAATAACTTTATTCTAGAGCTGCTGTAAAATTCTCATTAAAGCCTATTATCACTGTAAAGCTGCTTTGAAACAATCTATATTGTTAAAAGCGCTATATATATATATGAAGGTGACTTGACAAAAAACAAAACTGTTACTGAGCCCAAACTTTTGAATGGTAGTAAATAATGTTACAATAGATTTCTATTTAAGACAAATTATGTTATTTTAAACTTTCTACTGTATTCATCAAAGAATCCTGGGAAAAAAAATCAACATTTATTATAATAATAAATGTTTCTTGAGCATCAAATGAGAATATTAGAATGATTACTGAAGGATCATGTGAAACTGAAGACTGGAGTAATGATTTACATCACTGGAAAAAATTGCATTTTAAAAATATATCCAAATAGAAGTCTGGAAATAGTCCAACGAATATAAATAAAAACATACTCATTCGAAATTGTATCCACGGCTGGATCAAGTCGCTCTTCAAAATGCAAACGTTCGTCGTCGGAGTCCCGCTCTTGAGGAAAATGTGATCCATTTGTCACTATCTAGGACGAGCTGAAGAGCTTCCTCACCTGTGTAGCGTACCATCTTCCAAACGTGAATGAGTGAATGAATCTGACGAAGGAACTTGATGCTTTCTAAGGCATTGTTGGGGGCTTTTAACATTATGCAGATCGCCTCAACACGACAATTATAAAATCCAGTAATGCCCAAATTCCATATAGGGGCAATGCCCCTGCATGAGCTTGTGTCTTATATAACATAGTATATTTAAGCACACAAGCAAGAGTGCTGTTTTTTGCACATGTGAGATACATTTTTTACAGATCAATAAACAAGAAGTTAATATTGTGAATTATAATTTATCAATAATGCAAGTTTGTTTTCTATATTTCGCCAACGAAAATAGTTCCAAACTAAGCCACATCAAAACGGTTGTGTCTCCGAACAACACACATGCTTTCGTTGCTGAACGAATCAATGGCAGCTTTAACAAATTGTTTGAATGACTGATTTATAAAGCCTGTCAATTGCCGCCACCTACTGGTGTGTTTTCATATTTAAAGGATATAATGTCCAATAATAAAAAACATTACTCTCATAGCATTATAACTGCAGTGTAATGCATTGTGTAAATTCCATTTTCTTGCCAATGGAAACTTTTCTTAGATTTAAAGTTGGCAGAGGCCATTCTATATGAGCTAGATGTATGGAAGTAAAATAATGTCAAATGTTTTTGAAATAAAAAGCCTGTTGAATTGCACTACTTGAAAAAAAAAAATAGGCATTGCATTAACCATGCTTGCATTTTAATGCATTGTATTTTTAGGGCTTGCATTTTTATGGGTTACTTTTCCTGTGTAGCCTACATGCATATTTCTCTACCGTGAACGAGATCATAATGTTATTCCCCGATGCGGATATACAGATCCAATCATAGGCGGAAATCGCGGGGGGGGTCGGTCGCCCCCCCCCCCCCTATCTGAGGGTTGTCCCCCCTAAAATATCATTAAAATATGTGTGTTGTAAATAAAATAATGATATATTCTTAAAATAATTGTTTAAGAAATAAAATAATACAAATGCAAACGGGGCAACAACAAAAAAACGTTTTAAACATTTTGAGTCCCCCCTCCCTTGCCTCACAGTGCTTTGGTCCACTGCCTCCGCCCCTTTTACCTCACCACCGACACACACACATTCCGGTGGAGGGAGAGATGAACCAAGTTTTTGAGTAGTTGTGGAACTCCAGTAAGTCAATGTTTTATTCACTTTAAACGTCGGATGAAGTGATTATTTTCTCTTTAATATAGATGATGCTGAGTCATTAATAAATCATGTCAAAAAACAAATATATGATTGTGTACAGTGTAACGTTACCAATGTACTTTTGTCACTGATGTAGTCTGCTATGTTAGCGATTATAACGTTTAACGTTAACTTACCCTTGTTTAATACAGTCTGCGTTTACCTAGCTTGTTTAATACAGTATATCCACCCACACCCATAGAGTTTACGCACTACGTGATGTAACGTTAACGTCAGTCTTGTAGATTAGACTAGTCCGGGTGCGCATTTAGATTTTAACCCTTTCACTGTGATTTAGTCGGTTTATATCATTTAATATTATAGTTGATAATATGATATGTTAATCTAATATAATATCACGAAGAGTGCAGTTTTTCTCCAGATATCAGCATGATAACAAATGTGATTTTGATTTATACATGTTTAATAAACAAGAAGTTAATATTAAGTGATGTACATTTTAGACACCATATTACCAACGAAAATAGTTGAAAACTAAGCCACAGCACTGAAGAAACACACCGAGGTGTTTCCTTACTGAATGAATCAGCTTTTTGAACAATCAGTTGAATGAATCTCAATGACTCACTCATTAACAGTGACTTACTGCCTCCTACTGGCGGTTTTAATTTCACATTTAAAGTATCTTTTCATGTTTTAAATCATTTCAAATATAAATATTTAGCATTTTATTTTTAAAACGTCATAATATTATTTATGTCTGTGTAAAAACATCTAAATGCTACTTTAACCCTCATTTATCTTTGGGGTCTATGACCCCAATCGACTTTTCGTAGTAAATAAAACACGGTTCCCGTCATCTCAGTTGCGTCAAATTGTGTCACTTTTTCTACATTATCTATACACAATATACACTATAGCCTACACTGGGCTTGATTCGGTTGTTCTAAAGGTATGTAAAAAAAAAATCCATTGTATTTTGGTGGCTTAATGAATGAAAAAGCTAACTAAATTGACCAAAAGTTTACACAAAACAACTTATTTACAAAAAAATGTATGGTTTTGAAGATTTTTTTTGGTAAATTTAGTCAGCTTTTTCATTAAACCAGAAAGAAACTTTGAGAAGAAGGATAATGGAACGGTCTCCATGCTACACTAATAATAGTACTACGTTAAGGCTTTCCTCGGTGTACACGTATCCTTGCAAGTACAATTTTGCCTGTATTATTGGTGTCCCCTTCAAAAATTGCTCTTGAGAATTGTTATGTTTATTGTCCCCCCCAACATTTTGATGAAATTTTCGCCCCTGGATCCAATGTTACATTTGTGAGGTTGACATATATTTCTCTTGGTTGTTTAGTTGCCTTAACTTTATATTGTGGCGATGTGCTGCATGCAGGCTATTAGGGTTTCCCTCAATACTTCAGGATTCCCCTGCTGGACATATACAACGCTTAACGTAGCTTAATGGACTAGTGATGTAAAAGTCCAAACTGCAGATGGACTCAGAATAACGCGCACAGCTGAGCGTTTCCCAGTGATAGACTGGCATAAAGATGGCTTGATGTTGGATGTTTGATGTCTAAAGTGTATACGACTTTGGTATACACGTTTCTAACTTCAATAGCATTTGAATAGAACGACTTACAGTCATAAAACCAACTGTAAAGTGTTCATGTAGTGTCAGGCATAATGCGCACCCTTTGGATTTTTGATATTTATTCAAATAAATTTAAGTTTGCTATTGAAGTTAGAAACGTACATGCCAATGTTGTATGCAACTTTAGAGACGGTCCCTAAATGTGCGAATGTCCAATGTCAAGCCAATTTTACATTTAGTCATTTAGCAGACGCTTTTATCCAAAGCTATTTACAGTTAAACTAACAATAGGAGGACAACAATATGCAAGTGCTATGATCCCAGTTTAAGCTAATGCAATACACGTAGGCATTTTAGGACTTGGACTTATATATATATATATATATATATATATATATATATATATATATATATATATAGAGAGAGAGAGAGAGAGAGAGAGAATAGAATAGAATAGAAAGTATTAGTATTAATTGATCAAGTGTTGATTTTATGCCAGTATATCACGAAACGCTCAGCATGAAACTTTGCGCGTAAAGTTTACAATCTGAGTCCATCTTCTTGCCTGTAGCCTATAGCCTACAGCCTACATCCCCAATAAGGTGCAAGATTGTTCTTTCATATCACTGTATGTGTTAAGCCTTGTTTATACTCGACGCGTCCGCACGAGCGCGAGACTCCGCTGACTGCGCGCGCACCTCTCCAAACGGACGAGGCGTTTATACTTGACGCGCTCGCCGTTGTGCTATTCTGTGAAACGACAGGGGGCGACCCGGATTAATTCTCCTCTAAACAACCAGGAATCAGCAGTGAAGAAGTAGTTTTCCGTTGTAGTTTATTAATTGCTGATTCATATAAGAGTAATAAATGCAGTTAGGTTTATTGTACTTTCACTGCATGTAAACTAGTTAAACAACTGAAGCCTTATTGAAGAGTGTTTAAACCTTAATTTCATCAGCAGGGCTTACTTCTGCTATTTGTAGGCTTATTTTGTAAATGTAAGCAGTTACTTTAGACAAGTGCAAACTGGGTGCTTAATGCAAATGTGTTCCTATTCACAAAATTAGTGACTTTTATGGTCGCCCATCAATGCAAATGTCTCTGTGTATAGAAGGATCATAAACATGTTGGTACAGACGTACCAGTTCGGCCAGATTCGGCTCGAAGTCGTTCATCTTCGGATGCGGCGAATTTTTTTATTTTTAATAATGAAAATGTGTTTGAAATGTTTTTAATTGAAATATTCACAGCTTAAATATTCAACCATGTTGAATTTCAGCCCATAAAAATGCAAGCCCTAAAAATACAATGCATTAAAATGCAATCATGGTTAAGGCAATGCCTATTTTTTTTCAAGGAGTGCAATTCAACAGGCTTTTTATTTCAAAAACATTTATGGAAGTAAAATAATGCCAAATGTTTTTGAAACAAAAAGCATGTTGAATTGCACTAATTGGAAAAAAATATGCATTGCATTAACCCTGCTTGTATTTTAATGCATTGTATTTTTAGGGCTTGCATTTTTATGGGCTGAAATTTAGCATGGTTGAATATTTAAGCTGTGAATATTTAAATTCAAAACAGTTCAAACACATTTTCATTAGTAAAATTTCAATAATCCATATTCATCTTTCATATTTCACTTCCAAAATATTCACACTGATTAAAAATTCAACCTATAATATTCAACAGGCGGTTTTCGGTCCATTTTATTTCTCTTGGAAAATTCGCTTCCACAAATTCAGTGGTTCAAATTCGACAGTAAATTCAATGTTGACATCCAGGAACTGCAGGAAAAGCAGTAGATTACCGAGCATAATCTCCATCTGCTGTTAATCGACCTCACCAGCAGGGGGTGCAAGCGCGTGTTGTTGACGAAGACCAGAGCAACAGTTAGAGCAAGCCATTCATTCATAAAAACTAATTTACAACAATGTAAGTGTATCCGTGATTATTATGTTTTATGTGAAATTCAGTGTCTTCACGATTACTTTTCCTGTGTAGCCTACATGCATCCCCAGATAGCAAACTGACTCCGGAACGGATCTGCCGCGGAGGTATCACAAGGTTCGGAACGGAGTCCACTTGCACAGCGCAACGGATCCGGAACAGATAAGGATTGCGGATCCAGACTAGATCCGCGGCAGACCCTATCCGTATCCGCTGATAAAGCAGCTCACCCGCCGCGGATCCGATCTAGACCTGTTCATTTCGGTCTGAAAACCTTTCAGATCACTCATTCAAAACTAGTAATCTGGCCAAAACTACAAAAATATTTCAAATCTATTGGTGGACCACTAAACACTAAAAGTCGGACGTTGAAAAGACGTCCACTAAGGAGCCAAAATTAAAGTTTTTATGACGTCTTTTTTTTAAGGGTTCTGCACGTCCGATATAGACGTTCATCGAACCTTCGTACAAGGTTAAAAACTAGTTCAAATGTGGCCATTGTGGACATATTTTCAACATCATTTACGGTCTCATTTAGACAATTTATACTGTTTCTGGACCAAATAAACACTCAGGATGCATTAAATTAAAACTCATGTTTATATCAATGTAATTTCCTTACATTGTTTAGATGAGGTTTAGATGTTGATATGTTTCATTTTAAGTAACCATTGTGGTGGTCAGTGTTTGCTTTAATTGGGCTCTTGGTCCCAGTTCTTCTTACTTTAACTTTTCTTTGGCTGTTGTAATTGTGTGTTTGTATCACACCATTGTTGTGACATAGAAAGCCAAGGAAAAGTAAGATCGGCTGTCATCAGCTCCTTGTTGATGATGACAAAATCACAAGCGTTTACTGCTGTGTTTAGAGTTTTGTCTTTATATCTGGCATTTATAACCACCTATCTTGTGGAACTGCATTATATGGACCAGTATCATTAAAATGATCCCTTATTTGAAGGTGTATAAAAAAAAAAGATTTTTTAAACAATGTTATTAGAAAATGTATCATATAGTCACACACAAACATCAAGATTTTGCGTATGATTCACAACAACGTTGACAATAAAAAAAGCTTCATGCTGCAATGCATGATGGGTAGCTTTCAAAGTACAAAACATCCTTGATTCCCAAGCTTTTTTGTTTTGGTTGTCACCGTTGTTGAGAATCATATGCAAAATCTTGATTTCTGTGTGTGACTACGTGATACATTTGCTCAAAACATTGTGTACACATGCTTTTTGTTCACCTTCAAATAAGTGATAATTTTAATGATACTGGTTCACAAGATAGGCTGTTATAAATGCCAGATATAAAGACAAAAGTCTAAATACAACATTAAATGCTCATATTGTGATTTTGTCATCATCAACAAGGAGCTGATGACAGTCGATCTTACTTTTTCTTGACCTTCTCTGCCACAACAATGGTGATATACAAACATAAAGTTACAACAGCCACAGAAAAGTTGAAGTAAGAAGAACTGGGACCAAGAGCCCAACTAAAGCAAACACTGATCACCACAATGGTGACTTAAAATGAAACATCAACATCTAAACCTCATCTAAACAATGTAAGGAAATTACATTGATATAAACATGAGTTTTAATTTAATGCATCCTGAGTGTTTATTTGGTCCAGAAACAGTATAAATTGTCTAAATGAGATCATAAATGATGTTGAAAATATGTCCACAATGGCCACATTTGAACTAGTTTTTAACCTTGTACGAATGTTCGATGAACGTCTAGATCGGACGTGCAGAACACGTCAAAAAAAGACGTCATAAAAACTTTAATTCTGGCTCCTCAGTGGACGTCTTTTCAACGTCCGACTTTTGTGACAAAGACGTTGAAAAGACGTCTTTTGGACATCATGTTGTTTAGTGGGCAGTCTATCTAATGTTGGTCCACCAATAGATTTGAAATATTTTTGTAGTTTTGGCCAGATTACTAGTTTTGAATGAGTGATCTGAAAGGTTTTCATACCGAAATGAACGGGTCCAGATCGGATCCGCGGCGGGTGAGCTGCTTTATCAGCGGATACGGATAGGGTCTGCCGCGGATCTAGTCTGGATCCGCAATCCTTATCTGTTCCGGATCCGTTGCGCTGTGCAAGTGGACTCCGTTCCGGACCTTGTGATACCTCCGCGGCAGATCCGTTCCAGAGTCAGTTTGCTATCTGGGTCTCTACCGTGAACGAGATTATAATGTTATTCCCCCGATGCGGATGTATACAGATCCAATGTTACATTTGAGTTTGACATATCTATTGGTTGTTTAGTTGCCTCAACCTTATATTGCAGCGATTGTGCTGCATGCAGTAACTTAGGCTACTAGGGTTTCCCTCAATACGTCAGGATTCCCCTGCTGGACATATAAAACGCACAACGTAGCTTAATGGACTAATACAGTGATATAAAAGACCAAACTCGCAGGCAAGCAGAAGGACTCAGAATATGAACTTAACGCGCAAAGTTTAAAGCTGAGCGTTTCTCAGTGATACTGGCATAAATTGGTTTGACATTGGGCATTCGCGCATTTAGGGACCGTCTCTAAAGTTACATACGACATTGGTATACACGTTTCTAACTTCAATAGCATTTGAAGAGAACGACTTGCAGTCATAAAACCAACTGTAAAGTGTTCATGTAGGTGTTAGGCATAATGCGCAATATATTCAAATAAATTGAAGTTTGCTAGTTAGAAACGTTTAGGCCTATAGGACTACCAATGTTACTAGAGATGCTCCGATCAGCATTTTTGGGGCCGATCACCGATTACCGATCACCAAAATCATGATCTGCCGATTGCCGATCACTGCCGATCACAGAATGGCAGGGGAATGGGAATCTTTTATCTGTAATCTAGCAGAGTTTGCACCATTTGTAGAAATGTGTTTATTTAATTGTATTTAGAAAATGAGATGTCTTAAGGCTACTGTAGGCCAGCTTTCCCAAATAAGGCAGAGTAACATTAAATTATTCCAAACAAAGAGGGGTCAGGCAGACCAACACACATCAGATCAGCCTAATGGGAGGGGATCAAGTTACACTTAGGCATATTTGGAAATTGTAGCCTCTTAATACACCCACTACATTTACTAATTGGCAACAAAATGTACAACTTGTTACACCAAAACTGGCTACTGATAAAAGGACAAAACTATGGCAAGTTTTTTTCTGTTATTATTATGAACGTCTGATGTAGTTGAGCAGAATGCTCTTTTATGAAGTTACTTCATTAAAGGACATATTTAATGAGATTATGCCTGAAAAGGTTTTGGATTTTTTATCATATGTTCATTTTAAAATATATATTGTATAAAATGACTTCTTGTTTATATTTGTTTTGTTTTATTGTATTTATATGATATTTGTATTTTTATAATTGGAATTTTGCCATGAAAATAGCTTTGAATGCTGACATGGCATTAAATAAAATAATCTGAATCTGAATCTGATGTAGTTGAGGAACCAACTACGTCAGAACAAAAAAAATAAAATACCACCACCACTTTTGAAACATCTCGCGGCACGAATGTACCAATACAAATAAATAAAAACATCTCCAGTTAACTCAGAGCATTCATTTTGTTCATTTGTTAAATAAGAGGCGATCTAGCGCTGAAATGGTTGTTTTTTTATCAAGTGATCAAAGTGCTCGTTGCCGCAGCGATCAGTGGCGCAGATACCGCGTTCTGTTGTGGCTCGCGCGGTGCACGGTCTTCACTCGGACGCGCGCTTCTATCCGGCGTTGGGAAACTCCCTATTCGTTCCGGTGAAGGAGAACTCATGTTGCCACTGCCAAGCTCCACTCTGCTGTTGTGTGCCCGTGCGCCACGCATGCAGGTGGGAAAAAGTCGCGCGAGTAATTTACGTCACGTGATCGGCTTTTTTGATCGGCGCTTTTGGGGTTCGCCGATCAATCTATTTTTAGCCAATATCGGCCGATCATGATTGGCGACCGATCAATCGGAGCATCCCTAAATGTTACTTTAGAAAGTGTCCCTAAATGTGCGAATGTCAAGTCAATTTTACATTTAGTCATTTAGCAGACGCTTTTATCCAAAGCGACAGTTACAGTTAACCCTCTACTGCACGGTGTTGCCATATGGCAACATACCCTTTCTTTGGACATTTCTTGAAATTTGAAAATAAACATGAGCTCCGATTGATCTTAAATTCATAATAGAACCTGGAGGTAACCAATGATATGCTTTGATGACATCACAACACTACACACACCCTTGCAACGTCATTCTTTTCACACACTTTTGATGACTCCAGCTGCTCAAAAAGTGCTCGTGTATATGTGAAGATTTTCCTCATTTTTTTCATATTTCTTCGGAATAAAAAAATACATCAAGCATCTGGGGTAAGTTCTAATCTTTTTTCAATCATTGTCACATTGTTTTGATACTTATATTACCTTTTTATTTAATAAAATAGGTATGTTGCCATATGGCAACATTGTGCGGTAATGGAACAATATTTTGCCCATGCTAATGCAGAGTAGCTTTGTATGAATGACAATGTATGGATGCACTGATATAGTTTGATGGTTGTATTCTACTCATATATTTATATATATTTGTATAAATTTATAAAGTAAAAGTAAAGTATAAAAGTAAAATATATATACGCTTATTTTGTTTAGAAAATGAAGCCGTCAATGTTCTATGGCAAGGCTGAGAGGAGGGCTGAAATGTACAGGGTACATGTAGTTATACCATCTCATGAAAGTGAGGATGAGCTAGGGATCAGTGACGAGGAGTATGAGAGGCAGGCAGAATTAGGCCTAGTAGACTCAGAGGACGAAGAGACAGGTATGTATCTATTCCGGTATGGTCAACATTCAGGTTACATGTCGTCCTTTGCACAGTGTTGAGCTGATGTTGAGAAAAGTGTAAAGTATTTTTCATTCCAAAATCTGTATGGTGAACAAAAAATAACCACATACACAAGTCGCTGTGCAGTCCCCATGCACATGTGCACGCACACACTCACGCACACACACACACACACACACACACACACACACACACACGCACGCACGCACACACACATGCACACGCACACACACATGCACACGCAAAGGCACAAACACATGCATGTTCTATCATCCTAAACTTGATGGCAGCAGTAACTATTTTTTCTTATATTTCAGTTGAAGTTGAAGTTGAAGTTCAGGAGGAGGCACCTGCACCTCCTGAGATGGAAAAGGCTCAGAATCTGAAATGGCAAAGAAGGCGAACCATCCTGCCAGTACCCAAATGGAAAGGTGCACTACCGAATCCAATGATGGTCCGTGAGCCAATTCAATACTTTGAAGGCCTTCTCAGTAGAGAAGTTTTTGAAGATGTGGCAAAGCAGACGAATCTTTACGAAGTACAGGAAGATCCCAGCAAGCCACTTAATGCCTCAGCAGATGAGATTCAGCAATTCTTTGGCATATGCCTTTACATGTCGCTTATAGCTTACCGTACACCCGTATGTACTGGGGCAAAGATACCCGAGTTGATAAAGTGGCAGATGTCATGTCCCTGTCCCGCTGGGAGACGATTAAAAGATTCTTACACTTTGCAGATAACAATGAGCAAGTTGCTGAGGGCCAACCTGGATTTGACAAACTGTTCAAGGTGAGGCCTTTGTTGAATTCACTTCTGAAGAGCTTCCAGGACATTCCAATCGATGAAATGCTCTGCGTCGTTGAACAAATTGTCCCTTTTAAGGGTAGAAGTGGGCTGAAAACCTACAACCCCAAAAAGCCCAAACGATGGGGATACAAAATCTTTGTGTTAGCTGATCAACATGGCATTGTCCACAATTTTGAATTCTACACTGGTGCTGTCCCTGCTGCTGAGGGAATGCCTGACATCGGTGCAAGTGGAAATGTAGTGCTAAGACTGGCCTCAGTCATCCCTTCCAACATGTCTTACAAACTGTTTTATGATAATTGGTTTTGTGGGGTAGACCTACAAGTCATCCTGGAGAAATTAAAAATCCACAGTGTGGGAACTGTGAGAAAGAACAGACTTGCCGGTTGTGTCTTCACAGAAGACAAAGAAATGAAGGCTAAAGGTCGGGGAACATTTGAGGAAATGGAGGCAAAACACAACAGCGTCACGTTGAAAGCCGTGAAATGGTACGACAATCGTCCAGTTATCCTCCTCAGTACCTTCCCTACAGCAAACCCCACCACCACAGTGCAGAGGTGGGACAAGAAAGCAAAGCAGATGGTAACAGTTGTGCGCCCCAACATTGTCACCGTGTACAACAAGTGCATGGGTGGTGTTGACCTATTGGATTCTCTCATTGCCCTGTACCGTACCAAGATCAGATCCAAGAAGTGGTACCACCGGATTGTGTTCCACTTCTTTGATCTTACAGTGGTGCAGGCATGGTTGCTTTACCGCAGGGACTCTGATGCCATGGAAATTTCACAGAAGACACAATTGAGCTTACTGGACTTCAAGGTCAATGTGGCCCTCTGCCTTACACAGGTCAACAAGGGCACCACCAAACAAAAAGGTAGACCCTCACAGAGTTTGGAGGTCCGTATAGAAGAGAAGCGGCACAAAGGACCCACTGCCCCCCTTCCACCAAGCAGCATCCGTCTTGACCACTTTGATCACTGGCCAGAGATGGGTGCACCAAAAGGAAGGTGCAAGAATCCTGGCTGCAAGGGCATCGTCAGAGTGGTTTGCTCTAAGTGCAAGGTGCACCTCTGCCTTAACGGAGAGAACAACTGCTTTAAGGCGTTTCACATCGAGTAGTTTCACTTGAACTGTTCTTATGAGTTTGCATCAGATGTTTTGTAAATTTTGTTGAAATGATACTTTGAAAATTAGTTCCTTATGTAGTACACAAAGCTCTTGTAAATATTTTAAATAATAAAAACAATTTCATTTCTAAAAGACAGGTCTGTAATCATTTATGAATTTCATGTCATTTTGGGAGAAAACGCATCAGGCTGTTCCATTGTCGCACAATGTTGCCATACGGCAACGCACCCAAAAGTACAAAAAAAAAAAAAAAAAAAAAAATTTTTTTAATTTGAGTCTATTTTATATATAAAAAAACACTGTAAAATTTTTTTCCATGATTGCATAATAATGCGTGCAGTAGATGGTTAAACTAACAATATAGGACGAAAGTGCTATGACCCTTCCCAGATTAATCATGTATGTAGGAATATTAACATGTATGTAGGCATACTTCCCCAATAAGGTGCGAGTTTGGTCTTTTATATCACTGTATTAGTCCATTAAGCTACATTAAGCGTTTTGTCCTGATGGAAGGGGAATCCTTGAGTATGATGAGGTATTGAGGGAAACCGATTATAATCCGTTCATGGTAGAAAAAGTTGATAACATGTAGCCTAAGGCTACACAGGGAAAGTAACAATGAAGTTAATGAATGAAACATAAAAACAGCTTTTGTGCCTTTATCATCTTTCCCGCATATATACTGACCCAGATAATCATCACAAAAAACTTAATGCATGCTCAATTGTTGTAAATGAGTTTTTATGAATGAATGGCTTGCTCTAACTGTTGCTCCTGCTTCGTCAACAACACGCGCTTGCACCCCCTGCTGGTGAGGTCGATTAACAGCAGATGGAGATTATGCTCGGTAATTTACTGCATTTCCTGCAGTTCCTGGACGTCAACGTTGAATTTACTGTCGAATTTGAGCCACTGAATTTGTGGAAGCGAATTTGCAAAGCGAAATAAATTGGACCGAAAACCGCCTGTTGAATATTATAGGTTGTATTTTTAATCAGTTTGAATATTTTGGAAGTGACATATGAAAGGTGAATATGGATTATTGAAATTTTACTAATGAAAATGTGTTTGAAACGTTTTGAATTTAAATATTCACAGCTTAAATATTCAACCATGCTAAATTTCAGCCCATAAAAATGCAAACCCTAAAAATACAATGCATTAAAATACATGCAATGCATATTTTTTTCAAGTACTACAATTCAACAGGCTTTTTGTTTCAAAAACATTTGGCATTATTTTACTTCCATAAACATTTGACATTATTTTAGATTATCATATTGTAGGTCTAGTACCTGTTATAGGCCTACACTTTATTTACATTTGTAAACATTTTCTTAATTTGTATTTAAAATAAAATTATTCTCCGAAATTGATGAGATGGGTATGGGAGAAGAAAGGTATTGGGAAAAGGGAGACTCGAACTCGATGTTGAAGTCGTTTGCGTCAAAAGCTAAATCTGCTGTCCTTACTCTACACGCCACTCTCCCACTTTACCAGATCGGATTTTTATTTTATTTTGTCTGACCAAACCAGAGTGGTAGGAACATTTTAATATGAACATTTTTTTTTCTGTCCATAATAATCGCACTAATTTAGCCGGTTAAATAGACAGCTCTAATATGTACACATGCACACGCAAATTGACTTTCTCCAGCCGCAGTCTGCTGTACTTTCTTGCATGTCTTGATTGACAGATATCTTGTCTAATCAGAGGTCAGTATTACATTCGCCACATATACCTACCTTTTCCGTTTTGTCTGACTTGTCGTTGGATTTTCTGACTTGCTATTTTACTTGCTACTTAGATTTGTTGTTGTGTTTTTTGTTATGTTTTCGGAATTGTTGTTGGGTTTTCTAACTTGTTAAAAAAGTTTCTTGCGGTGACAGCGACAGCTGAAAGCGCACCCTGTTTATTTTCTTTATTTTACAACAACACAAGGATTTGTTGTTATTGTGAGTGTACACAAATAAAAGTAGACCCTTTATAGTTAATGATGTATAATGACTGATATGTATGACCAAAAATGATGGAGTATTTTAAGTTGTTTACGCTGTCGTGAGGAAAAAAAAATATGCACGTTCTTCGGGCTCAGAGGTTAATGTTGGCGTGGAAAGAGTTAAATTACTGCATTTAACGCTTACGTGTGTCACGGTGGTGGTGCTCAGAAATGCTCATGACTTGTAAGGATGTTGGACCGTGGCGTAGCCGGAAGTTCTGGAGACCAGGGCGGAGCTGGGAGTTCAGGGGACCATGGCGGAGCCGGCAGTTCCGGAGACCAGGGCGGAGCTGAAGTTCAGGGGACCATGGCGGAGCCGGCAGTTCCGGAGACCAGGGCGGAGCCGGGAGTTCAGGGGACCATGGCGGAGCCGGCAGTTCCGGAGACCAGGGCGGAGCCGGGAGTTCCGGAGACCAGGGCGGAGCCGGGAGTTCAGGGGACCATAGCGGAGCCGGCAGTTCCGGAGACCAGGGCGGAGCCAGGAGTTCCGGAGACCAGGACAGGGCTGGGAGTTCAGGGGAACATGTCGGAGCCGGGAGTTCAGGGGACCAGGATCTCCGTACCTTTTAGTGAACAATTCTAAAAAGGAAAAAAAAAATCTTAGTGTGAAGTTTTAATAATCTAAATACCATTTTTTTTCCCACTATAAAAAACCTGTAGTGCAGTTAAAAGATTCAATGGAATAAAGGTCCTTTATGGAACCATTGATGCCAGTAAAGAACCTTTATCTTTAAGAATGTGAAAGAAAATAAGTTTTGAGCAGGAGCTGGACTCCTGTGCAGCTCAAGCTCTGATTTACATCATTCAAATCCACACAAAACAACAGGGAAATGATGAATGATCGAGCTGATCCAGATGGAGTGGAAAACAGGACAAACTACACAGCAAAATCCCCAGTGTTAAATTAACACTGCTCAGTGTTTATATGAGTCCACACTCTCAGAGTGTTATAGTAACACTGAACCAGTGTTGAAGTTAATGAGATAATTAAGTGCTTAATTGACCCTTCGCTAAGCCACGCCCGAAAACCGCCACTGGCCAATCGTGTCTTAGCAACCGTAACTAGGCGCGGGAGGTCTGGCAAGCTTTCGAGCGAGGGAAACATGTCCAAGCGTGAGGCGTATGGATTGTGCTAATCTGATACCCGGTATCCTTAAAGTTTGGAGGGGGGAGTGGAATTTTTTTCCTTCCCGAAAATCTAAAAGCCAAGGTGAGAAATGATGTGCGTGGATCAAGCAGTGTGGGAGACCCCATTCACAACTAAATGTCGACAGGATTAACAAAAACACATATTGCTTGGAAGTTGGAAATAATTACGGTTCTTTGTTCATAATGCACATGTTTTAACGTAAAATAAGACATTTAAAGACAAGAGGGAGGCTCACTGACATACTTTAAAATATATTTCAGCATTTTGTTAATCGACGGCCTACTACCCCTGACTGAGTAACTTTAACCCAATCCGATCGCGGCTCTCCCGGTGTTAGTGTTATTCCATAAGATTTATGGATAAACTGTTTGATTTAAAATTATTAGATTAGTTTCACATTTCACTTACCCTGCTGTGCACGAACATAGCTGTTCCTCGATTTGTGTGTTTCCCATGTGAATGGTCAGCGTATGAGGCGCTGCTGCTGCGACTATAGGCTTTAGCTTCAATTTTTATTAAATTATTCTCTAATCGGTTGCATATTATGTCGTGGATATATCCCTCGAATGCACACTGCAGTCCCTTTTGTCTTGCTCTCTCAGATATTTCACATGTTCGCCAAAAATTACTAATTATCTCATTGGGAATGTCTGACACCGGTGCATACACACTGTAATAGACGTGCTAGACGCAAAAGCTTGACAGGCGTAGCAACAGTAACTAAGGAGGGCGGGGCTTAGCGAAGGGTCAATTGAGTGATGATTGAGCATTATTGAAGACACTTGATGTTAACAAGCAGAATCACTGAAGGAGAAAATTAATGTAAAATGGTCACCATTATGGTGATTGGTGTTTAGTTTAGTTGGCCTCTTGACCCTTACATTGTTAACTTTAGATTTTGTTTGGCTGCTGTAATTCAGTTATAGCAGCCAGATGAACAAAAAAAAAAACATAATTGTTTTTATTTTTAAACAACAATATGTGTTTTAACATAATAATTATTTGACCTGAATCACTGAATTCATTGAAAGCATAATTTCTGAGTTAAGTTTACCTGATTGATTATAGCAGCACTGTCGTTGTTGAGCGTACCATTTATAGCTTTTTCAATGAAAGCCAAATGATCAAACCAATTACAAAAAAAACCTTCTTACAAAACATTTCAGGTAGGCACACACAGATATCAAGAATTAGCGTATGAATCTCAGCAATGGTGACAAACAGATATTACCTCTGAACATAAGCTCATTATTTATTCATGCAGCAATGCATGATGGGAGCCATGAATGAGTTTTGATTGGTGGCACCCAGAATTCACTGAAACATGCTTTATAATTGCCACCATTGTTGAGATTCACAGGCTGATTCTTGATGTCTGTGTCAAAAAAAATAAATAAATAATATGTGAACAACTTATTTGGATTATGTAATAAAAGTTAAAAATAGTATGCTGTATAAAGACAGAGCTGATATAATGAATAAAGTAAATCTTATTCAGAAATTGGGCTCTATATGAGTTCAGTGATTCAGGTCAAATGATTGTGAAATAATGATTATGTTAAAACACAACCATCACCATCAGATCACCTTTTCTCTATCTGACTGTTATAACTCATGTACAGCAGTCAAACAAAATCTAAACTTAATGACTTAAGGCGAGACACTGCAGGTGAATAGGATACAATTTTTTTACTTACAGATATCACCATGAAACTTTACCAGTTGATTACTCACATAAATAGGAGAACAAAATGTATTGCAAGTTTTCTGTAATTTTATGTTTAGATATGCTAATCAGGCTATATCTAATTAAATATGCTCTAATTTGCATATATTTTGAAGTGACAAATCTGACCATTGAAAAAAACAAGGTTCAAAATTATTTTTGCATTTTGTTGATATATTCAATGAAAAGACATTTTCCGAGGGGATTATGAATATCTCCTTTTGTTACCCTGTAAATCAGAAAATACTGCCAATAGCCTTAAAAAAATGATTTCCGCCCTATTTTTAGGCATAAAATGTCATATAAATCAGGCCAAGAATGATATATCAACAAATCCCTCGGAACAAACCTCCATGTATCACACTGTTTAACATGCAAAACTCATTATTGCTTCATCCATCACTGATCATAACATCCAAAACAACACATCAAAACAACATATCACCAGTACATCACACAGGTGAATATGTCTCTGCCTGACGTACTCACAACCACTTTAGGATCCCACAATTACAGATTTGTTTAGTATTATATAGTCATTATATTATACAAAAACTGAAATGTGCTGTGTAATTTAATTGTTTTGTATATATAGTGTGTAAAGTATAGTATATGTAATGTATGTATATAATGGCAGAGCGCGTCACGTGACGACTCTGAACGAATCAGGTTGTCAGAAATTGGCATCAGCCAGTGAGATTGCGCATTTCGAGTTAAATCGCCCGTTTTACTTCCATGATTGGTTGCTGATAAACAGGAAATGACCATATTTGGACCCGACAGTGTTGCGCAGGAGAGAGAGAGCTTTCTAACGGTGTGTGTGATGACAGTGTGCAGATCGCGATCGCAGAGCAGCATGTTGATTTAGAATGCCAACTTTTGAGGAATTTAGGCGAAATCTACACACGCAAATAGACAAAGTGTAGTAAAATAAAGACCTAAATGTGTATTTTGGACTTTTTTCAGCACAAGTCTGAAAGAAGACATGCTATTGAAGACAAATATCCCAAAATCTCAAATTTGACCACTGACCAGTAAAAAAAAAATTCAATGTTTTTGCCTACCATGTCTCACCTTAAGGGTCAAGAGCCCAACTAAAGCAAACACTGATCCCCATAATGGTAACATACCAATTACCAATTTTTTCCTTCAGTGATTCTGCTTGTAAACATCAAGTGTCTTCAATAATGCTCAATCATCACTCAATTAAGCACTTAATTATCTCATTAACTTTAACACTGCTTCAGTGTTACTATAACACTCTGAGAGTGTGGACTCATATAAACACTGAGCAGTGTTAATTTAATACTGGGGCTTTGCTGTGTACAGGTCAGCAGGTTTAAAATACATGTGCAGGAGATACTAACCTCACACAAAGAATGTATTTTTTAAAGAAACTGCTTGTTTTTAATGTTAATAACAAAATGCTTGTTTTAATGTCAAATGTTTTATACTGCTTTTATTGAAATTGTTTTAACTTGCTGCATTATCTGTTGGTTCGGAAATGCCACGGAATCCCAGAAAAAGATAATCAGAAAAACAGTTACTTATGCCAGCAAGTTACTTGGGATAACTCTACCGAGCATTGAACACATTTACAAAGACAGGGTGGTGAAAAAGGCTAATTGCATTGTATGTGATCACACACACCCGTTAGCATCTCATTTTAAATTACTGCCATCTAGGTGTCGTTTCAGTCTACCACTTTTGATTAAGAATAGATCGAAATTTTCTTTTGTACCACAAGCCATAAAAGCTTTAAATCACCCGAAATAAGCTAGATGTCCGGCTGGTCTGGTCAGTCCCAAGGGAGTATAGTGTATTGTTTTTGTATTTTATTGTTGGTGTCATATGTCTATGTCTGATGTCATGTCATTAAGTGCCTTGCGACTGTGCCGCAAATCCAATTGCCCCACGGAAAAAAAAAAAAAAAAATCTACTACTACAAAACAATTCATCATTGGAAAAAAGTAAAGAACTTTTATCACACTATACATGTCCCTGGTATTTTGTACTAGAATTTCCACTGGCTTGGTCATATTATAATAAAATTCTATTCTATTCAATTTCACCTCAAGAAAAATCATGAAAATCTTGCGTTTACCTCTGTGTGCTTGGTTATTCTGATTAATTGGATTAATCAATTTTCCACCAGTGGCCAAGACACATTCTGCTGGATGCAACCTGGAAAAGAAATAAAAAGGCTTTTTTTAAAAAAAAGTATATAATTAAACGGGCATTCGGCAACTATTTCAGCTTAAAGTCCCTGTAAAGGCAATTTAAAAAAAAAAAAAAAAATGTTAGAAATGTATTGCTAAAACATATTACAAAGACTGTGAACTGTGAAGTACTGAATTGTGGAGTTAGACCGTTAAACAGTTTTTCACCATTGCTATTTTCCGGATTTTTTGGTCGGGTCTAAAACGGGGCTCGATGACGCACTGGAGCCCTTGAGCTCCTGGACACGCCCCTACTTGACGCACTAGAGCCCCTGAGGCTGGCCGCTCCACTAACAATATAAATAGAGCACATTCGCATCAGTTTTGCGCTCAATCGCGAGTTACTGTCAGTACTATTATTTGTTACTACATCGTACAGTTCGCTAGTTAGCTATGTCTTCGTCACAGAAATGCGTACTTCCTGGATGCGATCATGTACAAAACAGATCGGTGTCCTTATTTAAATTTCCTAAAAACGTTCACATCAAGAAGAGGTTGATGGAGAGCTGAGGATCACCACCAAAACCCGCCTCTGATCATTTTACACGGGATAGTTTTATAAACTTTCGTCGGAGACAACTGGGATTCACTGATCCGCTGTTACTGGTGAATGGGGGCGAACCGACTATCTCCCGCCTCGGCCTTCATCCTCCCGTCGCGCCGACAACTGGTGACATCATCGGCAGTGCGTGCCCACCAATGAGTGTAAGTTGCCTTGTGTGCTTATGTTATAATTAACCTAATAAGCTGCTAGGAGCATCCATTCCGGCTGTAGCGGGTCGTGACAGTTGAGTGTGGCAACGGCAGCTTTACGTGGCTTTACAGCTTTACGTGGGCGTGGTTACAGCGCAGCCAGCGGACACGCCCCCATCGTTTGAGAGCAGAGACTACTGCTCATTTTTTCAAGATTTTAATAGCTTATTTTATGTACTTGCCGGCTTTTTTATCATTCAAATTTGTCTGGGTGGCTAATAACACATTTTTCTGTGATATGACATTGACAAACTCAGAACACATACTTCATTTTGACTTTACAGGGACTTTAATAAAACCGTTTAGAAATCATTTGGATGGTTTAATAACCTGTTCTGGTGAGAATGGTGACTTTCCCTGCTCCCCCCAATGTTCCTAGGCGGAAAACCAACCTTGCAACATGAGGATTAATGGTAAGTTGGAAATTGGGAGTCTCTTGAGAAGCGAGAACGAGCGAGAAACACAAATGGCAATTTATGCTTTATGGCAATTCGACAAACACACACGCCGCCCTCAATGTGTATGATGTATTACCCACCTCGGTAGACATAGCTCCACACGATAAAGTTGGCTCCGATAATAACAAATGCACATTAGCAGCGGTAGAAAGGGGGAGAAGGGTGCCACAAGTGAGTTTTTTTTATGACATTGTTGTGAAATATACGCCTCACAGCTGTAGGGGGAGCACATGAGACAACAAAAGTGAAAATCCGCTAAGAAATAGCTAGGGTTGCCAAATGCCCCTTTAACAGGACCTGAAAGGATAATAACTGCTGTGTAAACAAATGTTAATAATCTGGAAATGCTTTATATAATCTGTTCATATGTGATAATCTAGAGTCTGATACACATTCCACACACTGAATTAATCTGCAAACGTCTCAGAGGAGAACAGTATTTACAAGTTTCTGTTGAAAAAAAATTTAAAATTAAAATAAAATCAAATATTATCCCAGAGAGGAAATTTGTCTTGGACTCAAGGTGCATTTACATAGACAATATGTTGGATACATGAACAGTAAATGCAACAATGCATAATACATAACAACAATACTTAATAAAAGTACTTAATCTGTATTTAATCATCCTAATAATTAATAATGCTATGATAGGGTAGAATTGTGGAAGATGCCCCCACTAAGAACCATGTGGATTTACTTTTAAATTGGAACAAATTTAAAATGTGTCACATTTCTGCCAGTTTCCTGCACCAACCAATCACAGTGCACTGCCTATCACAGCGCACTCCCTATGTTGTCCATAAAACTACCTGTTGTATCTCCTTGTCCAAGTGGGCTTCTGTAACAGAAGACCAGACCTAAGAAACATAGACCGCAAGATTGGCATCTTCCGCATTCCCCTTGACCCAGCTGATCTGCTTCTCTCCATCTCCCAGGACCACCGCCTGATCAAGGAATACACAGAGGAGTTACTCGAATTCGCTCACCAGGTGTCCTTGAATGATGTGACCATCAAATCCATCTTTTGGATTGGTCTGGACAATCCACTCTTCATGCAATTTCCATCTGCTGCCACCACGTGTTCCTTGAGGTACATAAGAAACATCATGTGGCGGTGTGGATCGTCCTACACCATCGAGGAAGCAGTTTCCGACTCCCTTTCCATCCCTGTCGCCCCAGAGTCTTGTCCCAAGATGGCTGCCATTCAAGAGTCTCGTCCCGGGATGGCCGCCGCCAAGCCAGAGCCCTCTGCCAAGATTCCCTGATTCCCTGTCTCCAAATTATCATATGAACTGCTCAGTTACCTGGTTGCCTCGTCCAGCTCGCTGTTGTCAATAAAACCACTTGTTGTATATCATTCTCCTTGTCCGAGTGTGCTGTACACAGCAAAAACTCCAGTGTTAAATTAACTCTCCTGGGAGTTTATATGGCTCCAGACTCAAGAGTGTAAAGTGTTAAAATATGAGTGTTAAATTAACACTCAAGAGTGTTAAAGTTAATGAGATAATTAAGTGATTACTTGAGTGATAATTGAGCATTATTGAAGACACCCGATGTTAACAAGCAGAATCACTGAAGGAGAAAAACTCAAATTGTACGTCACCATTATATAGATCAGTGTTTGCTTTAGTTGGGTTCTTGACACTTTTATTTTTTGTCTTGAGATTTTGTTTGTCTGCTGTTATTGAGTTATAACAGCCAGATGAACAAAGACAAAAAGTGATTGGATGGTGTTGGTTATGTTTTAACATAATCATGTTGTGATTTGAAAATCTAAATTTACTGAGATAGTTTAACTTGTTAATTACAACTGCTCTGTGATTCTACAGCATACGACTTTCAGTGCTTTTAATATAATCAAAAATATCTAAAACACTTTATATTTTATTTAGAAACACAGACATCAATAATCAGACTGTGAATCTCAACAATGGTGACAATAATAAAGCATGTTGCAGTGCATTCTGGCAGCCACCAATCACAACTCATTAATGGCTCCCATCATGCATCGCGGTATGAATAAATTATGATCTGAATTGTCTATATAATTTACTTTTCCTAATTGAATATTCAGCTCGTCACCATTGTTGAGATGCATAGATTGAATCTTGATGTCTGTGTGTGCCTAAAATAAAGACTTTTTTATTTTTGAAAACAACTTTAAAGAAATCCTTTGTATTATATTGAAAATTCTAGATCTTTGACGTATAATCAATGATGTTGTAATTAACAATATGTATCTATGTCACAAGATTCTTAATGAGTTCAGTGATCAAGTTCATATGATGATTACATCATAACATAATCAACAACGTCAAATCACTTTTTCCTTTATTCATCTGGCTGTTATAACTAAGTAACAACAGACAAACAAAATATAATGTTAATAATATAAGGGTCAAAAGCCCAACTAAAGCACACACTGATCTCCATAATGGTGACGTACAATTTGTGATTTTCTCCTTCAGTGATTCTGCTTATTAACATCAGGTGTCTTCAATAATGCTCAATCATCCCTCAATTAATCACGTAATTATCTCATTAACTTTAACACTCTTGAGTGTTAATTTAACACTCATATTTTAACACTTTACACTCTTGAGTCTGGAGCCATATAAACTCCCAGGAGAGTTAATTTAACACTGGAGTTTTTGCTGTGTAGTAACAGAATGATGATGCATCAGCCAATGTGTTATTTGTCAGCATAGTAGGAAGCAAACTGGTAAAGTTTGAAAACAGGACTTATTGACACAAATGGATAATAATCAGATGAGTTGGAGAATAGTTGACGAAGTAAGTTGTAGACGGGAACGACTGGGTCTCTTATCTGATCGCAGACGAGGTTGCCGGAGAACTGGATGGAAGACAGGTTGCTGGAGAAGACAATTTGGAGAAGAGCTTCGCTTGAAGATGAAGAACACCGAATGGCGAGTATATCAGAGAGAAGAGTCAAGTCTTTCAGGGTAGAATGACGAGACCAGACAACGAAGTGCTGAGGATGAGGTGACTATAAGGTGCTGGTGATTGCGGAGTTGAGTGCGGGCAGGTGAAGGAGACAGGTGATGGTGATTAGAATTCGGGAGACAGTGAACGAGTGGGCGGAGTGTAGAGGTCTGATGCTGTGGATGCAGACTCCGTGACACAAAGGGTAGATCTTACCCCACGGTAAGGTAGCCCCAGGCAGCAGGTCGATCACGCAGTCCCATGGCCAGTGAGGTGGTAGTTTCGTTGCCAGTTGTTTACTGAAGACATCCTGGAACGCTCGGTAAGCTGCTGGAACCTCTTGCTGTGCGTTGTTGGAGAAGGGACTCTCAATAGTCGTAGAACACACATTGATCTTGGACTCGGAAGACGGACTGTGAGGAACCTTCTTGATGGAGTGAAGACACTGAGAGAAACAGAAGCTTCCCCAACGAAGGATTTCTCCAGAATTCTAGCAGATATTTGGTGAATGAAGTTGAAGCCACGGGCGTCCCAGGATGATCTCAGCCGTTGAGCCCCTAAGTACCAAAAAGGAGATTTCCTCATGA
This sequence comes from Gila orcuttii, assembly GCA_026230005.1. Classification (NCBI taxonomy): domain Eukaryota; kingdom Metazoa; phylum Chordata; class Actinopteri; order Cypriniformes; family Leuciscidae; genus Gila; species Gila orcuttii. Next base: position 3,066,376 of record JAPDVR010000001.1, on the reverse strand, counting down.
TTTAAGCAGCCGACTTGGAGTTTGATGGAAGGGGTGCAGTACCGGATGTGACCACGACCGAGCGGTTTTCCCATGATGGAATGTACCTGAAGAATGTGAGGAATGATTTTTCGACGAGCTTGAAGCTTGTGGAGAACGGTGAGAGAGATGAAATTACCAGCTGCACCACTGTTGATCAACGATTTCGCTGGAAGAGATTGTTGACGATAGATTAACTGTACAGGTGTAAACTTCAATGTAGATATGGGAGGTGGTAATTGTACAGTACTCACCGCTGGTCGTGGAGGCCAAACCGGACAGGCGATCAGAAGATGTCCATCGGCACCGCAGTATAGACAAAGATGATTGGAGATTCGGCGCTGACGTTCAATCTTGAGTCAGATGCGTGGACTCCACTTGCATGGGCTCAGGTACTGGAGGGCTCATGGTGACTGGGGTGCGTGGAGGAGAAAGTGCAGGGTTGTCGAGGGTACAGGCTGGGAGTTGTTGAGAGATTCTGATGGAGCGTTGAATGAGGTTTTCGAGGCCGATGACGTCATCGTATGTGTCGAGCTGTTAGCGAATATCGCTATTCAAACCATGCCGGAATGCTGTGATTAATGCCGTTTCATTCCAACCACTACAAGCTGCGAGGGTGCAAAACTGTAGGGCATAATCAGACAGAGGATTTTCCTTGACGAAGATGAAATAACTGATCATGCACAGACAAGGTGTTGTCAGATTGAGAAAACACTTCTCGAAAATGACTGGTGAAAGCGGCAAGTGATTGAGTAACAGGTCCGTGGTGCTGTGGTTGCAGACTCTGTGACATTATTATAGGAAATAGATAGAAACATTTGCTAATTTAGTTGTTATTGCTCAAAATGTCAAATGTGAAAAGAGGGGTAAGAAGCCCCATACACAGCAAAATCCCCAGTGTTAAATTAACACTCCTCAGTGTACATATGTGTCCACACTACAGGGTGTTAAAATTAACACCGAAGCAGTGTTGAAGTTAATGAGATAATTAAGTGATTAATTAAGTGATGATTGAGCATTATTGAAGACACCTGATGATAACAAGTAGAGTCACTGAAGGAAAGATAAACAAGAAGAACAAAAAAAAAAGAGAAACACAAGAACTACTGACTTTGAGCCATTACACATTATTGCATTTATTATTTTACCAGTTTGACTTTATTTATGTCATACATCTACACACGGTCTTATTTAGATTTAACAGAAGTTTAGATGGTAATGTTTTATGGAAGTTTCGTTTCATGTCACCATTATGGTGATCAGTGTTTGGTTTCAGGTGGGCTCTTGACCATTTCTTTTTTTAACATTAGCTTTTCTCTGTCTTTTCCAACTCTGTGTTTGTAAAGCACATTTGATGTGGCAAGAGAAACTATAACCTGGGCTGTGTTTCCCCTTAAACATTGTAAGCCTAATTTGATTGTACTGACCATTTGTTGCAGTTGTTCTGCAATCAAGTTAGGTTTAAGATTGATTATGGGAAACACAGCCGTGGTTATGTTGGTGATACAATTACTAGTGGCCTGATTCACTGATCTCACCCAGCATTATAAACTGATTATCAAAATGCTTTATTAATTTTTCACTATAGTACCTACTTCCAGCATTGTTTTATTAATTTGAAGGTTTTAAAATCACACACAGACATCAAGAATCTACATATGAATCGCAACAATGGTGACAATCACACAAATGCTTCATGTTGCAGTGCATGATGGGAGCCACCAATCAGAATGCATCCCTGGCTCACATCATGCATTGCAAAATGAATAAATTCTGCAGCTGAATTGTCCTGTTATTTTCATTGTTGTCCTGTTTGCTTCTATTTTTGCTATTGTTTTTTGTTATGACTTTAGTAGCTTGTTTTGTGATGTTCATAGTTGATCTGTTTGTCAGTACTTTGTTTATTGTCACCATTGCTGAGGTTCATATGCTGATTCTTTATGTCTGTGTGTCTAAACACAATAACTTCTGTACCTAAAATATTTAAAAAATTGATCATATTGCTTTTGGATCTCAAACTGTAGAATCTCAGGACTACAATCACCAATACCACTTTGAGAGATCAAGCATATAGTCAAAGATGTACACTCTGAATGACATTAGGGAATCAGGTCACTACATGATGATAATGTCATTATCATCAAAACATACTGTGAGCAGATCATGTTTTCTCTTGCAGTAACACATGTGCTTTATACACACAATGTTGAAACAGTTAGAGAAAAACTAACATTAAAAAATGAAAAGGGTCAAGAGCCACACTAAAGCAAGCACTGACCACCATAATGGTGACTTGAAACGAAAAATTATTAAAACATTACCGTCTAAACTTCTGTTGAATTCCAAGAACTTTTGTAGATGTATGGCAGAAATAAATTCAAACTGGTAATATTAAGTGCAACAATGTGTAATGACTCGAAGTCAGTAGTTCTTGTGTTTCTCTTTTTTCTGTTCTTGTTGCTTCTCTTTCCATCAATGATTCTGCTTATTAACATTAGGTGTCACCACTAATGGCCAATCATCACTTAATTAATCACTTAATTATCTCATTAACTTCAACACTGCTTCAGTGGGGATTTTGCTGTGTACAGAATGTTAAACTGCTTTTGACATAATTATTATTAATATATATATATATATATATATATATATATATATATATATATATATATATATATATAATTAATTAATGTAAAATACTAGTCATTAATGTAAAATACTTAATCAACAATTCTATATAAAATGTTATTTTTACATTTTAGTTGATAATTGAATAACCGATGAAGCAGAACACCAGTCAAATATATTTATCTGAAAGGTAAAAATTATAAAATATTTACTTACTTATTTCCCCCTGATTTTAGTTGAAGATATGATTTTACTCAACTAACCTAGTTTTAATGAAAGCAAAGATGTCTGAAATTGTCATGATTCCTGTCTTGTGTTCCCCTTGTCTTGTGAAGACACTCAGGCTCGGCAGGCCATCTTGTCCGAGGACTCTGGCGGAGTCCATGACAGAGCGAGACTCTGAAACGGCGGCCATGACGACTGGGGTCCACAATGGGCAATGCTCCGTGAATGTCGGAGCTTGGGTAGTATAGAAATAAGTATAGATATAGAAATAAGTATAGGTAGTATAGAGTCCACACAAGACAAGGGGAACACAAGACAGGAATCATGACCGAAATGTATGTCTATTTCATGCAAATATTTCATAACCCCATTAATCACATCAAGTATTACATTTAAAAATAATAACACAAGTATAAAATGCCATTTGGAGTATTTGTTTTCATTCATCACATGTTTCTTTGACTGTGTTTACCACCATCTTTCAGTCATCATGGACACTAATGTCTCAGGTTACGACTGTAACCTTTGTTCCATGAGAACAGGGAACGGCGTCGAATGAGGCACTAGGGAACGCCTCAAGTGTGACAGGTGTCTGAAATTACAATCAAATCACGGCAATCCTATTGACTGGCGACAGCCCATGACTTCTTTAACGTGCGAGCCGGAAGTATATAAGGGCACCTTGCAAACATGACATTCACCTTATCGTCTGAAGGGACTGTTTGGTAGGCAGGCCCCAAGGCATGGGGAAAAGACGCAGTGTCTCGTTCCTTCTTCTCAGGGAACAAAGGTTACAGTCGTAACCTGAGACATTCACTTTTGAAAATGATAAATTTCATTTAAATGATAGGCTGTCATATAGGGATGCAAAAAAGCGTACATTCACATAGTGAAGGGCTAGATGCAGAAAATGCTTTAGCAGAATGCCTCCACTATCCCTAGTATAGCCTAGGCCAGCTACCGAGGCGTAGCCTACAAGCATAGCTCTACCTGAGGGCTCGGAGGAGCAACAGCCCCGAGAGAAAGATTTCTCATATGAGAGGCTGCAGAAATGCTCAGCCTGTATAAAAAAACAAACAGAGCTCAGGGAGCGATGTACTAAGGACCAAAAAATCTCAGACGGCACAGTGGACATACAATAAAATCTATCTGAAACTCCAACGTCAGTCTCTAGAAAAAATCTATATATTTTCTGATGAAAAATGTTTGGGTTTTTTTTGGGAGAGGAGACAAACTATTCTACGCTAGGGTGGCCAATAGCCCGAGTACTAAAACAGATGTGCTTAGAAAATAAGCCAAGCGGCAGAATACAACATTTTCATTATTTTTTTGAATGCCGTTCTAACACTTAGTATTCCAGTAGAAATGAGCGGCGGCCTCAAAATGCTCTCATAATGAGAGAAAGCCTAAGCTGTTAACATTTCTTAGTTTACACCTAGAATGAGCGGTGGCACACACCGTGAATTCACAAAATGGGAAGACATCACATACTCACACAAATAACTGAGAGGTGAAGCCCAATAAGCCCAATTCAGAATAACTGAAGCCCAAATAACTGAGAGGTGATTTATCACCGACGCTGTTGATGTCTCAGATCCCTCTTCTTGCGGGAGTCCCGTCTCTTCTGTGACCTAGCTTCTGTGACTTTACTCCTATCCACTCTGGAGTAAACCGTGATGTCATCGTCCTGTTCATCCGGAAGAGAGGATTACACCCCTCTGAAGACGATCGGCGAGCTCTATCTGGCAGCCCCATGACACACATCACTGCTCTGCCACAGCACGAGTGGGACCTGAGCCACGAGGTCCAGACGCTGAACCCGACGAGAGCGGAACGTTCTCAAAGAAACGCTCACAATCTGCACAGACAGCTCCCTCGAGAACTGCCGGTGTGTGCTCTTCCCCCAGACAGAAAACGCACAGTTGGTGTGTGTCACCATTAGGTCACTGGATGGAGTTTTTCGGTTCCTTGCCAGTGTTGCCTTTGGCTTGCTCAGTTGGGGATATTCAAATTAATTAACCAATCATACCATTGATCAGCTCTACCAAACTTGGATGTCTTTTTTCCAGTAATAAACAAACATTGTTAAGTTGTTTTGATTGATACTGTGAAGCAGCTTTGATACAATCTGTATTGTGAAAAGCGCTATATAAATATATTTGACTTGACTTGACTTGACTTGTCGCCTGGCGTCAAATACCTTTGGCAAGGGTCTGCACACTTCTGAAAGCACTCAGCCTTCTTAGTGCATTTCATAATTACCTTTGTTTGTAGCACTTACAGACAGAACAGTCCCTGAAGACGAAAAAGGTGTTTGTCATGTTTTCAAGGCGCCCTTAAAAACTTCCGGGTCGCATGTTAATGAAGTCATGGGCTGTCGCCGGTCAATAGGATTGCCGTGATTTGATAGCTGTCCGCCATTTGTGTTAATCGTCTGTATTTAAGTTCCTGCTTTTCATCAGTTCAGTGTCCGGTATTGGAATACATACTCTTGTTATTGAATCTTCATCATCATCTTCATTTAGGAACTTAGCGTTGCAGTGTCTATTACATTCAACAATACATTGATCAATATTTTCCTGAGACACAAATTTAGATCAAATTACATCAAAACCGTTTCGACTGACTAAATCTCTCAAATTTTGTACCATCTATACTTCTCATACTTTACATTCAGTATAAAACAGTCAAATAATAAAACATGATGAAAAATGCCTCATAGGAAAACACAGCATGGTTACGATTATTCAAATGATGTCAGATGATTCCTCATAGGAATTGATCCTGTTCTGAACAAATACCAATGAAAATCATGAAGGGAGGGGGAAATCTGCTGAGTTTGAGAAACATGATCTGAAAACGTAAATGTTCACTTTAACTCGTATATATCGTTCATTTAGATGGATGGAGACAAGCCTGGAAAGAAAAACTGTATGAAAATGAATCCGAAGTACCTTCTGACGACTGAGATACTCAAAGATCCTTATTTTCTTGTGTAATTTTGGCAGATTTGTTTTGTAAATCAGTTTTGACGTGAGAGGTAAAGGTGAGCAGAGAAAACAATTCTGGAGGTCCAATGATGTGTGAAATATATTCAGCAAACGGCCAGAGAGGATCTCATAAGGGTGGAGACTCAAGCTGCAAAGAGAAAGACGAATATAAAGAAGGGAGATGGAGAAACTCTTCATATCTGATCATCACAGGTGCAGTATGTCATTCTCACATGGAGAATCTTGCCTATAACTTCAATTATTGCAATATCAATATCACAGAAGATGTCCTTTATTCCAGTGACCTGTATCTTTAAAAATGTCTGAAATTGTCATGATTCCTGTCTTGTGTTCCTCTTGTCTTGTGAAGACACTCAGGCTCGGCAGGCCATCTTGTCCGAGGACTCTGGCGGAGTCCATGACAGAGCGAGACTCTGAAACGGCGGCCATGACGACTGGGGTCCACAATGGGCAATGCTCCGTGAATGTCGGAGCTTGGGTAGTATAGAAATAAGTATAGATATAGAAATAAGTATAGGTAGTATAGAGTCCACACAAGACAAGGGGAACACAAGACAGGAATCATGACCGAAATGTATGTCTATTTCATGCAAATATTTCATAACCCCATTAATCACATCAAGTATTACATTTAAAAATAATAACACAAGTATAAAATGCCATTTGGAGTATTTGTTTTCATTCATCACATGTTTCTTTGACTGTGTTTACCACCATCTTTCAGTCATCATGGACACTAATGTCTCAGGTTACGACTGTAACCTTTGTTCCATGAGAACAGGGAACGGCGTCGAATGAGGCACTAGGGAACGCCTCAAGTGTGACAGGTGTCTGAAATTACAATCAAATCACGGCAATCCTATTGACTGGCGACAGCCCATGACTTCTTTAACGTGCGAGCCGGAAGTATATAAGGGCACCTTGCAAACATGACATTCACCTTATCGTCTGAAGGGACTGTTTGGTAGGCAGGCCCCAAGGCATGGGGAAAAGACGCAGTGTCTCGTTCCTTCTTCTCAGGGAACAAAGGTTACAGTCGTAACCTGAGACATTCACTTTTGAAAATGATAAATTTCATTTAAATGATAGGCTGTCATATAGGGATGCAAAAAAGCGTACATTCACATAGTGAAGGGCTAGATGCAGAAAATGCTTTAGCAGAATGCCTCCACTATCCCTAGTATAGCCTAGGCCAGCTACCGAGGCGTAGCCTACAAGCATAGCTCTACCTGAGGGCTCGGAGGAGCAACAGCCCCGAGAGAAAGATTTCTCATATGAGAGGCTGCAGAAATGCTCAGCCTGTATAAAAAAACAAACAGAGCTCAGGGAGCGATGTACTAAGGACCAAAAAATCTCAGACGGCACAGTGGACATACAATAAAATCTATCTGAAACTCCAACGTCAGTCTCTAGAAAAAATCTATATATTTTCTGATGAAAAATGTTTGGGTTTTTTTTGGGAGAGGAGACAAACTATTCTACGCTAGGGTGGCCAATAGCCCGAGTACTAAAACAGATGTGCTTAGAAAATAAGCCAAGCGGCAGAATACAACATTTTCATTATTTTTTTGAATGCCGTTCTAACACTTAGTATTCCAGTAGAAATGAGCGGCGGCCTCAAAATGCTCTCATAATGAGAGAAAGCCTAAGCTGTTAACATTTCTTAGTTTACACCTAGAATGAGCGGTGGCACACACCGTGAATTCACAAAATGGGAAGACATCACATACTCACACAAATAACTGAGAGGTGAAGCCCAATAAGCCCAATTCAGAATAACTGAAGCCCAAATAACTGAGAGGTGATTTATCACCGACGCTGTTGATGTCTCAGATCCCTCTTCTTGCGGGAGTCCCGTCTCTTCTGTGACCTAGCTTCTGTGACTTTACTCCTATCCACTCTGGAGTAAACCGTGATGTCATCGTCCTGTTCATCCGGAAGAGAGGATTACACCCCTCTGAAGACGATCGGCGAGCTCTATCTGGCAGCCCCATGACACACATCACTGCTCTGCCACAGCACGAGTGGGACCTGAGCCACGAGGTCCAGACGCTGAACCCGACGAGAGCGGAACGTTCTCAAAGAAACGCTCACAATCTGCACAGACAGCTCCCTCGAGAACTGCCGGTGTGTGCTCTTCCCCCAGACAGAAAACGCACAGTTGGTGTGTGTCACCATTAGGTCACTGGATGGAGTTTTTCGGTTCCTTGCCAGTGTTGCCTTTGGCTTGCTCAGTTGGGGATATTCAAATTAATTAACCAATCATACCATTGATCAGCTCTACCAAACTTGGATGTCTTTTTTCCAGTAATAAACAAACATTGTTAAGTTGTTTTGATTGATACTGTGAAGCAGCTTTGATACAATCTGTATTGTGAAAAGCGCTATATAAATATATTTGACTTGACTTGACTTGACTTGTCGCCTGGCGTCAAATACCTTTGGCAAGGGTCTGCACACTTCTGAAAGCACTCAGCCTTCTTAGTGCATTTCATAATTACCTTTGTTTGTAGCACTTACAGACAGAACAGTCCCTGAAGACGAAAAAGGTGTTTGTCATGTTTTCAAGGCGCCCTTAAAAACTTCCGGGTCGCATGTTAATGAAGTCATGGGCTGTCGCCGGTCAATAGGATTGCCGTGATTTGATAGCTGTCCGCCATTTGTGTTAATCGTCTGTATTTAAGTTCCTGCTTTTCATCAGTTCAGTGTCCGGTATTGGAATACATACTCTTGTTATTGAATCTTCATCATCATCTTCATTTAGGAACTTAGCGTTGCAGTGTCTATTACATTCAACAATACATTGATCAATATTTTCCTGAGACACAAATTTAGATCAAATTACATCAAAACCGTTTCGACTGACTAAATCTCTCAAATTTTGTACCATCTATACTTCTCATACTTTACATTCAGTATAAAACAGTCAAATAATAAAACATGATGAAAAATGCCTCATAGGAAAACACAGCATGGTTACGATTATTCAAATGATGTCAGATGATTCCTCATAGGAATTGATCCTGTTCTGAACAAATACCAATGAAAATCATGAAGGGAGGGGGAAATCTGCTGAGTTTGAGAAACATGATCTGAAAACGTAAATGTTCACTTTAACTCGTATATATCGTTCATTTAGATGGATGGAGACAAGCCTGGAAAGAAAAACTGTATGAAAATGAATCCGAAGTACCTTCTGACGACTGAGATACTCAAAGATCCTTATTTTCTTGTGTAATTTTGGCAGATTTGTTTTGTAAATCAGTTTTGACGTGAGAGGTAAAGGTGAGCAGAGAAAACAATTCTGGAGGTCCAATGATGTGTGAAATATATTCAGCAAACGGCCAGAGAGGATCTCATAAGGGTGGAGACTCAAGCTGCAAAGAGAAAGACGAATATAAAGAAGGGAGATGGAGAAACTCTTCATATCTGATCATCACAGGTGCAGTATGTCATTCTCACATGGAGAATCTTGCCTATAACTTCAATTATTGCAATATCAATATCACAGAAGATGTCCTTTATTCCAGTGACCTGTATCTTTAAAAATGTCTGAAATTGTCATGATTCCTGTCTTGTGTTCCTCTTGTCTTGTGAAGACACTCAGGCTCGGCAGGCCATCTTGTCCGAGGACTCTGGCGGAGTCCATGACAGAGCGAGACTCTGAAACGGCGGCCATGACGACTGGGGTCCACAATGGGCAATGCTCCGTGAATGTCGGAGCTTGGGTAGTATAGAAATAAGTATAGATATAGAAATAAGTATAGGTAGTATAGAGTCCACACAAGACAAGGGGAACACAAGACAGGAATCATGACCGAAATGTATGTCTATTTCATGCAAATATTTCATAACCCCATTAATCACATCAAGTATTACATTTAAAAATAATAACACAAGTATAAAATGCCATTTGGAGTATTTGTTTTCATTCATCACATGTTTCTTTGACTGTGTTTACCACCATCTTTCAGTCATCATGGACACTAATGTCTCAGGTTACGACTGTAACCTTTGTTCCATGAGAACAGGGAACGGCGTCGAATGAGGCACTAGGGAACGCCTCAAGTGTGACAGGTGTCTGAAATTACAATCAAATCACGGCAATCCTATTGACTGGCGACAGCCCATGACTTCTTTAACGTGCGAGCCGGAAGTATATAAGGGCACCTTGCAAACATGACATTCACCTTATCGTCTGAAGGGACTGTTTGGTAGGCAGGCCCCAAGGCATGGGGAAAAGACGCAGTGTCTCGTTCCTTCTTCTCAGGGAACAAAGGTTACAGTCGTAACCTGAGACATTCACTTTTGAAAATGATAAATTTCATTTAAATGATAGGCTGTCATATAGGGATGCAAAAAAGCGTACATTCACATAGTGAAGGGCTAGATGCAGAAAATGCTTTAGCAGAATGCCTCCACTATCCCTAGTATAGCCTAGGCCAGCTACCGAGGCGTAGCCTACAAGCATAGCTCTACCTGAGGGCTCGGAGGAGCAACAGCCCCGAGAGAAAGATTTCTCATATGAGAGGCTGCAGAAATGCTCAGCCTGTATAAAAAAACAAACAGAGCTCAGGGAGCGATGTACTAAGGACCAAAAAATCTCAGACGGCACAGTGGACATACAATAAAATCTATCTGAAACTCCAACGTCAGTCTCTAGAAAAAATCTATATATTTTCTGATGAAAAATGTTTGGGTTTTTTTTGGGAGAGGAGACAAACTATTCTACGCTAGGGTGGCCAATAGCCCGAGTACTAAAACAGATGTGCTTAGAAAATAAGCCAAGCGGCAGAATACAACATTTTCATTATTTTTTTGAATGCCGTTCTAACACTTAGTATTCCAGGAGAAATGAGCGGCGGCCTCAAAATGCTCTCATAATGAGAGAAAGCCTAAGCTGTTAACATTTCTTAGTTTACACCTAGAATGAGCGGTGGCACACACCGTGAATTCACAAAATGGGAAGACATCACATACTCACACAAATAACTGAGAGGTGAAGCCCAATAAGCCCAATTCAGAATAACTGAAGCCCAAATAACTGAGAGGTGATTTATCACCGACGCTGTTGATGTCTCAGATCCCTCTTCTTGCGGGAGTCCCGTCTCTTCTGTGACCTAGCTTCTGTGACTTTACTCCTATCCACTCTGGAGTAAACCGTGATGTCATCGTCCTGTTCATCCGGAAGAGAGGATTACACCCCTCTGAAGACGATCGGCGAGCTCTATCTGGCAGCCCCATGACACACATCACTGCTCTGCCACAGCACGAGTGGGACCTGAGCCACGAGGTCCAGACGCTGAACCCGACGAGAGCGGAACGTTCTCAAAGAAACGCTCACAATCTGCACAGACAGCTCCCTCGAGAACTGCCGGTGTGTGCTCTTCCCCCAGACAGAAAACGCACAGTTGGTGTGTGTCACCATTAGGTCACTGGATGGAGTTTTTCGGTTCCTTGCCAGTGTTGCCTTTGGCTTGCTCAGTTGGGGATATTCAAATTAATTAACCAATCATACCATTGATCAGCTCTACCAAACTTGGATGTCATTTTTCCAGTAATAAACAAACATTGTTAAGTTGTTTTGATTGATACTGTGAAGCAGCTTTGATACAATCTGTATTGTGAAAAGCGCTATATAAATATATTTGACTTGACTTGACTTGACTTGTCGCCTGGCGTCAAATACCTTTGGCAAGGGTCTGCACACTTCTGAAAGCACTCAGCCTTCTTAGTGCATTTCATAATTACCTTTGTTTGTAGCACTTACAGACAGAACAGTCCCTGAAGACGAAAAAGGTGTTTGTCATGTTTTCAAGGCGCCCTTAAAAACTTCCGGGTCGCATGTTAATGAAGTCATGGGCTGTCGCCGGTCAATAGGATTGCCGTGATTTGATAGCTGTCCGCCATTTGTGTTAATCGTCTGTATTTAAGTTCCTGCTTTTCATCAGTTCAGTGTCCGGTATTGGAATACATACTCTTGTTATTGAATCTTCATCATCATCTTCATTTAGGAACTTAGCGTTGCAGTGTCTATTACATTCAACAATACATTGATCAATATTTTCCTGAGACACAAATTTAGATCAAATTACATCAAAACCGTTTCGACTGACTAAATCTCTCAAATTTTGTACCATCTATACTTCTCATACTTTACATTCAGTATAAAACAGTCAAATAATAAAACATGATGAAAAATGCCTCATAGGAAAACACAGCATGGTTACGATTATTCAAATGATGTCAGATGATTCCTCATAGGAATTGATCCTGTTCTGAACAAATACCAATGAAAATCATGAAGGGAGGGGGAAATCTGCTGAGTTTGAGAAACATGATCTGAAAACGTAAATGTTCACTTTAACTCGTATATATCGTTCATTTAGATGGATGGAGACAAGCCTGGAAAGAAAAACTGTATGAAAATGAATCCGAAGTACCTTCTGACGACTGAGATACTCAAAGATCCTTATTTTCTTGTGTAATTTTGGCAGATTTGTTTTGTAAATCAGTTTTGACGTGAGAGGTAAAGGTGAGCAGAGAAAACAATTCTGGAGGTCCAATGATGTGTGAAATATATTCAGCAAACGGCCAGAGAGGATCTCATAAGGGTGGAGACTCAAGCTGCGAAGAGAAAGACGAATATAAAGAAGGGAGATGGAGAAACTCTTCATATCTGATCATCACAGGTGCAGTATGTCATTCTCACATGGAGAATCTTGCCTATAACTTCAATTATTGCAATATCAATATCACAGAAGATGTCCTTTATTCCAGTGACCTGTATCTTTAAAAATGTCTGAAATTGTCATGATTCCTGTCTTGTGTTCCCCTTGTCTTGTGAAGACACTCAGGCTCGGCAGGCCATCTTGTCCGAGGACTCTGGCGGAGTCCATGACAGAGCGAGACTCTGAAACGGCGGCCATGACGACTGGGGTCCACAATGGGCAATGCTCCGTGAATGTCGGAGCTTGGGTAGTATAGAAATAAGTATAGATATAGAAATAAGTATAGGTAGTATAGAGTCCACACAAGACAAGGGGAACACAAGACAGGAATCATGACCGAAATGTATGTCTATTTCATGCAAATATTTCATAACCCCATTAATCACATCAAGTATTACATTTAAAAATAATAACACAAGTATAAAATGCCATTTGGAGTATTTGTTTTCATTCATCACATGTTTCTTTGACTGTGTTTACCACCATCTTTCAGTCATCATGGACACTAATGTCTCAGGTTACGACTGTAACCTTTGTTCCCTTTCGTTGTCACTCCGAGTTACGTCGGATGACGACGAAATGGGGTTTCGCTTAGAAAGCCTATCAACTTCGAGTATTACAAAACGAGCCAATGGCAAAGAAATGCCATGGGTCTGCGGAATTTGCATGACGTAACTCCACCCCACCTCGTGGGTATAAAAGGAGGAAGTCCGCAACAGCAGTTTATGTTTTCGCTTCGGAGCCAAGTTTATTCTTCTCTCCACAAGCCATCTCTGAATTGTCAGCTTCACAAACGAGTGCCTCGAGTGTTGGTGTGACGGCGATCTACGGCGAGAGCGTGCTTCCTGCTGATCTGCTGCAGTGATTTGCCAGTCGGCGCGTTTCTCCCCGGGCGCTTCAACACTTGAGTTTTCTCACTAAAAGAGCTTACACGCGGCACGTCTTTTTAAAGATGCCTCGCCCGTGTACTTCTGGTTGCGGCAGATTGGTATCGGACTCTGATGGGCACGAGCGCTGCTTGGTATGTTTGGGCATTGATCATGCTAGAGCAGCGCTCGTGGATGACTCATGTTTTCTCTGTGGGAACATGACCATCGCGTCATTACGGTCGAGACTCAGTGAACTCGCAAGAGTGAGAGTCCCCTCATCCACCCCCCGCCCTGCGGCTGGTGGCCAGGGTGACCTGAGGGTGACGGTCTGGAACAAGGCGCCGACTATGTGTCCGCGACCCCAGCCCCCCTCTTCAATGACGGTGCCCGCTAGCGAACTGCCGATCCCCGCGGGTCTACCCTCTGGTGGCCCGCGTGTTTCGGTTGAAGCTACAGAGGATGATGCCATGTCTGTTGCTGCATCACTAGGTGGGTTTGATTCTTCTGGAAGTGAGGACTCGTCACAGCTGCCACCTTCCGGTGTGCATACGGCTGTGCTCGAGTCTGATCCGGAGATGACGGCCATGCTTTCCCGGGCAGCCGCGAGCATCGGGCTTGAGTGGAGGCCTCCACCCTGTCCTGAGCGCTCGCGGCTGGACGATTGGTTTTTGGGTAAGGCCGCCGACCCTCGTCCTCGGCAAACCCCAATACCTTTCTTCCCGGATGTGCATGATGAGATCTCGAAGTCCTGGAAGACCCCGTTGTCTTCCCGTGACCGCTCGGTGACCTCATCCGCCTTTCCTCCCCTCGATGATGCAGCCGCCCGTGGGTACACTGGGCTCCCCCCGGTTGAACGCTCTGTTGCCATGCAACTATGTCCTCAGAGTGCTTCTTCTCGTGGCGAGCCTAAGCACCCATCCAAAGCCTGTAGATTTTCGTCGACCTTGGTGGCGAAGTCTTACAGAGCGGCGGGACAGGCGGCTGCGTCACTGCATGCTATGGCCACTCTGCAGGTCTACCAGGCCCAGATGCTCAGAGACATGCACGAGGGTAGGACAGACCCAGGGCTCTTCAATGAGCTGCGCGCCGCGACCGACCTTGCTCTCCGGGCGACGAAGGTTACCGCGCGCTCCCTGGGTCTGGTGATGTCCACAGCCATGGTCCAGGAGAGACATCTCTGGCTGAACCTGGCCGACATGCGGGACGCGGAGCGGACCCGTCTGCTTAACGCCCCCTTGTCCCAGGCCGGCCTCTTCGGCGGTGCGGTTGAAGATTTTGCCCAACAGTTTTCAACCGCCCAGAAACAGACCGAGGCCATCAAACACATTCTGCCCCGCCGGCCAGCTGCTGCCTCCACCCAGCCGACCGGGCAGACGCCTCGTCCTGTTTCCCGCCGAGGGCGCCCTCCTGCGGCTCCCCCCCCTCCCGCCCGGCCCACGCAGCAGCCTCCACCCCGGGCCGGTCGCGGAGGAAGCCGTAAGAAGGCGCCACAGCCCTCTCCCGCCCCGCCCCCCGCTAAACGCCGGGCCAAGCGGCGCTCCTGAGACGGGCTGCTCAGGGAAGATGGTCGTTTTTCAGGAGATGGTAGCAGGACCACTCCTTCCCCCGGTGGAGGGCCGGGGGAGAATCTTTTGTTCTCCGCTCCCCGCTGCTCACCCACGGGTGGGCAGCACCCTAAAGTGGTTAAAGACAGAAACGATCCTCTCTTCCCTGAGCTCACAGAGTTCTCGGGCGACACAGAGCGCCGCCCACAAGCCGTGCTCTCCTCGCCCCCCTCTGTCCCAGAGGCGGTTGACAGGGCGTGCCGTCCACGGACCGCGCCCCCCCTGTCCCCCTCTGTCGCCAGACCCCTGGCAGAGCAGGCCCCCGCGGGACGACCAGTCTGGTCCTCCCCTGGCCCCCTCTGTCAGGGCGCGGTTGTTAACTGTGCCCCCACACCGGGCCGCTATGCCGTCCACGTCTGGGCCAGTTACTCCGCTTCGCTGCCCCTCCGGGGGGACGCCTGTCGCCCGCTTGATTCCGCTGGTTCAGTTCCTGGGAGCCTGGTTAGAGCTTCCCCGTCTGTCCCGCTGGATCGCGCGCACCATCAGGCTCGGCTATGCGATTCAGTTCGCACGGTCTCCTCCCCGCTTCAGGGGAGTCCGCTCCACTTTGG
Source organism: Gila orcuttii (assembly GCA_026230005.1). Taxonomy (NCBI): domain Eukaryota; kingdom Metazoa; phylum Chordata; class Actinopteri; order Cypriniformes; family Leuciscidae; genus Gila; species Gila orcuttii. The sequence goes on along the minus strand of JAPDVR010000001.1, from coordinate 3,050,739 downwards.
TCGGTGGCAATGCCCCCATCATGAGAGCAGAGATTGCCACCCTGCTGGCGAAGGGTGCAATCGAGACTGTCCCTCCAGCCGAGATGAGGTCCGGGTTCTACAGCCCCTACTTCATTGTCCCCAAGAAAACCGGTGGGTTACGGCCAATCCTGGACTTGCGCGTGCTGAACCGCTCCCTTCACAGGCTGCCGTTCAAGATGCTCTCCGCCAAACGCGTTCTCGAATGCGTGCGGCCCCAGGATTGGTTTGCAGCGATCGACCTGAAGGACGCCTACTTTCATGTCTCCATTCTTCCTCGACACAGACCGTTCCTACGGTTTGCTTTCGAGGGGCAGGCATACCAGTACGCGGTTCTCCCTTTCGGGCTAGCCCTGTCTCCTCGCACCTTCACGAAGGTTGTCGAGGCTGCCCTTGTTCCCCTTCGGGAACACGGGGTTCGCATCCTGAGTTATATCGACGACTGGCTGATCCTAGCTCACTCTCGAGACCAGGTTTGCGAACACAGGGACCTAGTGCTCCGGCACCTAGCTCGTCTGGGCCTTCGGGTCAACTGGGAGAAGAGCAAACTTTGCCCCGTGCAGAGGATCTCTTTTCTCGGTATGGACATCGACTCGGTCGCCATGTCCGCGCAGCTTACGAGCGAGCGCGCGCAGTCACTGCTGACTTGCCTGAGACATCTCAGGAGCAAGAGTGCGGTTCCACTGAAACATTTTCAGAGGCTCCTGGGGCATATGGCATCTGCAGCCGCGGTCACGCCGCTCGGATTGCTTCATATGAGACCGCTTCAGCTTTGGCTTCGCGACCGAGTCCCGAGGTGGGCATGGCATCAAGGCACGCTCCGGGTACCAGTTACTCCGACCTGCCGTCAGTTCCTCACCCCGTGGTCGAACCTCAGTTTTCTCAGGGCGGGTGTCCCCCTGGAACGAGTTTCCCGGCATGTTGTGGTCTCCACGGATGCCTCCACCACGGGCTGGGGCGCCATGTGCAATGGACATGCTGCTGCGGGCTCCTGGACAGGACCCCAGCGGCTATGGCATGTCAATTGCCTCGAGTTGTTGGCAGTACGCCTTGCCCTGCACCGCTTCCGGGCGTTGCTCAGGGGTCAACACGTACTAGTCCGCTCAGACAATACCGCTACTGTAGCGTACATCAACCATCAAGGTGGTCTACGCTCCCGCCGTATGTCACAACTCGCCCGCCACCTCCTTCTATGGAGTCAGAAGCATCTGAGGTCGCTTCGAGCCATCTTCATTCCCGGAGCCCTGAACTGTGCAGCCGACGAGCTCTCACGGCTTCAGCCCCTCCCTGGAGAATGGCGACTCCATCCCCAGTCGGTTCAGCTGATTTGGGACCAGTTCGGGGACGCACAGATAGATCTGTTTGCCTCTCACGACTCGACCCATTGCGCCCTGTATTTTTCCCTGACCGAGGGCACGCTCGGCACGGATGCACTGGCGCACAGCTGGCCGCCGGGCCGCAAATATGCGTTTCCCCCAGTGAGCCTTCTTGCGCAGACCTTGCGCAAGGTCAGGGAGGACGAGGAGCAGGTCATTTTGGTCGCGCCGTATTGGCCCGGCCGGACCTGGTTCCCCGAACTTGCACTCCTCGCGACAGCACCTCCCTGGCCCATTCCTCTGAGGAAGGACCTTCTTTCTCAGGGACGGGGCACCCTCTGGCACCCTCGCCCCGATCTCTGGAGCCTCCACGTGTGGCTCCTGGACGGCTCGAGGTAGGTTTGAGTACCCTTCCACCAGCGGTGGCGGCTACCATCACTTCCGCTAGAGCGTCGTCCACGAGACACGTCTACGCGTTGAAGTGGAACCTCTTCGTCGACTGGTGCTCTTCTCACCGAGAAGACCCCCGGAGATGCTCGATCAGCGTTGTGCTTTCCTTCCTTCAGCAAGGGTTGGAGCGAAGGCTGTCTCCCTCCACCCTTAAGGTCTATGTTGCCGCCATTGCCGCACACCATGACCTAGTCGAAGGTAAGTCGGTAGGGAAGCACGACCTGGTCATCAGGTTCCTGAGAGGAGCGAGGAGACTAAATCCTCCTCGTCCTCCTCTCGTTCCCTCTTGGGACCTCTCAGTGGTTCTAACTGCCCTGAAGAGTGCTCCCTTTGAGCCCCTGCAATCAGTTGAGCTTAAGTTCCTGTCAATGAAGACAGCGCTCCTGGTTGCACTGGCCTCCATCAAGAGGGTAGGGGACCTGCACGCATTCTCCGTCGACGAAGCGTGCCTGGAATTCGGTCCGGCTTTCTCTCACGTGATCCTGAGACCCCGGCCCGGATATGTGCCCAAGGTTCCTACCACTCCCTTTCGGGACCAGGTGGTGAACCTGCAAGCGCTGCCCCCGGAGGAGGCAGACCCAGCCTTGGCACTGCTCTGTCCAGTACGCGCTCTTCGCGCCTATGTAGACAGGACGCAGTGTTTCAGGACCTCAGACCAGCTCTTTGTCTGTTATGGTGGGAAGCTGAAGGGAAAGGCTCTCTCCAAGCAAAGGTTGTCTCACTGGATAGTGGACGCCATTGCCTTGGCTTACCAGCAGCAAGGTCGACCGTGCCCCCTTGGTGTGACGGCTCACTCCACCCGGAGTGTGGCATCCTCTTGGGCTCTAGCGCATGGCGCCTCGCTAACAGACATCTGCAGAGCTGCAGGCTGGGCGACACCTAACACATTCGCCAGATTCTATAATCTCCGAGTGGAGCCAGTGTCCTCTCATGTACTCGCTTCAACTAGCTAGTACCGGACCCGCTCAGGTGTCTTCGCTTGCTCGCCATTCCACTCCACGGACTGGATACGTGCGATATTCTCCTCAGGTGAGCTTCCCGAAAGCCCTGAGTTCCTCCAGCACTCCTGACGTCGGCGCCAGTGTCTATTGCCTGCGCGTCGGCTAGGTGCCTCCCGTGTGCATGGTCCCTCCCCTGAGCGACCCCCACATGTGTATTCCACTGTAAGCCTCTCTGAGCATGTGTCTTTCCCTTGGCAAGCCACCTTGCCACCCCTGGGGTTGAAATATTCCACCTGCGGCTGGACACCCCAGTGTTCTCCATATGTTTCCTTCGGGTCATATGTGTATTCTCTAAGTCCCCCCCCTCCGGGTTGGCATTAATTGCATACTTCCCCTAGCTTGGGATATGCTTCCCAGTGTACCTTGGTATTCCTGTGTTAAATGGAGTCCTTCGTCCAGTCTATGACAGGGATCTTGATTTACGCAGGGCACTGGAAGACAGCTGAGAAGGTGGCGTGATTAGACTAGTAACCCCATTTCGTCGTCATCCGACGTAACTCGGAGTGACAACGAAAGGGAACGTCTCGGTTACGTATGTAACCCTCGTTCCCTGAGTAGGGAACGGAGACGTTACGTCTGCCTGCCACTTTCCGCTGTACCGCGGGGATCGCCTGAGCTCAGTCTTGGCTCCTCAGCGAAGAAACATAAACTGCTGTTGCGGACTTCCTCCTTTTATACCCACGAGGTGGGGTGGAGTTACGTCATGCAAATTCCGCAGACCCATGGCATTTCTTTGCCATTGGCTCGTTTTGTAATACTCGAAGTTGATAGGCTTTCTAAGCGAAACCCCATTTCGTCGTCATCCGACGTAACGTCTCCGTTCCCTACTCAGGGAACGAGGGTTACATACGTAACCGAGACGTTCCATGAGAACAGGGAACGGCGTCGAATGAGGCACTAGGGAACGCCTCAAGTGTGACAGGTGTCTGAAATTACAATCAAATCACGGCAATCCTATTGACTGGCGACAGCCCATGACTTCTTTAACGTGCGAGCCGGAAGTATATAAGGGCACCTTGCAAACATGACATTCACCTTATCGTCTGAAGGGACTGTTTGGTAGGCAGGCCCCAAGGCATGGGGAAAAGACGCAGTGTCTCGTTCCTTCTTCTCAGGGAACAAAGGTTACAGTCGTAACCTGAGACATTCACTTTTGAAAATGATAAATTTCATTTAAATGATAGGCTGTCATATAGGGATGCAAAAAAGCGTACATTCACATAGTGAAGGGCTAGATGCAGAAAATGCTTTAGCAGAATGCCTCCACTATCCCTAGTATAGCCTAGGCCAGCTACCGAGGCGTAGCCTACAAGCATAGCTCTACCTGAGGGCTCGGAGGAGCAACAGCCCCGAGAGAAAGATTTCTCATATGAGAGGCTGCAGAAATGCTCAGCCTGTATAAAAAAACAAACAGAGCTCAGGGAGCGATGTACTAAGGACCAAAAAATCTCAGACGGCACAGTGGACATACAATAAAATCTATCTGAAACTCCAACGTCAGTCTCTAGAAAAAATCTATATATTTTCTGATGAAAAATGTTTGGGTTTTTTTTGGGAGAGGAGACAAACTATTCTACGCTAGGGTGGCCAATAGCCCGAGTACTAAAACAGATGTGCTTAGAAAATAAGCCAAGCGGCAGAATACAACATTTTCATTATTTTTTTGAATGCCGTTCTAACACTTAGTATTCAAGTAGAAATGAGCGGCGGCCTCAAAATGCTCTCATAATGAGAGAAAGCCTAAGCTGTTAACATTTCTTAGTTTACACCTAGAATGAGCGGTGGCACACACCGTGAATTCACAAAATGGGAAGACATCACATACTCACACAAATAACTGAGAGGTGAAGCCCAATAAGCCCAATTCAGAATAACTGAAGCCCAAATAACTGAGAGGTGATTTATCACCGACGCTGTTGATGTCTCAGATCCCTCTTCTTGCGGGAGTCCCGTCTCTTCTGTGACCTAGCTTCTGTGACTTTACTCCTATCCACTCTGGAGTAAACCGTGATGTCATCGTCCTGTTCATCCGGAAGAGAGGATTACACCCCTCTGAAGACGATCGGCGAGCTCTATCTGGCAGCCCCATGACACACATCACTGCTCTGCCACAGCACGAGTGGGACCTGAGCCACGAGGTCCAGACGCTGAACCCGACGAGAGCGGAACGTTCTCAAAGAAACGCTCACAATCTGCACAGACAGCTCCCTCGAGAACTGCCGGTGTGTGCTCTTCCCCCAGACAGAAAACGCACAGTTGGTGTGTGTCACCATTAGGTCACTGGATGGAGTTTTTCGGTTCCTTGCCAGTGTTGCCTTTGGCTTGCTCAGTTGGGGATATTCAAATTAATTAACCAATCATACCATTGATCAGCTCTACCAAACTTGGATGTCTTTTTTCCAGTAATAAACAAACATTGTTAAGTTGTTTTGATTGATACTGTGAAGCAGCTTTGATACAATCTGTATTGTGAAAAGCGCTATATAAATATATTTGACTTGACTTGACTTGACTTGTCGCCTGGCGTCAAATACCTTTGGCAAGGGTCTGCACACTTCTGAAAGCACTCAGCCTTCTTAGTGCATTTCATAATTACCTTTGTTTGTAGCACTTACAGACAGAACAGTCCCTGAAGACGAAAAAGGTGTTTGTCATGTTTTCAAGGCGCCCTTAAAAACTTCCGGGTCGCATGTTAATGAAGTCATGGGCTGTCGCCGGTCAATAGGATTGCCGTGATTTGATAGCTGTCCGCCATTTGTGTTAATCGTCTGTATTTAAGTTCCTGCTTTTCATCAGTTCAGTGTCCGGTATTGGAATACATACTCTTGTTATTGAATCTTCATCATCATCTTCATTTAGGAACTTAGCGTTGCAGTGTCTATTACATTCAACAATACATTGATCAATATTTTCCTGAGACACAAATTTAGATCAAATTACATCAAAACCGTTTCGACTGACTAAATCTCTCAAATTTTGTACCATCTATACTTCTCATACTTTACATTCAGTATAAAACAGTCAAATAATAAAACATGATGAAAAATGCCTCATAGGAAAACACAGCATGGTTACGATTATTCAAATGATGTCAGATGATTCCTCATAGGAATTGATCCTGTTCTGAACAAATACCAATGAAAATCATGAAGGGAGGGGGAAATCTGCTGAGTTTGAGAAACATGATCTGAAAACGTAAATGTTCACTTTAACTCGTATATATCGTTCATTTAGATGGATGGAGACAAGCCTGGAAAGAAAAACTGTATGAAAATGAATCCGAAGTACCTTCTGACGACTGAGATACTCAAAGATCCTTATTTTCTTGTGTAATTTTGGCAGATTTGTTTTGTAAATCAGTTTTGACGTGAGAGGTAAAGGTGAGCAGAGAAAACAATTCTGGAGGTCCAATGATGTGTGAAATATATTCAGCAAACGGCCAGAGAGGATCTCATAAGGGTGGAGACTCAAGCTGCGAAGAGAAAGACGAATATAAAGAAGGGAGATGGAGAAACTCTTCATATCTGATCATCACAGGTGCAGTATGTCATTCTCACATGGAGAATCTTGCCTATAACTTCAATTATTGCAATATCAATATCACAGAAGATGTCCTTTATTCCAGTGACCTGTATCTTTAAAAACAAGATGGAGGGACTCAGTTACCTGTTTTTACTTTTTGGTGAGTATAAATGACATGCATCAGTTAGATAATGTAAAAATCATAGATATTGCTCAGTAATTCTTTATGCAAATATTCAAAGAATCAAATGCAACATTAATCAACTTCTTAGAAATCAATGGAAGTATTTGTTTTTTGCAACAGGTGTATTTTCCAATCAGGGCAGTTCAGAAAACTTGGAAGGTAAAATGTTCTTGGAACACTTTAGTTAATGCATTAACCAAGCAATGCGTTTGTTAGTAGTTAATAAAAATACAACTGCTCATTCAAATCAGCTCAAATGCATTAAATAATATTGACACAGAAATTCTGAATTTAATAATATTGTTAACTAATGGAATTTTATTTTAAAGTGTTTCCAAAGTTCTATTGAAACTTCTCACATTACAGTCTTATTTCTTCTTGGCCCTCTGTATCTTTTTGAATAAATCTTTTGTAGAGAATTTGGCATTGAAAGGAAAAGCTGTGCAGTCGAGCTTATATGGAGCAAACTGGGGAGCCGGAAACGCCATCGACGGCACAAGATACGCTCCAGGTGAAGCCTCGTCCTGCGCTATGACATTAAGCCAGCTCAGCTCGTGGTGGAGGCTGGACCTGCTGGATTATCACTACATTAACAGGGTGACCATCACCAACAGAGCAGACTCCTGTCCGGAGCGCATGACTGGAGTCGAGATCCGCATCGGAAACTCCCTGGAAAACAACGGCAACAACAATCCCAGGTGAAGTTACTCGCTGAGCGCGTCTTCAGATCGGGATTTGAGCAGGTCGCCTGATGTCTCATGGCTTCTCTCTCTCTCTCTCTCTCTCTCTCTCTCTCTCTCAGTGCATGCTGGGAAGTGGAAGTGGAAGTGGTAGTGTGTGGGAGGGTGATCACGCGAGAGGGAAATTTGAAAACTTTTTTCTTAACTATTTTTTTGGGAGCTTATTGGAAGGATTTCTATGTATTTTCTTTCGCAAAACTAGTTTGATTTTAGTCTGTTATATTCTCAGATTTCATTGTGCGTGTAATAGTCTACACAGCAAAAACTCCAGTGTTAAATTAACTCTCCTGGGAGTTTATATGGCTCCAGACTCAAGAGTGTAAAGTGTTAAAATATGAGTGTTAAATTAACACTCAAGAGTGTTAAAGTTAATGAGATAATTAAGTGATTAATTGAGGGATGATTGAGCATTATTGAAGACACCTGATGTTAATAAGCAGAATCACTGAAGGAGAAAATCACAAATTGTACGTCACCATTATGGAGATCAGTGTGTGCTTTAGTTGGGCTTTTGACCCTTTTAATTTTAACATTATATTTTGTTTGTCTGTTGTTACTTAGTTATAACAGCCAGATGAATAAAGGAAAAAAGTGATTTGACGTTGTTGATTATGTTATGATGTAATCATCATATGAACTTGATCACTGAACTCATTAAGAATCTTGTGATATAGATACATATTGTTAATTACAACATCATTGATTATACGTCAAAGATCTAGAATTTTCTATATAATACAGAGGATTTCTTTAAAGTTGTTTTCAAAAATAAAAAAGGCTTTATTTTAGGCACACACAGACATCAAGATTCAATCTATGCATCTCAACAATGGTGACGAGCAGAATATTCAATTAGGAAAAGTAAATTATATAGACAATTCAGATCATAATTTATTCATACCGCAATGCATGATGGGAGCCATTAATGAGTTGTGATTGGTGGCTGCCAGAATGCACTGCAACATGCTTTATTATTGTCACCATTGTTGAGATTCACAGTCTGATTATTGATGTCTGTGTTTCTAAATAAAATATAAATTTTTTAGATATTTTGGATTATATTAAAAGCACTGAAAGTCCTATGCTGTAGAATCACAGAGCAATTGTAATTAACAAGTTAAACTATCTCAGTAAATTTAGATTTTCAAATCACAACATGATTATGTCAAAACATAACCAACACCATCCAATCACTTTTTGTCTTTGTTAATCTGGCTGCTATAACTCAATAACAGCAGACAAACAAAATCTCAAGAAAAAAATATAAGTGTCAAGAACCCAACTAAAGCAAACACTGATCTATATAATGGTGACGTACAATTTGAGTTTTTCTCCTTCAGTGATTCTGCTTGTTAACATCGGGTGTCTTCAATAATGCTCAATTATCACTCAAGTAATCACTTAATTATCTCATTAACTTTAACACTCTTGAGTGTTAATTTAACACTCATATTTTAACACTTTACACTCTTGAGTCTGGAGCCATATAAACTCCCAGGAGAGTTAATTTAACACTGGAGTTTTTGCTGTGTAGTATTGTCGTGTCGGGGACGGAGATGGCGTCGCACGGGAGTGTGCAGGCGTCGTCTCTGTCGCTCCGTCACGGCATCAGGTGTGCCACGAGCGCTGGAGAGTCTGTGGAAGACGTGCTGTTGGATGTAGCTGAGCGGTCACGACAACATTGTTTCTGCGTCCCGAATGAACAAAGCGGTGGTGGTTTTTCTCAAGGATGAACAACTAGTGAATCGTTTGATCGAAAGCGGGATTTCGGTAAGTGGTGCTTTTATTCACGTTCAACCGTTAGAAACACCAACAAGTAAAGTGATCATTTCTAATGTCCTGCCGTTCATTCCTAATGTTGACATTGAGCGCGAGCTTTCGCGTTTCGGTAAAATTGCTAGTGGGATCAAAATGGTTCCACTTGGCTGCAAAAATGCGGCTTTGAAACATATGCTGTCGTTTAGGCGACACGTATTTATGTTCTTAAACTCGCAGACTCTTAATGTGTCATTTCGATGTATGTATGAAGGGAAATCGTACATGTTATATGCGAGCGCAGGTGAGATGCGATGTTTTGAATGTGGTGGTGTCGGGCACGTAAGGTTATCATGTCCTGATAGAGCCGAGGCAGGCCCGAGTGGAATTGAAACCGGAGTGCAAATAGATCCACATAAAGATCAGGTTGTTGTGATTAATGCTGAGAATGTAAGGAATGATGAGGAAATTACTACTGAGAAAGTAAGAAGTGACAAGGAGGTCTCTACTGAGAGTTTGAGGAAGGATGAGGAGTTGTCTGTTGAAAATGAAAGAATGGAGGAAGGTGATGTTGAAGTAGGCCTACAGATGTCTGAAATAAATTATGTTGTGGGGATGGAAGGCCAAAAAGAAGAGATTGTGTAGTGACTGAGTCTGAAAGCACTGAGGATCAAAACAGTGTCAGAAAGAAAGATCCATGTGAGCCTAAAGAAAAAATACAAAAATTAGGTGAAGATGAAATAAACGAGGCTGATGATGAGGATGGTGTTTTATCTGATACTTCAGATCTGTCAGATATTTCCCAGGTAGGTTGTGATCAGATTTACTCTTTGGATGAGATTAATTTAGCCTGGGAAAACCCAGACAACTTCCGGCAAATTTAGATTTGCTCTGAAAGTTAGTCTAGCAAAGAGCTCATTCTAACCCATTTCCAATCCGTCGAAATCAAGGCACCAATCAGAAACGTTGGGGCGGGCTTTACACGAGACGACAGCGCTGGGATTTTGAAGCAGATTTTGTAGCCTACATTACAAAGATGGATGCCGCCGTCGAACATCACTCGTTCGAATCAGCTATCGCGTCTGTTTTAAGCGATTTGAACGTTTCCTTTTTGTTAAAAACAGAGCAAAGAACAACACTCGGAGATGTTTCTCCGCCGCTCTGCATACGTCATCTCCTTCATCACTCTGATTGGTTTTAGGTCTATCCGCAACGTCCGTTGGTGACGCCCCTCTGGAAATGATTTGTCTATGACGCTTTGCCAGACCCTAACTCAGTTACAACTGAGAATGGTCTGGTTTTAACCAGGCTAAGATTAATTCATTTTTGGATGAGACTTTTGGAAAGGTTGCTGAAGTGAAGAGTTTCTTTCCAGATGTAAAGAAATTTGAATTTTCAGTTTTATATTGGCAAAAAAGGGTAGGAGAAGAAAAACTGAGTAGGCGAAAGTGGTTTCGCTTAAAAAAGATTCTCACTAAACTTAGAAAGAGGAAAACGTCTCGGTTACGTATGTAACCCTCGTTCCCTGAGTAGGGAACGGAGACGTCTCGTTGGAGGAGTTTTCAACGAATTGGGATCACGCTAGGGAGACCAACTGCCTTCGAGTGAACTAAAACGAGCCAATAAACATTGGCATGCAAGATTTGCATTCCGCACGCCGCCTACCAGTGCGGGTATAAAGCGGAAGCAAACGCACGCACCTTTGCTTTTCGCTGAGGAGCCGGACGGTGTCCAGTCCTCCGGCGAAGGTACAGCAGCATGGCGACGGGACGAGACGTCTCCGTTCCCTACTCAGGGAACGAGGGTTACATACGTAACCGAGATGTTCCCTTTCGTGGGAGCTCCTACGTCTCGTCGGAGGAGTTTCCAATGAATTGGGATCCCTAACAAAACGCCATGGTGCTGGCCCCTTCCAGCGCACAGCTTAGCTACCCGCCGGAGCAGTTTCTTATCGTCTTGGCGGGAGCTAGCTAGGAAAATCACAGTGCTGTTCTGCAAGACCCTCTCAGTGGATATGGATAACACTGAAGGGAGGCACTGGAATACACATGTGTACTAACCCGTGGGGTAGTGAAACACATGGCAGTCCTTGAGGTAGTCCCAGCCCAAGGGGTGGGAGCGTACTCAGCAAGGATGACAGAAAGGTCTATCGAGGGGAAGACACGACGCTAGCCCGGAGGGTAGCAGGATCGTGGAGAAAATGGGTCGCCGAAGGGACCACTGTGGAACACACAGTCTACACACAACTCCACGAGAGGTAATAGACCTGGCGCCGGGCGATCCGCCTCGCCTGGTGCCGAGGGGGTGAAGGAGGAACTCACAAGGTTAACCGTTTGTTGGGGAACCAACGGAGCAAAGGACGCACGTATCCGGCCCATGGGGCGGGAATGGCGTCGCAAGCCGACATAACCTAATTCCTCGCGCTACTGGCCGTAGCGAGTACACGGGAGGAAACAGGTTCAACACGGAGGCTATAAAACCTAGCGAACGTGTTAGGTGTCGCCCAGCCCGCAGCTCTACAGATGTCTGTTAGCGAGGCGCCTTGCGCCAAAGCCCAGGAGGAGCCAACACTCCTAGTAGAGTGTGCCGTCAACCTCGGTGGGCAAGGCATGTCCTGGGACTCATAAGCCCGGACGATAGCATCCACTAACCAGTGGGCTAACCTCTGCTTGGAGACAGCCTTCCCCTTCTGCTGGCCTCCGTAACAAACAAAGAGCTGATCTGAGGTCCTGAAGCTTTGCGTTCTGTCCACGTAACAACGCAAGGCGCGGACGGGACAGAGAAAAGCAAGGGCTGGGTCTGCCTCCTCCAGGGGCAGCGCTTGCAGGTTCACTACCTGATCTACAAATGGAGTGATAGGAACCTTGGGCACATATCCGAGCCGGGGTCTCAGAACAACGTGAGAAAGGCCCGGCCCGAACTCAAGGGACAATTCGTCGACCGAAAAAGCCTGCAGATCCCCATTCCCTCTTAAAGGAGGCCAAAGCCACCAGGAGAGCTGTCTTAATAGACAGGATATTTAACTCAACTGTTTGCAATGGCTCAAAGGGAGGTCTCTGAAGTGCTCTGAGCACTAGAGTTAAGTCCCAAGAGGGTACATGGTGCGGATTACGAGGCGGATTTAGCCTTCTGGCACCCCTAAGGAATCTGATGACCAGGTCGTGCTTTCCTAATGACTTACCTTCTACTGCATCGTGATGTGGGGCTATTGCGGCAACATACACTTTGAGGGTGGAGGGAGACAGCCTTCTCTCCAACCCATCTTGCAAGAAGGAAAGCACGACTCTGATCGGGCAAGTTCGGGGGTCTTCCCGGTGGGAAGAACACCAAGCGACGAACAGGTTCCACTTCAACGCATAGAGGCGCCTCGTAGAGGGGGCTCTAGCGGAAGTGATGGTGTCAACCACAGCCTGTGGTAGGCCACCTAGAACCACCGCGTCCCGTCCAGGGACCAGACATGAAGATTCCAGAGGTCTGGATGCGGGTGCCATAGGGTGCCTCGTCTCTGAGAAAGTAGATCCTTCCTCAGAGGAATGGCCAAGGAGGGGCTGTCGCGAGGAGCATGAGTTCCACGAATCAAGTCTGGTTGGGCCAATACGGCGCAACAAGCAGGACCTGCTCCTCGTCCTCCCTGACCTTGCACAAAGTCTGTGCGAGAAGGCTCACTGGGGGAAACGCATATTTGCGAAGGCCCCGGGGCCAGCAGTGTGCCAGTGCATCCGTGCCGAGAGATCCTTCGGACAGGGAATAAAACAGCCGGCAATGGGTCATGTCCGTAGAGGCAAACAGATCTATCTGAGCGGCTCCGAAGATTCCCCAAATCCGCTGGACCACCTGGGGATGGAGTCGCCATTCTCCCGGAAGAGGCGGCTGCCGTGAGAGCTCGTCGGCTACACGGTTGAGCGCACCAGGGATGTGAATGGCCTGAAGCGACCTCAGATGCTTCTGACTCCATAGGAGGAGATGGCGGGCATACGACGTACGACGGGAGCGTAGACCACCTTGACGGTTGACATGCTTGTGCAGAGGCAGCCCCTTGAGGCGGCACAAAGCTAAACGTACTGCTTGCAACTCTTGGCAGTTGATGTGCCAATGCAGTTGAGGCCCCGTCCACAGACCTGAAACTGCATGCCCGTTGTACGTGGCCCCCCACCCGTTGGAAGAGGCATCTGTGAACACTACAGCATGCCTGGACACCTGGACTAAGGGAACTCCGGCCCGTAGAAACGCAGGGTCCGACCAAGGAGTGAAGGTTTGGCGACAGTGCGGGGTAATGTTGACCCGGAACGTGCCGCTCTGCCACGCCCATCTCGGGACTCGGTCGCGAAGCCAGCGCTGAAGCGGTCTCATATGAAGCAGGCCGAGCGGCGTTACTGCGGCTGCGGCTGCCATATGCCCCAGGAGCCTCTGAAACTGTTTCAGTGGGACCGCAGACCTGCCTTGAAAAGACTTGAGGCAGTTGAGCACTGACTGGACGCGCTCCACGGTGAGGCGCGCAGTCTGGCCGATCGAGTCCAATTCCATACCGAGATAAGAGATCCTCTGTACGGGGCAGAGTTTGCTCTTGTCCCAGTTGACCTGAAGACCCAACCGGCTGAGGTGCTGGAGCACAAGGTCCCTGTGTTCGCACAACAGATCTCGCGAGTGAGCTATTATAAGCCAGTCGTCGAGGTACGCCTTTCTTGGGTACGATGAAGTAAGGGCTGTAGAACCCAGACCTCATATTGGCTGGAGGGACCGGCTCGATCGCGTCCTTCGCCAACAGGATGTCGATCTCCTTCCTCAAAACAGGGGCATCGACACTCCGTACACTGGTGAAGCGGATGCCCCTGAACTTGGGAGGCCGGCGGGCAAACTGAATTGCATAGCCGAGCCGAATGGTACGAATGAGCCAGCGGGACGGCCTCGGAAGCGCTAGCCAGGCTTTGAGAGACCGTACCAACGAGCCCACGCGAACCACCGGCGTACCCGCGGAGGGGCAGCGAGGTGGAGGGCAGGGACCAGACTCCGGAGGCATTACTGCGGCCGAGAGAGGGGTCTGGGTGTGCGGGGCAACACCTACTTGCTTCCACCGGGGGGCAGGCAACAGGGAAGGCCTGGAGGCGTTCAGCTGCTGACTGACCCGAGGCGAGGGAAGGAGGGGAAATGAGGAGGGAGGCCCGGAGGCGTCGAGTCTGGATTCCCACAACTCCTTGCCCAGCGGGAGACGAGAGCGGCGAGGCCGTGGCGGCGTCACTGGCGTCTGAGCGCTGGGGAGAGGGGAATGAGAGCGGCGAGGCAACGCGGCGGCGCACACTGTCATTCTGGCCCTCTTGGACGGGGAGACCGGGAGCGGCGAGGCACTTGGCCGACCTCGGCTGCCAGACTCGGTCGTGAGTGACCCAGAGGAAAGAACGGAAAGAAAAGGAAAACAAAGATTCTCCACCCGGCCCTCCTCCGGGGGAAGGAGAGGAACAGAGGTTCCCTCCTGGCGAGCAGCCACTGCGTCCTCTGGGTCGCCCGTCTCAGGGTCGCTTACCTTTCCTCTTCCCGGGGGGCTTAGACGACTCCCGAGCGGGCTGGGCAGCTCTCTTGCGGCCGGCACCCTGCTGCTTAGGGGGCTGCTGCCTAGGCTGGGCAGGGGCGGAGGCGGCGGCAGGAGGGCGCCCTCGGCGACGAGCAGCCGGAGGCACAGGCGACGGGGACGGGGCAGCAGCGGGCCGTCTCCGAGCCATGATGTTCTTGATCACCTCCGACTGCTTCTGGGTGGCGGAGAACTGTTGGGCGTAGCTCTCCACCGCGTCGCCGAAGAGGCCACCCTGGGATATGGGGGAGTTCAGGAACCTAGACTTGTCCGACTCGCGCATATCGGCTAGGGTGAGCCAGAGGTGTCGCTCCTGGACCACCAGCGTGGACATCGCCCGACCCAGGGAGCGTGCGGTGACCTTCGTCGCCCGGAGGCATGCAGGGCAGAAGCAGCTTCTCCGCACGCACTGTAGGCCTTTCCAGTCAGACTGGAAGAGAACCTACAGGCGTGAGAGGGGAGCGTGGGGTTACCCCGCCAGGTGGACGCGGTCTTAGGACACAGCTGCATCGCTACTGACCGTTCCACTGGGGGGATGTCCACGTATCCCTTCACTGCCCCGCCATCGAGAGTGGTGAGGGAGGAGGAGGGAGTCGATCTGTGTCTGGCCGCCAGAGGGGCCAACCATGATCTCGTCACCTCATCATGCACCTCCGGAAAGAAAGGAACCGGGGCGGGGCACTGAGAACCAGCACGAGCCGCCCCGAGATACCAATCGTCGAGCCGCGAGGGTTCGGGACGCGGTGGAGGATTCCACTCGAGCCCGACACTCGCGGCCGCCCGGAAAAGCATAGCGGCCATTTCCGGATCCGGCTCGGCTAACGTTGCCACACCCGAAGGGGGCAACGCAGTTGGGTCGTCATCTCCAGAAGATGACCGCTCTCCCTCCGATGCAGCGATCAACATCTGGTCCTCCGGCGGAGCCCCGAAGGAAACGACTGGGACCACACGAGGTGGCCCAGCGCGCTCCTCCGGTGGCTCCAATGGCAGCGATGCAGAGGAGTGAGGGGCCTGCGGGGGTCTTTCACCCGGCTGGACGTTCCTCACTGTGACCCTCAGACCAACAATGGGATTAGCCGAAGTAGCCTTTTTCTGAAATGAACCAGAAGAAGAACTAGATCGGGGAATCTCCAAAGGGACTCCCCCTCGTTTGAGGGATCTTAGTCTTGATCTAAGCACCGCGACGGTCATATTCCCGCAATGAGAACATGACTCGTTCACGAACGCTGCCTCAGCGTGCGCGAGGCCCAAGCACGAGAGACAGCGATCGTGACCATCAATCGGGGGGAGGTATCGACCGCATCCAGAAACACACGGATGAAACGTCATCCTGAAAAGGACGCGATCTTCACCCGTGTTACTCTTTTAGAGAATGCTCTCTTATTGTGCTGAAGCACACAGGGATCAACGCGGCAACACAGCGGGGAAACTGCAAGCCCGCTGTGTGCACTCAACCGATTACCAGCTGTGAAAACAGCTCTTTTGAAAGATGTAGATAGCGTGAAATCACAACCGGCAGCCGGGAGCTCGCGAAGATCACTGAAGCGCCGTCACACCAACACAGAGAGATCCAGGAAAAGAGCAGACTCGTTGAGCACGAAGAAAACACTTTCTTGAAACTCATTCACTCAGAGGACACAACCGGTCAGCTCCGAAGCAAAAAGCAAAGGTGCGTGCGTTTGCTTCCGCTTTATACCCGCACTGGTAGGCGGCACGCGGAATGCAAATCTTGCATGCCAATGTTTATTGGCTCGTTTTAGTTCACTCGAAGGCAGTTGGTCTCCCTAGCGTGATCCCAATTCGTTGGAAACTCCTCCGACGAGACGTAGGAGTTCCCACAAAAGGGAACCCCAGTTAAATGTAAATCAAATTGATTTTGCGAAATGAGATACAAATCAAGGGTGTCTTGGCAGTGCTTTCTGTTTTTTCTGTCTCTTTCTTTTCTCTCCTTATATCTTTTTATGGATATTTTGATAATAGGATCTTTAAAAATTAATGGAGGGAGAGATGGGAGTAAGAGAGCAATGATTTCAGAATATGTTCATCTCAAGGACATCAAGGTTATGTTTTTACAGGAAACACACTCAGATAATCAACGTCAAGTCATGGAACAAATTTGAGCGCATGGGTAGCGATTATTTTTTCTAAACATTTGGATCTAAAGATCCTATCCACTATTGAAGTAGAAAAAGGCAGAGTTTTAATAGCTATAGTAGAAATGAAAGAGTTAACATTTCTTTTTATTAATGTATATGCTCCAAATGTAGGTCCACAAAGAATGGAATTATTTGAAAAGTTAAACAGTGCAATAAGACAATATGATGATGGAAAATGTGTGTAATAATGGTAGGAGATTGGAATTGTACCACAAATTTTGTACTGGATAGGAATGGGCAAGAACCTCACTTACATTCTGCTAATATGCTTCTTAAGATAACTCAAGAACTAGAACTGAATGATGTGTGGAAAAATAAGAATCAATTAACAAAGCAATACACATGGGTTAACCTTTTTGGATTCTACTGTGACGGGAGCACGACTGGAAAGAATATATGTACATAAATCAGACAATAATAGTGTCACGTTTCAGTGTGTTATGAGTTCTGTTTTGTGATCTGGTTTCCCCCTGTCTTTGTGATTTTGGTTTAGTCCTGTTAGTTTTTTCCCGCTCCTCGTTTGTGTTCAGTTTCTTCACCTGTGTTCAGTTAATTATCCCATTAGTCCCAGTTCTTTTAAGCCTGTGTTTTCCCTCAGTTTTTGTTGGAGGTAGCGGGCTGAGGACAGGTATTGAGGACAGTGGAAGGGAGATCGTGGGTCGGCCGAATTCTAAACAGTGAAGGAGAATCTGCATCAGTCGCTGGCCCGGGAATTAAGAAAGTGACACTTTTTTTTTTTTTTTTGGAGCATATTCTTCGGAATATATAGGCGGTGGAGCTCGACTGCTCCGTGAATGGATCAGAGGAAGGTAGGGGGGAGAGAATGGAGTATAACGAAGGGAGATATGATGAATGTGGGGTGGCAAAGAGGGGACGGTCGAATGAAAAAGATAAAAGCGATAAAAGAGTAAAAAGTGATAAACATGATGAGTCTGAAAGTGATGAAGAAAGACAGGAGACTCTTTATAAAGAAGTTGAGAAATATGAGGTTGTAATATGATTTAATGAAAAGAGTCAGGCAATCATGAAGAAGGTTTGCCCGTTTGTGCTAACATCAACCCTGGCAAGTAAAATTGGGGACATTGAATTTGCAAAAATCCTTAATGATGGGAATTCATTTGTGAGGTGTGCTGATGCAGGACAAATGGATAAAGCTCTGCAAATTAAAGATATAGCGAAATGTAAGGTGGAAAACACAGGAAGGGTGGGAACAAGGAAAAAAGATGGAAAGATTGGAGTGATTACAGGTGTACCACTGAGTGTAACAATGGAGGAATTAAAGAAGAATATTAAGGGAGCAAAAATTGCGAGTGTACAAAGAATGAAAACAAAAAGAGATGGAGTGGTAAAGGACAGTGAAACGGTTTCAATAGATTTTGAAGAAGAGAGCGTGCCTAAGAAAGTATTTTTGGGGTTTATGAGCTATCCAGTGAGGATCTTTGTTCCTAAGCCAATGAGATGCTTTAATTGTCAAAGGTTTGGCCATACAGCAAACAACTGTAAAAGGCAGAAAAGATGTGCAAGATGTGGAGGGGACCATGACTATGGAATGTGTGGTTCAGGGATATCTCCAAAATGTTGTAATTGCGGAGGAGCCCATAATGTGGCTTTTAGTGGATGTGAAGTAATGAAAAGGGAGACAAATATCCAAAAGATAAGAGTGGAAAGGAAAATTACTTATGAAGAAGCTGTAAAAGTAACAACAGAGAAGGAAAATAAGACACACAAGGAAGTAGATTTGGTCACTCAAGAGCAACAACAAAGTAACCATGAAGGAATGTATGTGACAAAAATGGAACTAGTTACTTTTATAGCAGGTGTGATAAATTGTACAGCAGAAGTAAAATCCAAAAATGAAAAAATCCAGTTGGTGGTCAAAGCTGCAGTTAACCACTTAGGATTAGTAGGACTGACATGGGAAGAGGTGAGGGAAATCCTTACAAATCAGTCAAGTCAAGAAGTGTCATGTATTGGGTAATATTAATGATGGTTTTAATTTTACAGTGGAATGCTAGGAGTTTATTGGCCAATGGACAGGAATTTAAACTTTTTTTGAATGAGTTGGATGAAAAGCCAGATGTAGTGTGTGTGCAAGAAACCTGGTTGAAACCAAATTTAGATTTTAAATTACATGGATATACAGGAATAAGAAGCGATAGGAATACAGGAGAGGGAGGAGGGGGATGTGCCATATTCATAAAGACAGGAATTCCATATAGAATAGTTGGGAAAGGTGAGGAACAGGAGTACATAGTGTTGGAGATGTGGGAAAGTGGAGGGGCAATTAGTATTATTAATTACTATAACCCATGTAAAATATTGGAATTAGATAACCTACTAAGGATAGGAGGGCAAGATGGATAAAAAATAATCTGGTGTGCAGATTTTAATGTGCATAGTTCAATATGGGGAAGTATACATACAGATGCTAATGGCAAGGTAATTGAGGATTTGATGGATGAAAGAGAATTGGTCTGTTTGAATGATGGGAGAGGAACCAGAATCAATGTATCAACAGGGAAAGAGTCTGCTTTGGACATAACTTTAGTGTCTAATTCACTGGCTGGAAATAGTAATTGGGAAGTTTGGACATCTACTACAGTGGGGAGTGATCATTACCCTGTCTTTTGTTCAATAGGTCAAAGATTGGAAGTAGGTCCAGAAGAAATAATTCCTAAGTGGAAGTTTGGGAAAGCTGATTGGGATAAGTTTAAGAAATTGAGTGATGATTACATGATCAGGGTTGAGGTTTTAGGAAGTATAGATGAAGTTAACAACCAGATAACTACAGCTATTATAATGGCAGCAGAGGAAGCTATTCCTAAAGGAAGAAACAGGAAAAATAGAAAACTGGTGCCTTGGTGGAATAAAGAGTGTTATCAGGCGGTAAGAGACAGAAACAAAGCTTTTAGATTACTTAAAAGAACTCATACAATGAATCATTTAATCCAGTACAAGAAAGCTCAGGCAGTGGTTAGAAGAACAATTCGACAAGCAAAGAGGACTAGTTGGAGAAATTTCTGTGATAAAATAGGAAGAACTACACCGGTGGGAGAAGTCTGGAGAATGATTAAAAGGATGGGGGGAGACAGGAGACAGTTATGTCATAAGAAGAGGTAACAGCAGTTTCCAACAAAGAGAAAGCAGAAATTATGGAAAAATCATTTATAAAGGTACATAGTTTAAAAAATTGGAAAAAGAAGGAAGAAGGAGAAGATTGATAACGTTTAATCAGCATATTCATAAATTAAATAGGAAGGAAGATACCAAAAATGAATTAGACGAATCATTTACTTTGGCAGAGAAGGTAAGAGCAATAACAACAGCAAAACCTTCATCTCCGGGGAAAGATCAAGTTTGTTATATCATGCTAAAACAATTGGGGGAAAAATCAAAGTTGAAGTTGCTTGAGGTATATAATAAAGTATGGAAGGAAGGAAAATTACCAAATGCCTGGAAAGAAGCGGTAGTGATTCCGATAAGAAAACCTGGTAAGGATCCGACAAAACCCACTAGTTACAGACCGATAGCTTTAACTTCTAATCTATGTAAAATTATGGAAAGGATGATAGTAGATAGACTGACCCATGCCATTGAAAAAAGAGGATTATTGGCTAGTTGTCAGAGTGGTTTTAGGAAGGGAAGAAGCACAATAGACTCTGTGGTAAGAATTGAGACGGAAATAAGAAAGGCACAAGCGAATAAAGAGACTTTAATAGCGGTATTTTTTTATATTGAAAAAGCGTACGACATGATGTGGAAGAAGGGGTTATTAATCAAAATGAATAAGATGGGTGTTGGAGAGAAAATATTTAACTGGGTAAAGGATTTTCTTTTTGGACGGAAAATACAAGTGAGGATAGGGACAGACATGTCAAATCAATACATAGTTGGAAATGGTACACCACAAGGGAGTGTGATAAGCCCATTACTCTTCATAATTATGATCAATGATATATTTGAAAAAGTTCCAGAAGACATTGGAAGGTCTTTGTTTGCAGATGACGGAGCGTTGTGGAAGAGAGGAAGGAATATAGATTATGTAGTCAGAAAAATACAGGAAGCAATTGATAAAGTTGTGGAGTGGGGTTTTGATTGGGGATTTAGATTTTCTGTAGAAAAGGCGCAGTCTGTCTTTTTTAATAGGAAAAGAGTTCAGGAAGGCATACAGTTAAGAATGTATGGAAGAGATTTAGAGAGGACTGGAACTTTTAAATTTTTAGGAGTAAGTTTGGATTCACGATTGACATTTGCAGATCATATCAGAAAAATGGAGGAAAAAGGGAAAAAAGTGATAAATGTGATGAGATGTCTGAGGGGAAGAGAATGGGGTGCAAGTAGATCATCATTAAAAAGAATATATGTGGCATTAATACGATCACTGATAGATTATGTAAGTGTAGTAATTGGATCGGCAGCTAAGTCTCAGTTAAAAAAGTTAGATGTAATCCAGGCTCAGGCCCTGAGAATATGTTGTGGAGCAGTCAAAACAACTCCTGTAGCAGCCATTCAGGTAGAAATGGGAGAATTACCACTAGATTTAAGGAGGAAACAGTTAATGGCTAACTATTGGGCTGGTTTAAAAGGACATAATAATTCACATATCACTAAGGCAGTATTGCAGGAAAGCTGGGAGTATGGGAAAAATTTAAAGGAAAATTTTGGACGGATTGGAAATGAAATAGCCAAAGAACTACAAGTGTATAATTTGAGGATGAGTCCCACGATAGTTTATCCAGAGATTGCGCCATGGAAGATAGTTTGGCCAGAGGTAGACTGGTTTGTGTTACAGGAAAAAAGGAAGGCTCAGGAGGATATTAATTTAGAAAGACTGTTCAAAAATCGGTTGTTGGAAAAATATAATACATATACAGGTCCTTCTCAAAAAATTAGCATATTGTGATAAAGTTAATTATTTTCCATAATGTAATGATAGAAATTAAACTTTCATATATTTTAGATTCATTGCACACCAACTGAAATATTTCAGGTCTTTTATTGTTTTAATACTGATGATTTTGGCATACAGCTCATGAAAACCCAAAATTCCTATCTCAAAAAATTAGCATATCATGAAAAGGGTCTCTAAACGAGCTATTAACCTAATCATCTGAATCAACTAATTAACTCTAAACACCTGCAAAAGATTCCTGAGGCTTTTAAAAACTCCCAGCCTGTTTCATTACTCAAAACCGCAATCATGGGTAAGACTGCCGACCTGACTGCTGTCCAGAAGGCCATCATTGACACCCTCAAGCAAGAGGGTAAGACACAGAAAGAAATTTCTGAACAAATAGGCTGTTCCCAGAGTGCTGTATCAAGGCACCTCAGTGGGAAGTCTGTGGGAAGGAAAAAGTGTGGCAAAAAACGCTGCACAACGAGAAGAGGTGACCGGACCCTGAGGAAGATTGTGGAGAAGGACCGATTCCAGACCTTGGGGGACCTGCGGAAGCAGTGGACTGAGTCTGGAGTAGAAACATCCAGAGCCACCGTGCACAGGCGTGTGCAGGAAATGGGCTACAGGTGCCACATTCCCCAGGTCAAGCCACTTTTGAACCAGAAACAGCGGCAGAAGTGCCTGACCTGGGCTACAGAGAAGCAGCACTGGAGTACCCACAGTCAGTGATGGTCTGGGGTGCCATGTCAGCTGCTGGTGTTGGTCCACTGTGTTTTATCAAGGGCAGGGTCAATGCAGATAGCTATCAGGAGATTTTGGAGCACTTCATGCTTTCATCTGCTAAAAAGCTTTATGGAGATGAAGATTTCATTTTTCAGCACGACCTGGCACCTGCTCACAGTGCCAAAACCACTGGTAAATGGTTTACTGACCATGGTATTACTGTGCTCAATTGGCCTGCCAACTCTCCTGACCTGAACCCCATAGAGAATCTGTGTGATATTGTGAAAAGAAAGTTGAGAGACGCAAGACCCAACACTCTGGATGAGCTTAGGGCCGCTATCGAAGCATCCTGGGCTTCCATAACACCTCAGCAGTGCCACAGGCTGATTGCCTCCATGCCACGCCGCAATTGCTTTCTGTGTCTTACCCTCTTGCTTGAGGGTGTCAATGATTGTTATTTTGTTCCTGAAGTTAATTTTGTAAATAAATCATCTACTTTGAGGTTCCTGCATCCTCGTCTTCAGCTACCTGCACACAACCTGACAAATAGAGTCATGAATGTTGGTATATCTCCTTGTGGGTTTTCTGATCATCATATAGTGATTATTGATTTTAATACTAAAAGTGTGTCACATCCAAAATCTTATTGTCATTTTAATGTCAAACTGGTACAGGACAAGTTATTTTGTGAAAAATTTAAATGTTTTTGGGAGAGTTGGAAACTAGAAAAATAACGTTTTGAAATGTAATTAAATGGTGGGAGGTAGGAAAAGTCCAAATCAAGATTTTTTGTCAGCAGTTTTCTTATAATAATACTGTGATTGTAAAGAGAAATATTGAAAGTTTGGAGAAAGATATTAATGAAATGGAAAATGTAATTGATTTGAATGTTTCGGGTATGACTAAGGATTTAAAGAAAAAGAGACTGGAGTTGAAAACACTGTTGGAGGAAAGAGCAAAAGGTGCCTTGATCCGAGCAAGGATATCTTCCATTAAGGAAATGAATGCTCCGACAAAGTTCTTTTATAGTTTGGAACGTAAAGTAGTAAAACAAAAAAATATGCTTTATATTCGGAAGGTCAATGGCACATTAACTTCAAATCCTATTGAAATGAGAAAAATCGCAGTGGACTTTTATGCTGAACTTTTTGGGCCCAAAGATTGTGATCCTGAAAGCATGGATCAGTTATTAAAAGGACTGCCTAGTTTAAAACCTGAGGACAGAAAAACATTGGACCAATTGATTTCATATGAGGAACTTTCAGAGGCTGTAAAGCAACTGTCCACAGGACGTGCCCCGGGAGTAGATGGCCTGCCTGCTGAATTTTATAAATCATTTTGGAACATTTTAGGAGAGGACTTTTACATTGTAATTGGTGAATGTTTTAAAAAAGGTATTTTACCACGCAGTTGTCAAAGAGCAGTACTATCACTTCTGCCTAAAACTGGTGATTTAGGGTTGTTGAAAAATTGGTGCCCTGTATCTTTAATGTGCCAAGATTATAAAATATTGTCTAAATGTTTAGCAAATAGATTGTGAGGAATGAGCAAACGTACTGTGTTCCAGGACGTACCATAATGGATAATTTATTTCTAATAAGAGATGTAATGGACCTTTCGATGAGTGATGATTTTAATATTGGGTTCTTATCGATTGATCAAGAAAAAGCATTTGATCGTGTGGGTCATGATTACCTTTTAAATGTTTTGAAAGCATTTGGGTTTGGGGAAACATTCCTTTCTTGGATTAAGCTACTGTATAGAGGGGCCTCGGTAATGCTTAAGGTTGGAGGGGGATTGAGTTGTCCAATACCTGTCAAGAGGGGAATTAGACAGGGTTGTCCAATTTCTGGACAACTCTACAGCTTAGTTATTGAGCCTTTGCTAATTAAGCTAAAAAATAATTTGAAAGGTTTTCATATACCAGGGAATTTTAATGGGTCTAGTGTCTTTGTTTCAGCTTACGCTGATGATGTAACTGTGTTTATTACTGGACAAGAGGATATTCAGATACCTCTTCATCAAGAGTAAATTGGGCAAAGAGTGAAGGTTTTGTTGTGGGTCCCTGGAAATAATGTGGGCCACCTAAGCTTCCAGGGGGTTTACAGTGGAATACAGAGGGGATAAAAATTCTTTGAGTTTTTCTGGGTAAAGAAAATTATAGACAAATAAACTGGGAGGGTATGCTGGAGAAGGTGTCAGCCAAGTTGTCTAAATGGAAATGGCTATTACCTGAACTATCCTACAGGGGTAGAGTCTTGGTTACAAATAACCTGGCCGCCTCCATGTTGTGGCACAGACTAAATGTGCTGGATCCTCCAAATGAACTGATAAAGGTAATACAGAAGAAATGTGTAGACTTTTTTTGGTCGGGGCAACACTGGGTTCCTGGATCTGCATTATATTTGCCTTTACAAGAAGGAAGACAAGCTCTGGTTGACATAAGAAGCAGGATTATGACTTTAGACTGCAAACAGCACAAAGAATATTATATGAAGAGGATCTGGGATGGATTTGTGTTGATTGTGCTATTTTAAGGACAGCATCTGGTCTCGGTTATGAGAAACAATTGTTTTTACTGAGACTTAAAGAACTGGACTTAAGTAATTTAACCCTGTTTTATCAGTCAATGCTGAAGGCTTGGCTTGATAACTTCAATGTCAACAGAGATCTTTCAGACCCAAAGGAGTGGATTATGGGAGAGCCATTGTTGTATAATCCACTGATACAAACCAGAACTCTGTCATCAGAAAGTTTGAGGAACTGCCTGGTGGGAGCGGGACTCAAGAGGATAGGAGATCTGAGAGACCTTGAAGGATGGAAAACGGCTGCAGCACTACAGTGTGAGACGGGTGTTGGATCTCTCCGTCTTCTGCAGCAGGTCTTAGAGGAGGTGCGGAGAGCATTGCCTGGAGCCTGCAGGGAAGCACTGGAAGCTCAACCAGCTCAAGACTGGAGGAGAAACTATCAGTTCCCATCTATCAGTGTATCTGCAGCAGCAAAGGAAAATTATGAAGATGCTGACACAATACTAACTTTTAAGACCCCGGAGATGGGACAGTTTCGTGAAATAAGTAAAAAAGCAATCTACTTTACTTGTGTTAAAGTTGCCCATCAGACTGTTTTAAAACGAGTACGAGCAGGGAGGTGGACAGAAGTGTTTCGATCAGACTTTAAAGGATCCTGGAGGTCTCTGTACAAACCTCCCATTGAGAAACGCACAGCAGACCTACAGTGGAGACTTCTTCATGGTGCTACAGCTACAAACAGACACGTGGCACAATAAAGTCGTGTTAACTCACTCAAGTTAATGTTCCAATAAAGTCGTGTAAACTCACTCTCTCACTCTCTCTCTCTCACTCTCTCTCTCACTCTCACACTCTCTCTCTCTCTCTCTCACTCTCTCTCACTCTCTCTCTCTCTCTCTCTCTCTCTCTCTCTCTCTCTCTCTCTCTCTCTCTCTCTCTCTCTCTCTCTCTCTCTCTCTCTCTCTCTCTCTCTCTCTCTCTCTGAGCGGATGCTATGAGGGAGTGGGCGGAGTTTGCTCAGAGTACTGCTGTTTGTTATTTTTGTGCGGTTTGGGGGGTTTGTTGTAGTTGTTTTGGGCCGCGTGCCACTGTACCGGTGTTGTGCCGAATTTCGACTCCCTGCCAGAATCTGACTCCCGCTCGCATGCACGCGCAATGACGTCACTACACTAGTCGCCGAATTTCGACTCCCTGCCAGAATCTGACTCCCCCTCGCTTGCACGCGCAATGACGTCGGTGTGACTGTTTTATTTTTTCCGTCTGTTTGTGTTAATATTAAATGTTAATATTTAACATTTATTCCCATTGTGCACTGTTTACTACTATAGACAGTCCAATAATACCATGTGCAATAAGTTCTACTTAATTCTGCACATAGATTATTCTTAGATATAATCTGCCAGTACATTTTATTTAAATCAAACCCCAGAATTATTTTCGTGTCCAAAACACAGCTGTAAGCAAATTATATGAATCATACTTCCCTAATTTTTTAGGTTTGCAAAGTCAAAGACACATGAAACTCATGCTGGTTACACCTCTTACAATGGATGGTAAAATAATTTCTGTTTTACATTTGATATTGTATTGTGATAGCCACTTTCAGTTCATTCTGGCTGATATTTGCCAGTATAACTGGGTGGCTAGTCATCTGAAGTGGACATAACACTTGTTGTCCGTTTCGACATTTAGCTACAACTTTAAATGTATTTTGATGGTGCACACTTTCTGTTTTCAGGATGATTAACTGCATTTCGGTGATAAAAAAAAAAAAAAAAAAAAAAACTGAAATACATGTAAAACGCCTATAACTGTGAAGTCATTCAGGAATGTTTTTATTATTATTTGCTCAATGAAAATGTCATTACATTGCATTCACCGTTGGTCCCCCTTTTATGTACATGTGTCACAGTAAAATAATAATTTTTATTGTATGTGCAAAGTTGTTGTCTTTTGAATTGTGGTCTCCAATGAGCTGGTCAAAAACGCATATGTTCGAGAATAATAACTTAAAGGATTACAAACCAAACAATAAAACAATAAAAAAAAAAAGGAAACTACTACAACACTTGCAAATAAATACATTTATTTCATACAAGCTGGACACAAGTAGTTGGTAACTTCCATCGATGTTTTTGCGCAGTCACAGTGGTACCACCGAGGGCACACATCATAGCCAATCTTAACATAGGGACAAAGTGAATATTAGTATGCACCACAGTTATCTTTTAACATCCATTATGATGAAAAAATACATATGGTGTACTTAAAGACTACTCTTTTCAACAACAAAAAAAGGATCAAATAAAAAGTACAGTTAGAGTACCCACCCAGTCAGTGCCATTGTCAGGACTTTCTTCCTCCCCACAGAGAAAGCACAAATCTTTTAGATCATCTATGACAATGCCAGGGGAGAAGAGCCAATACAAGACAAGGCCAAACCTCACAATTACTTTAAACAGGCTCCTGAATAGACTACTTTAAATAGACAGTCTGAATATTTGGATTTTTTGGCAAGGGGATAGTATTCCACACGTACCCATGTTTTGTAGGAGGCAAGTAGCTATGGCCAATCTGATGCAATTCACACTTGTTTTGCTTGTTGAAAACAGAACTGGCTTTTTGTCCAGCATACATTCAGCAAACTAAAAATAAACTATTAGAACAATTTCATTGTAATAAAGACAAACAGCTGTGTTGGTATCAAAGATTGCAGCCAATACACTGACATCAATAAAGAAAGAACACTACTTAAATCTTACTGTGTAACTGTCACTGAGTGGTGAATGTGGTCAGCATATTAATGCTGGAGTTTGAACTGATTTTTATGCTATTCATTAGGGGCTACTGTCTTTTTAATCAGTACTCTTAGCCAATTCCATAATTCTTACTTTTAGGACAAAGGCCCCACAGGAACTGCTGTCCTTTTGGTGTGGGTGTGGCAGTGTGTCACATGCCCACGTGGACACATGTATGCCTTTTTGATTCATGAATGACCTGTAATCAAAAAAAAAAAAAAAAAGCTCAGAACAGCACAATTGTTTTTCCATTCAACATTCATTGATAATTTGCCCCATCATAGGACTTGTTTAATAGGTGTAATTACCTTGTCACTTCTTGGCATCTTTTAAGGTTAGGTTGCCTCTCCCCAAAGTCCAGTGATGACAGTCATTGATGATCCCAAATATATATTGGTACAGCATTGGATCCATCTAAAATTTAAACAGTTGTAATCTTACATGTACTTCTGAAATGTGTAAAAGTTACAATGAAGATTTGAGAGTGTAATTAAAAAAAGAAATCCACCAACCTTCACTTTTGCTGTTTCCCCTTCCCAAATGCGCGTTATTTCAAATGACTCAATTGCTGCAGCCCTTTCTGTTGTCTCCCTATTAAATTTTTGTACTAGATAGTACATATAGGCGTTCATGACCTTACAGGAATCAATGGAGTAAGATTATCCGTTTCAGGTAAAATAGGATAACACACAGTAATAGACAGTAAATAAATAGTAGATGGATGATCTTTGCAATAGAAGTGAATTAATCAAAACTAACTTTAGCTGGACAATAACTTTATTCTAGATCTGCTGTAAAGCCTAAACAATCTCTGTTACTGTAATTTCCTATTATCACTGTAAAGCTGCTTTGAAACAATCTATATTGTTAAACGCAACATATAAATGAAGGTGACTTGACTAGATACATTTTACATTTAATGCTTTGGAATAATTTATATGGATGCAATAAAGGCATATGGATATGAATACCAGACCCATGAAACAGCTAAGACTAACCTCACTTTCAATTTGTACAGAGGGAGCAGTTTTCTGAATGTCTTCAAAGACAATTTTAAATGGCCCCAATTTTGAGAGAAGGACATAAACATTCTTTCCTACCCAGGCTTCTCTCACACCTGTAAAATGAAAATATAGAGAAGCATGGTCTTCCTCTGTACATTTTATGATATTGAATATGAAAGGCAAGAGAAAACAAATGTTGGTCTTACGTAATTTAGTTTTTCACTTATGGTGAAACAGTGACATAACGACAAAAAAACAACAACTCTACAAAAAATTAAGATGGATCTTGTTTCACTATATACCAGAGGTGGGAGTAAGTCACACATGTTCAAGTCACAAGCAAGTCTCAAGTCCCTACCATCAAGTCTCAAGCAAGTCAACAAGTCGCAGTACACACAATCAAGTCAAGTCAAGTCAATGGTTCACTTCAAGCAAGTCAAGTCGAGTCCTGCTAAGGGTCAAGTCAAGTCAAGTTACAATACCAAACAGAATTTTTTCTTTATATTGGCCTTAACCTTATTTATTTTTGATTACCTTGATTACCTTTCTTATACATTTATATCGTAATATTAATAATATTCATATAATTTATTACAGCATGTATTTATGATTATCAAAATTTGGAATCATTATTATTATAATAACAATTATATGAAAAATGTTGAAGATAATACATTTGAAGGTAAATTCACAAGTGTGTGATGCATTAATTATATTGGTTTTATAGTAAATGTCATATGTTTAACTTTGCTTATATATTTTTATTATGCAATATCACCGGCAGACATTAACTTTCCCATTAATAGCCCATATTTGACCCCTTAAATTGATTTCCAGGGGCATTTTTTCTATGTTCTAACCATTTTTTTCTAACCATGCATTTACACTGCCATTACAACACCATAAATAATGTTGAGATTAATGATAAATATTATATTAAATATAATCATTTTAATATAGAAAAAATTAGATGCTAAAAAATAATAAATTATATTTTTTTTAATTATGAAATTAAAACCGCCAATGGGTGGCGCCAAATCACCGTCTTAATGAGCGAGTCATAGAAGCATTCATTCAACTGATTCGTTCAAAGCGGTAGATTCATTCTGGAACCAAGCAACTGGGTCACTGAATCACACAAACCTCGGATTTGTTCGGATACGTACAACTCTTTTTCTGTGGCTTGTTTGGAACTACTGTCATTGGAGAAATAGAGCAAAAACAAAGAATATTTACAATATTTCGTCTAAAATGTCACACAACAATATTCACTCTTTGTTTACTGAACTGTTGTATAAAATTTGCAATCGCGCCAATATTCTGGAAATATTTTGTAATATGATATGTTATAAATATAAAAATAACTCATACTAGGGACATTTTTTCCACATCTTGAATTTTGGGTGCATATTAATTCCACTCACATTTTGCCCCCCAATCCTACAGGTCTAACATCTGACCCTGCTTCAAGAGAAACATAAAACACGACAATACATCATTAACAGCTTTCTATGCTGTTTTTCGTCATTGGAAAGAGCGACATATTTGGCTTTAAAGCGTGATTTGAAAGAAACTGTGGCAAATGTCTGTGTGAATTTATGCACGTTATAGGCTACAAAACATATGCCACCATTAATTATCATTTTAATCTATTGACAGCCTTAAGCTATATTTGAAAACATAATATTGTATAAAGAGGCATGCTGTTTTGACCACTATTCTCTCTAGATTTAACGTTAGTCAAGTTATCTATAACAAACAGGTTAAACAAGCCATAGCTTACTTTTAGACGTGGTGAATGAAGTTCGAGGTTGTGATGGTTGTGTCCGATATCCCTTGCCAGTTATTATGCGTACAGCAAATCTTCTTGTATGAATATGGTCAATTTCTAGTTTTTATATCCAAAAAGAAATGAAGCTGGGAGATGTTTTTGTATTTAGCGCGCTCACCGCGCTGTATGTTTTTTCTGTGCTCTGTGTGTCACGCAATCGCGCAGAATCTGATGACTGGCATCAATGGTTCCATTGCTTTCATTTTGTTCATCAATTGATGTTGCGATGATTTATATAAAAATGTATATGAAGTCATTTTCGAGTCATACAGTTCAAGTCAAGTCAAGTCTCGAGTCATTGGATCTCAAGTCAAAGTCAAGTCAAGTCATTTTCTTAATTTAGTCAAGCAAGTCTCAAGTCCTTAAATTTAAATCATGTGACTCGAGTCCCCCATCTCTGCTATATACATACATTGGTCGATGTCAATTGTGGAGTCTGACAATGCTGGGGCTGGTGTGGAGGCTGTAGCAACAGGAGAGGGACTTGCCAGGGAGGATCAGGCAGTGGAGGCTGTAGCAACAGGAGAGGGACTTGCCAGGGAGGATCAGGCAGTGGAGGCTGTAGCAACAGGAGAGGGACTTGCCAGGGATGAGCAGGCAGTGGAGGCTGGAGCAACAGGAGAGGGACTTGCCAGGGATGAGCAGGCAGTGGAGGCTGGAGCAACAGGAGAGGGACTTGCCAGGGATGAGCAGGCAGTGGAGGCTGGAGCAACAGGAGAGGGACTTGCCAGGGATGAGCAGGCAGTGGAGGCTGGAGCAACAGGAGAGGGACTTGCCAGGGATGAGCAGGCAGTGGAGGCTGGAGCAACAGGAGAGGGACTTGCCAGGGATGAGCAGGCAGTGGAGGCTGGAGCAACAGGAGAGGGACTTGCCAGGGAGGAGCAGACAGTGGAGGCTGGAGCAACAGGAGAGGGACTTGCCAGGGATGAGCAGGCAGTGGAGGCTGGAGCAACAGGAGAGGGACTTGCCAGGGAGGAGCAGACAAGGTAGTCTGTGGTGACAGGAACTGCAGATGGGTTGGAAGGCTTTTGTAATCTTTGGAACTCTGGGTAGTTCGGTAGTCGGCGATACGTCCGTGATATTAATGCGATATGGCTCAGCTTGTCAGTGAACTACGGCTCTTTGTAGTAAATGCCGCTCCATCTGAAAGCAGGTGAAGGTGATTTACTACTAATCAAGGAACCGGCTTTACTGACGAGATGCGCATAACAATGTCATGCGATATATCGCCCAGCCCTAGTTGGCGTCATTGCGCGTGCACGCGAGGGTGAGTCAGATTCTGGCAGGGAGTTGAAATTCGGCACAACACCGGGAGCATGACGGCCCCACACTCACGGTGCTGTTTGGGTTCATTGACCCGGCGTCATGGCGTGAAAGTGGCGTCCGCGGTTAGTGTAGAGAAGTGCTGTATTGCAGTGGGAGAGGTGGTTGGCCATGAAAACATAATGTCAGCCTCCAGGATGAATAATGCCACTGTGGTATTTCTCAGTACTGTCGAAAAGGCTAATGAATTAGTTGAGGCAGGAATAGTTGTTGACGATATGTTTAACCCTGTACTTCCGCTTTCTACACCTTCAAAAGAAAGTCACGCTATCTAATGTACCGCCGTTTTTAAGTGATGAGATACTAGCTAAGGCTTTGTCTCGGTATGGAAAACTTGTCTCTCCCATTAAAAAGATCGCTATCGATGGTGGGTCGCCTTTATTGAAGCATGTCGTTTCATTTAGGCAGTTCGTCTACATGGTAGTGAATGATAATGCTGATATGGATCTGTCTTTGCACTTTCGGGCGAATGATTATGATTACATAATTTACGTGACATCGGGAAACATGAGATGTTTTAGTTGTGGCCAAACGGGTCATTTAATTCGTGCTTGTCCTGGGAAAAATTCAAATAATGTGTCAGGTGGTGGTGATGTCAGAAGTGATGTTGTTGTTAGTGCTGAAGCAGGGCCGGTTGACGAGGCTCCGGGTGGATCAGGGACAGGGTTACACGTCTCAGAGGCTAGAAGTGATGTTGTTCATGTGATCGCTGTAACGGAAGAATCTGTGCTTGAAAGTACAGCTTCTGGTGTTACATTAGTTGTGTCTAATGTTCAGGCTGGGGGAGCCGTTATTGAGGCGGAGAAGCATTTAAACGATGCTCTCGATGTTGAGCTGCAACCTACTGTGGGTGAAGTCATTCCAATAGAAATGGTGCAGGCAGATTTTAAAGTCCTGTTAAAGAGGAAGAAGCCTGGTAGAACTTGGACTGATAGACACGCGAAAAAATCAGATACAAGTGATTTGTTCGATGACACGGAAACTGAAAGTGCTTCATCTGATTCAAGTGTTTGTCTTTCTCAGAGTGATTTTTCTGGTCATTATGAGGTTGACGATATGAAATTGTTTCTTAGAGCTACTAAGAATAAAAGGGGTGTGCGCATTAATGATTTTTTTCATAATACAGGGCAGTTTGTTGAGAATACTAAGGCTTTTATGATGGAGGGATCTTTTACAAATAAAGAGGTCTACAGGTTAAAAAAATAGTGAGGAAACTTAACTCTGAGTGTAGTAATGAGGACAGGGGGATACCTAATTCCATGACTTTTAGTGGGTCTTTTTTTTTCTCTTTTCTTTAAGTACGTGTCGCGCTAATGTTGCTACTCTGAATGGTGCCAGAGATATGTATAAAAGAGCAGCATTATTTGAAGTAATTCATCAGAAAAAAATGTTATGCTGTTACAGTGGAATGGAATGGGGCTGCTGTTCTAAGTCACAATACCTGTAATGATTTGGTTGTGATGGTGAGACAGCATTCGGCAGACAGAGTGAAAATCCAAACGCAGTTTATTATCAAATGTAATCCAAGGTCATAGTCCATACCAGGCAGAGAGTCAAGCACATGTAAACAGTCCGGAATACAAATCCAATCCACAGAGGAAGACAGGAACAAGAAATCCAAAACACGAGAAAAGATAAATATAAAGAAACCAGTGACTGCTCAAAATACTGACAGAGTGTGAACCAACTCAAACAGGCAGACAAACAAGACTCCATCCTGAATGAAGGCAAAAGGCATTTAAATAGACCAGGAGATGATAAAATGAAACAAGACACAGCTGAAACAGATAAACTAATAATGAGCAGAGGGTTCTGGGAAATGAAGTCCGGGAATAACAGAGTCTAATTGTAAATGGTGAGGAACTAGGCTGCCATCAGTTGACACATGGCACCTGCAGCTGACAGGTGTAACAATACCACAATTAGTGGTGGAGTTGCTGTTCTCTTCGCTAAGGGTTTCAGCCCAAACTCTTATCAGGTTGAAGAGGTTATTAAAGGTAGACTTTTAAAAGTAAGAGCCTCTTTTGAAAATGTTGTCTTTGTTTTCATTTGTGTGTATATACCAACTTCAGTTGTTGAGAGAATGCTTTTTTTAAGTACTTTGTCTTCTGTCTTACAAAATGTTGCTGTTGACGAGTATTTCATTTTGGGTGGTGATTTTAATTGCACAGAGTCTAATCTGGACAGGAATCATGTGGAACCTCATGTACCCTCAGGTCAGCGTCTTGTTCAGTTAAAAAAAAAACACATGAATTAATTGATATTTGGAGGCAGCTTAATGGAGAAACAAAGGCAATACACTTGGTCTCATGTTCGTGGTAATGCAATTTCTTTAGCAAGACTGGATAAGTTTTATGTTTTTAAACATCATGGTAGTATTGTTGAGAGCTGTTCTATTATTCCATCAGGTCTTTCGGATCATAGTATGGTGCAGTGTGGTATTCTATCAAGCCAAAGAGTGCCTATTGGCACTTATATACCACTTTATTGGACGACAAGTGTTTTAGGGAAAGTTTAAATTTTTTTTTGGAGTCTGTTTAAAACTACAAAGAATTATTTTAGCAAATTGCAGAAATGGTAGGGCTTTGGGAAAGTCCAGATAAAGCAATTATGTCAGCAATACCCTCAGAACGTCACTAGAGAGGTAACCCTGAGTTTGAGCTCCTTAGAGACTAATATTTTAAATTTGCAAGAATTGGCTCATTTGCCTGAGGTGGAGTCTCTTATAAAAAATATGAAGACTCCGTTATCTGACCTTTTAGGGGTTAAAACGCAGGGTGCTCTGGTCAGGTCACGTTTTCTAAGCATAAATTAAATGGATGCACCATCAAGGTTTTTCTTTAGCTTGGAAAGGAAAAATGGGCAGAATAGAGTTATTCATGCCTTATGTTCTGAATCTGGAGCCTTGCTGACTGACCCTAAGGATATCCGTAAGAGAGCAGCCAATTTTTATGAGTTTTTATATAAAAATGAACTGGGTCCAGATTATAGGTGTGACAGTGCTTTTTTTGAAAATCTTCCTCGAGTGGCAGAGGAAGTGAACGCAAATATCTCAGGTGGTTAAAGCCCTCCAAGGCATGGCGCTTGGAAAAGCACCAGGGATTGATGGTCTGCCTGTTGACTTTTATAAGTCCCTTTGTTCAGAGATTGGAGAGGACTTGCTAGAGGTACTGAATGACAGTTTAGCCGGATGGCTTCTGCCGTTGAGTTGCCGCAGAGCGGTCCTGACTCTCCTACCCAAGAAGGCTGATCTGACGGACATCAGGTGCTGGCAGCCGGTCTCCCTTCTGTGCAGTGACTACAAGCTGCTGTATAAGGTCTTAGCTAATCGATTGGCAGAGGTTATGGACCAGGTAATTCATCCTGACCAGACATACTGCATCCCCGGGAGGTCAATTTTTGATAATGTTTTTTTGATTCGTGATCTTCCTGATGTCTCTAAGAGGCTAAATTTAGATTATGGCTTAATATCATTAGATCAAAAGAAAGCCTTTGATCGCGTTGAGCACATTTATTTATGGAGAAGCCTTTGGTTTTTGCAAAACATTTATAGATCAGGTGAAAGTTCTCTATAGTGATGTTCAGGGCATTCTCAAGGCCAACGGTGGTTTGTGTGCTCCCTTTAAAGCCTATAGAGGTATTAGACAGGGGTGTTCCCTTTCTGGTATGCTCTATTCTTTGGCCATAGAGCCTTTATTACAGCAAATTAGGTTGAAACTTGAAGGTATTTCTTTGCCAATGTGTAATTGTAACTTTTCATTATCAGCGTATGCTGATGATTTAGTAGTTATGATTAGTAACCAAAGTGATGTGCAGGTTTTATTTGAATTGCTTGGAGATTTTAAAACCTTGTCTTCTGCTAATGTAAATTGGAATAAGCGTGAAGCCCTTCTGATGGGAAGCTGGGAAAGTGGAAAACCACAACTCCCTTCTGGTTTACAGTGGGAAAAAGAAGGATTTCGTGATGTGGGGGGTTTTCTGGGTGAGGAGACAGTAGTACAGAAAAACTGGGAAGATTTAATTGAAAAAGTCAAAGGACGCCTAGACAAGTGGAAGTATTTGGCTCCAAAATTGTCATATAGAGGATGCATTTTAATTGTTAACAACCTGGTGGCGTCTTCCTTATGGCATAGGTTTGCCTGTGTAGATCCTCCTTTGCAATTACTTTTAAAAATTCAGACTCTTATGGTGAACTTTTTTTGGGATAGGCTACATTGGGTTTCACAAAATGTATTGTTTTTACCGAAGGAGGAGCGTGGCCAAGGACTGCTGGATGGACCTTCAGACTGCAACTGCCGCACTGTTTCATGCCTGATTCTACGGAGTTTTGCAGGTTTGGGACTGGACAAAGCACTTTTTCTAATGGATCCCCTAAAACTGGACACCTCTAAGTTGCCAATTTTTTATAGGAATACTTTTAGATAGATTTTTTATATTATAAGTCTATTGATGATTTTGTTACATTTGAATGTATTTGGTGCTACAAGGAGGCTCTGTGCTCTGTTTTTGAGGGTGAATTGATTTTTGTGCTGTGAGTTTTTCTTTATTTTTATTTTTTTATTATTTTGTACATATATACTTTGGTGTAGAAGTCTATGGTAAATACTAGGTAATGTCTTGTATACTGTATTGTAATAAAAGTTTTGTTAAAAATCAAAATCTCTCTCTCTCTCTCTCTCTCTCTCTCTCTCTCGGAGCATGCTGGGAGCGTTTTGGGGTGGTGGTGAGTGGTTTACGGAGAGGGTTTTGGAAAGTTTTTATATTTTCTTTTTCTCTTTAATTTGGATCTAAAAAGGGGAATCGAGACAATATTTTTGTAGAGTAAATTTGGACAATTAAAAACACGTATTAGTTGTGTTCGCTGAGGGGCCGGCATGGCGTCGTTTCTAGCGGGTGGAGAAGCACTTGTGTCACGGAGTCATGTGTACCTGCGCAGGGTGTGTAGGTGGAGGATATCTTGCTGGCGGTAGGAGAGGAGGTTGGATATGACAACATTTCTTTGGCCTCCAGGATGAAGGATGAATAAAGCAATGGTAGTTTTTGTTAAAGAGGAGAAGCTAGTGAACCGCCTGATAGCCAACAGGATTGTGGTAGGTGGCGATTTTGTTATTGTTTCACCACTTGTTACACCAAGGACAAAAGTCTATATCTCAAATGTCCCAATGGAAGTGAGGATATTGAGCGTGCGATATAGCGATTAAAACGATCCCATTAGGATGTAAAAATGAAGCACTAAAACGTGATTTCTTTTAGGAGACAAGTGTTTATATTTCTGAATGTGCCGGAGTTAGACGTGTCTTTCAGAGTTGTGCATGAAGGAAAATTGTATATGCTTTATGTCAATACCGGTAGCTTGAAGTGTTTTGAGTGTGGTGAACTTGGGCACAAAAAGTTGACATGCCCAATACATAGAGCGCAGGCTAATAAGGAGGCTGCTGGGCCTAGTGGTGTAACCACAGCTAATGTAAAAAATACAACTACGCAACCCCAGCCTAAAGAAGAGAGTATCGCTCAGAATTATGAATCACGCGTAAGTGTAGACAAAGATCAATTCAATTCAAATTTATTTGTATAGCGCTTTTCACAATACATATTGTTTCAAAGCAGCTTTACAGAAAGTGCATTTCAGAAATGTACATAGAAAGATACAGTTAGTTAATCATGTATTAATTTAGGGCATAACATATCGCCGGCGTTGAGTCGTCTCTTCACAGGCGTCGAGTCGTCTCATTGCAGGCGTTTAGTCGTCTCATCGCAGGTGTTGGGGGATCTGAAGTCTCCGTGAGAGGCTGGATACAAACTGGCGCTGACGAACGCTATTTACCTCGGGACTAGCGTCCCGAGATAACAGCTGAAAAGCAGATGGTAAATAATTAGCATAGCTGATGTTCATAATATTAATGCATTCGATTTGATTCAACAGTAGTATAAAAGGTAAGCATTATGTGAATGCTTGGCTAAAGAGATGCGTCTTTAATCTAGTTTTAAACTGGGACAGCGAGTTGTCTAGTAAATTGTTCATTTTTTTAATTGGGCAAGCCAAACTTGCTGTTTACATAACCAGGAAAAACAAAATAGAAGGTAGAGAAGGACAACATGTTGTTATTGTTAATAAGGTTCTGACTTTATCTTTATCTTATCTTGGGACGGCAGCGGCTCAGTGGTTCATGTAGGTTGTCTACAAACTGAAAGGTTGGTGGTTCAATCCCCGGTTCCACCTGACCAAGTGTTGAGGTGTCCATGAGCAAGACACCTAACCCCAGCTGCTCCCGACGAGCTGGATGGCGCCTTGCATGGCTGACACCGCCGTCGGTGAATGAATGAGTGAGTTAATGGGTGAATGTGAGGCGACATGTAAAGCGCTTTGGTGGCCATTGGGTCTATGAAAGCGCTATATAAACGCAGTCCATTTATCTTGTGTTTGTGTTATTATAAGTTATTATCTAGTTTACTGTAGTGTCGCTTTCCACTTTACACATGCCCAGCAACAGTTAGGCCAATCAGCAATCCCCCTTTGTTTCTCCACCAATCAGGCAGTCTCCACTAGTGTAACCCCTGACTGTAGTTAGTATGCATGTAACTTTCATCGGAGACACTCGCTCCATCTCCGATCCGGGATATCTAGACGGAAATATATTTATTCTTCAGTTCTGCTTCATGCGTCCATGAGAATGTGAGTCTATGTAAATATTGTTGTCTGTTCCTTGCTTAGATTAATGTAGTATGTGTACTATTCCTTACACTTTACTTTGCCTACCGATGTATGCATTCCTGGAGCTAAATAACCAAACCAAATTGAGACTATACGATAGTTTTACTTTCCCATATCTTTGATGGTGTTTAGAGCGATTTTGCCGTGTTTGTTTGGCTGTATGCATCGTAGACTTTAACTTTGATCACGAGACACCAGCATGCGCTCTCTGCATGTTTTCGGATGTGGCGCGATTTAACCCATTCGCGGCCAAATGTTATAGCGCTGAGTTTCTTTTTTAGTGTTGATGATAGCAGCCATCATCCAGGCAGTTTAATCATTTATGTCTGTGCAATTCAAGACAGTATTGTATGTGCCATTTGTATATGTACCAGTTGTATAGTATTTTGCACTTTTGAGACATAATGTTTATTTTTATATTATATTCATTGTAGTGATTTAGAAATCTTCTTTCCATACCTCAATTGCATTTATTGTTACAATTGTGTATGAATAATTATTATTCATGAGTCTATTTTTTTTTGTTTGTTTTAGAAATCATGAACAAAACTCACCTCGTCTATGTCCAACTGTTTCATTAAAGAGTGGCATGAGAGTGTAAATTTCGTCCTCATTATTGTTCTGACCGGACAACCTGGGGAGATTGAGGATTTTGTATCAACCCTAAGTACAGTCCTTTTCAGAGGTCACAAGTTTGGGTCCGTCCACCTCCGTTACAGTTATTGTCTTTAAAAATATGGTAAAAGCAAGGGTAATGTTTGATTTCAAGTTCTATAAACTGATGAATGACTTAGAAAGTTTTTTGCATAAATGGTGTTTTAATGGAGCTATTTGTACAGTTGAAGAAGAAATGTTGATTTTTGCTATGATGTTACAATAAGTCTTGTTTTTTTGTTGATGTTGTAATGATACAAATAAAGTGTGTTGAAAACTCAAAAACTCTCTCTCTCTCTCTCTCTCTCTCTCTCTCTCTCTCTCTCTCTCTCTCCAGATGTGCTGTCGTTTCTTCGGCCGTTCCAGCGGGTGGCACTGTCAGTTTCTCGTGCGGTGGAATGGGCGGCCGTTACATCAACATGTTTCTTCCTAAAATCAACACTTTTCTCACGCTGTGTGAGGTGGAAGTTTATGGAACAGGTCAATTCTGACTTAATTGTACTCTTTTAACCCTTAAATGCATGAATGTTTCGGTAACCTTATTACATATTCGGGTCTCAAATTTCAGTTAAAACCTATCAATTTTTGATGACTCAAAAAGTGCAATTCACACTGTAAAAAAATTGCTGTTCCCTTTCAAAAGCTACAATCGATGCTGCGCTGCTTAGCGCATTGGGAACGTCTTTAATCGTGACCAGCTGTGAATATAGTGTGCAAACACGTCGATAGAATCGACCCGGAGGTAATATAGCCTCGGCCGGTGACGTCATCAGCGCGCACCCACGACGCGAGGCTATAAATAGATGAGCCACAGGTGCGTCATTAAGATCTTTTTTCTTCAGATCACTCTGTGCATGTGTGTGGCAAACTCTATCTCTCTCACTATCTGTCTCAGATCTTTGTTAGGAGTTAGATTTCAACTGGCAGTGTGCAGAAAATTCTAATTTCTCAATCTTTTTCTCTGAAAGCCTGTATAAAAGAGTTTAAAAAGCAAAAAAAGAGTAGAAATGAGTCCACAGCAGAATAAACGTTGTGTTCCTCCATGCTCCCATCCCATGTCTGAGCTGGATACACACGATTACTGCTTTGTCTGTTTGGGGGAAGAGCACGCGGTTCTGGCTTTAGAGAACGGCGAGTGTGAGCATTGTGAGATGTTTACAGTGAAAATGCTGCACGCTCGTCTGAGCTATTTTCAGACCGCACCCACATTACCATCGTGGGGCTCTCGTATGGATTTGTGTGATGAGCAAGAGACCGGTCCGTCCCTTTTGCTTGCTGCATCACCAGATCCACGCGATCCCGAAGCGCACTCCGGTGCTTCTTCGACTCGCGCGGGGGACAATGATTTGTCTCTTGATTTTGAGGACCTTGAGCGGCCGCCTTCTGAGCATTCCTTTCGCAAAAATAAATTTGTCGAGGAATTGCTCGAAGTGGTCACTCGCGCGGTGGCCAGGTTGCAGCTTGACTGGCCATGCGATCAAGAGACCCCCAAACAGTCTAAGCTAGGGGATAGGTTTCTGTCCGGTGGCAAGGGGGAGGGACCAAAACATCAGTCTCTTCCATTTTTCGAGGACCTCCATGACGAGCTGTCTAAGTCATGGAGTAAACCATATACTTCCCGTATCTTTCTACCCTCGACGTCGACTTTTTCGACTATCGTGGAAGCGAAGGCACGGGGGTATGCGGAGATGGCGCAGGTAGAAGAGACGCTCGCGAGCTATCTCTCGCCTGCTTCGGCATCTTCCATTAAGAAACCTACCCTCCCCACGAAACCATGTAAAATTACATCAGCATTAGTGGGTAAAGCTTATCAAGCTGCAGGTCAGGCTGGTGCTGAGCTGCACACTATGGCAGTGCTTCAGGCGTACCAGTCTGACCTGCTGAAGGATTTGAGTGCGGGCAGCACTATAGATGAGTCTTTCTCGGAGCTGCGGAGAGCCACAGATCTGTCTCTTCGTGCGACTAAGCAAACGGCCCGTGCCATCGGTCGTTCAATGTCTGCTTTGGTCAGCACGGAGAGGCATCTGTGGCTTAATCTAACAGGGATTAAAGATAAAGACCGGGTATTCCTGTTAGATTCCCCAGTCTCACCCTCTGGTTTGTTCGGTGACTCGGTCAACACAGTCGTCAGCAGATTCAAAGAGGTTAAAAAATACGAGGAAGCTTTTGTTCAATTCCTTCCTCGCTGCACTCATGGGGAGGGGCCATCGGCCACCCAACCTCTCCCCGGTCCTTCAAAAGCTCGGGAGGCGAAAAAGCAGAGCGTGGCGAGCCGTGCTCCCCCTAGTAAGAACTGGAGACAGGCTCGTCAGGCTCAGCAACCTCCCAGGCCAGACCTCAGGACTGTTATCAATAAGAAGAGGAAGTCCTGATGGTCTGGCGCCCGGTCTGGTGGGGGTAGCCCCCCGCGGGATGGGGCGTATGTTAGCAAAAATCGCCCCATTCCGCTACCCTCACGAAACCTCTCCATCCCCGCCACCTTTGGTGCTTCGGGGGGCAGCGGTTTCCAGCGAAATGTTAGATGTTCCGTTGTTTCCTGCCGTCATCCAGGGCACGGAACATCTAACATCCCCTCAAGAGGAAGTTTTAAAATTGATACCACTGCCAGGCATTTCTGCGTGGGTGTTAAGCACAGTACAAATAGGATACAGAATCCAATTTATTCGTCGTCCTCCGCGTTTCAACGGCGTGGTCTCCACTTCCGTGAGAACGGAGCTGATGCATGTGCTAGCACAAGAGCTACAGACTCTCCTGAGCAAAGAGGCCATAGAACGTGTTCCTCTTCCAGAGAGAAGGTCGGGCTATTACAGCAAATACTTCCTAGTTCCCAAGAAGGACGGGAGGGTGCATCCAATCTTAGATCTTCGAGGCTTAAACCGTTCAGTCAAAGCACTCCAGTTCAAAATGTTAACCGTAAAGACGGTCGTGTCACAAATTCAACATCACGATTGGTTCGTCACGATCGATCTGAAGTACGCATATTTTCACATACAAATATTGCCACAACACAGGAAGTTTCTGAGGTTCGCTTTCGGGGGCGAAGCTTACCAATTTCGGGTTCTTCCATTCGGCCTAGCCTTATCACCCCGCACGTACACAATATGCATGGATGCAGCTCTGGCTCCATTACGACTCCAGGGCATTCGCATTTTGAATTACATCGACGATTGGTTAATACTAGCACAATTGCAAGAGAGAGCGCTTCAACACAGAGACATCGTGTTAGCTCATCTACTTTCTCTAGGGTTGAGACTCAACACCAAGAAAAGTGTTCTTTCTCCTGCCCAGATAACGACTTTTCTCGGGGTCGTTTGGGACTCGATCACAATCCGGGCACAACTGTCTCCCGCTCGAATCGGAGCCATTCGACATATTATGAGCAAAGTCAG
Source organism: Gila orcuttii (assembly GCA_026230005.1). Taxonomy (NCBI): domain Eukaryota; kingdom Metazoa; phylum Chordata; class Actinopteri; order Cypriniformes; family Leuciscidae; genus Gila; species Gila orcuttii. The sequence continues at coordinate 3,008,175 of JAPDVR010000001.1, read as the reverse complement.
GCTAGGCCAAGATCAGACTGTTCGTCAGTACCAAAAGATGTTAGGTTACATGGCCTCAGCATCCACGGTGATTCCTTTGGGGCTGTTGCACACGAGACCGTTTCAGTTGTGGCTAAAAGCCAGGGGATTTCATCCAAGGGCCAATCCTCAAAGGCAAATAAAGGTGACGCGCCGTGGGCTTCGTACACTATCTCTGTGGCTCAGACCCCGGTTCCTTGCCTTGGGTCCAACTCTAGGGGTGCCGCGTCGTCGCAGATTGTTAACGACAGACGCCTCCCTGACGGGCTGGGGAGCGGTCTTAAGTGGTCGTCCAGTTCAAGGGGAATGGGGGGGTCATCAGCTCGTGTGGCACATCAACTGCCTCGAGCTGATGGCTGTATTTCTGGCCCTGAAATATTTTCTCCCTCAGTTGAGGGACTGTCATGTCTTGGTGCGGGTGGACAACACAGCGGCAGTCTCTTATATAAATCACCAGGGAGGTCTGCGCTCACACAATTTGAACAGAATGGCGAGGCAGATTTTTCTCTGGGCCCAGGAGAAGTTCCTGTCAATCAGGGCAGTATACATCCCCGGGCACTTGAATGTGGTAGCAGATTTAGTGTCCAGACAGAAACTGCAGGCAGGGGAATGGAAACTCCACCCAGAAGTAGTCAATCAGATCTGGACCAGATTTTACAAAGCGGAAGTGGACCTCTTCGCCTCCCATCAGTAGTGATGGGGACGAGACCGCCTATGCCGAGTCCGAGTCAAGACCGAGTCTTTGAAGGGTCGAGTCCGAGTCGAGACCGAGTCCGTTGGTTTTCAAATACAGTCGAGTCCGAGTCAAGACCGAGTCTTTGAAGGGTCGAGTCCGAGTCGAGACCGAGTCTTTAAAGGAACAAGTCCGGGACGAGTCCGAGAAAGCAGAAATCGGTCTCGAGACCGGACTCGATTCCGAGACCGGACTCGAGTACTACATCACTACCCATCAGACAGCGCAATGTCCCCTTTACTTCTCTCTGAGTCACCCTGCCCCACTGGGTCTGGATGCGATGGCGCACACATGGCCCAAAATGCACCTGTATGCCTTTCCTCCAGTGTCTCTGCTCCCAGGAGTCCTAGCCAGAGTTCGCCAGCAAGGGTCTTGCCTCTTACTGATTGCACCACGTTGGCCGAACAGAGTGTGGTTTTCAGAGATAATGTCTCTCCTCAGCGGTTCGCCATGGGCGATTCCGGAGAGGAGGGACCTTCTGTCTCAGGCGCAGGGCACGATATTCCACCCCAGGCCCGACCTGTGGAACCTGCATGTTTGGCCCCTGATGGGTACCAACTGAGGGACACTGGGCTTTCGCCTGATGTTATTGAGACCATTTTGAGTGCTAGGGCCTCCTCCACAAGAAAGAGTTATGCCAATAAATGGGGTGTCTTTGAAAGGTGGTGCACGGCACATGATACAGATCCGGTCGACTGCCAGATTGCTTCAGTTCTGGATTTTCTGCAAGAAAAATTGTTTGCAGGCACATGCCCCTCCACACTCAGGGTTTATGTGGCCGCCCTTTCGGCTTGCCATGCCTTGGTGGACGGAGTGCCTCTCGGGAAGCATCCTCTGCTTGCTCGCTTCATTCGTGGGGCCAAAAGTTTGAGGCCTTCCGTAAGAACCAAGATCCCTTCTTGGGACTTAGCTATAGTCCTCGAGGGTCTGGTTGAGACCCCCTTTGAACCTCTGGAGTCAGCGTCAGATAAGCTTTTGACCTTAAAGATGGTTTTTCTTATGGCTATAACCTCTCTAAAAAGAATTGGGGATATGCAGGCCCTGTCAATATCGCCATCCTACTTAGACTTTGCCCCAGGAATGCTGAAAGTGATTTTGCATCCTCATCCTGATTACCTGCCTAAGGTACCTTTCTCGGCGATACATCTGGTCACTCTAGAGGCCTTATGCCCTCCGCCGTTCTCAACGCCGGAGCAGGAGAAATCTCACAGACTTTGTCCAGTCCGTGCTCTTCAGGCATACGTCCACCGCACTAGCCAGTGGCGTAAGTCAGAACAGCTATTCATTTGTTATGGGGGCAGCAACAGGGGTGCTGCTGCAAATAAACAGACCATGTCACATTGGGTCAGGGATGCGATTGCTCTTGCCTATGAGGCGCGCGGCCAAGTTTCGCCAACGGGTCTAAGGGCTCACTCCACCAGAGAGGTCGCCTCCTCTGCTGATTTGGCAAGGGGTGCCCCCTTACAACATGTTTGTGATGCGGCAGGCTGGTCCTCTCTGCACACATTCATAAGATTTTATAGTTTGAATGTTCATGCCACTCCGGGCTCTCATGTCCTTGAGTCGAATTCGCAAACTAATGTCTAGGGCAGGTGTGCCTAATCCTGCTCCTGCCGATCGACTGTCCTGCACAGTTCATCTCCAACCCTAATCAAACACACCTGAAGCAACCAATTAAGGTCTTCAGGATCACTTGAAAATTAAAGGCAGGTGTGTTTAATTAGGGTTGGAGATAAACTGTGCAGGACAGTCGATCGGCAGGAGCAGGGTTGGGCACCCCTGGTCTAGGGCCTTCTTGTGTTCTTGTGAGCACACCTGCACAACCGTAGGGGTCCAGACACCTTCAAGCACGGCGGCGTGGGTATTCTCGTTCCCAATGCTGCTAAGCAGCGCAGCATCGATTGTAGCTTTTGAAAGGGAACGATTCGGGTTACTTGACTGTAACCCTGTTCCCTGATAAAGCGGGACGAGATGCTGCGCTACCTTGCCGTGCTGATGATGTCACAGGTCTGATCTTCAGAATTTTTATGACGCACCTGTGGCTCATCTATTTATAGCCTCGCGTCGCGGGTGCGCGCCAATGACGTCACCAGCCGAGGCTATATTACCTCCGGGTCGATTCTATCGGCGTGTTTGCACACTATATTCACAGCTGGTAAAGACGTTCCCAATGCGCTAAGCAGCGCAGCATCTCGTTCCGCTTTTTCAGGGAACAGGGTTACAGTCAAGTAACCCGAATCGTTTCAACTTAAAAAAGTAAGTATTCGTGCTACCTCAAAATTTTAAGTTAAGTCAGCTCAAAAATCTAAGTTGTACAATTTCACATTTCAAATTGACTAAACTTAAAATTAAGGCAGCATGAATAGCTACAGTGATGTGAATAAGTTAGGACACCCATGCTAAAGTTACCTAAAAAGAGGAATAAAAAATCTTAATGCCTTAGTTAGAAAAATGAGGAAAAATACAACCTTTAAGGACACCAATTTGTTTTGTGTGTATGAATAATGTATCATAAATTAATACATGTTCTTCCTTAAAATACAGGGTGCATAAGTCAGGACACCCCTATGTTAAATTCCCATAGAGTCAGGCAGATTTTTATTTTTAAAGGCCAGTTATTTCATGGATCCAGGATAATATGCATCCTGATAAAGTTCCCTTGGCCTTTGGAATTAAAATATCCCACATCATCACACACCCTTCACCATACCTAGAGATTGGTATGGGGTACTTTCCATAAGATCATCTTTCAATGCAAATCAAACCAGCTATTAGGCTAAAGCCGCTTTCCGACCAAGTAGTTACAGGAACTTAGTTATAGGAACTGTCCACTTCTAAACAGTTCTAAGAACTACTCTCCCCCAAACTCGGTTTTGCTGTTTGCGTTCGCACTGGCCAAGTGGCCATAGGAACTGGTAGGAGGGGTAAGGGAGTGACGCAAGCACGGCGGCGGCGGCGCCGCTACATACAAAAACAAACCAGCATGGAGGAGGCTATCGGAATGTTACTGTTCTGCCTTGCCGGGACCTTAATAACGGAATACGAACGACGGCTTGAGTTCTGTACAGAGAAACACAGAAGACGGAGGCTCCAGCGTAATATGATCTTAAGTAATATGATGGAAGAAGATAGAAGAGCAGAGCGCAGGAGGAGGCAAACAAAACGACGGGTACACTGTAAACAAAAAAAATCGTTAAAAAACGGTCAATGACTGGCAGCCGCGGCTGCCAAACAAAAACCGTAAAAATAAAGTAAAATATCGTAATTTAAATGAAATGCAAAAAACTTTTACAGAGATTTTCCTTAATTTTTTTACAGAAAAACACTGTTATTTTACAACTATTTCCTGAATTATTACGATCAAACACATTCATTGTAAAAAAATCCCATAAAAAAACAGTCAAATGACTGTCAGCAACGGCTGCCATACAAAAACCATAAAATTAATGTAATAGCTTAATTTAAATAAGTGTAAAATACTTTTACAGAAATCTTCATTAATCTTTTTTAACAGAAACACACAGTTAAAACACAGTTACTTCACATTTATTTTCTGATTTATTTGCTGAAAAACACGCAGTTAATCACATGCATGATTTGCTTTGACTATATACGTCACTGCATCAGCAACTACACAGTTACTGTCAGTTAAATAAAGAAACATGCAGCATTTCATCAGGGTTTATTTGCTCATCCTGGACTGAAGCTCAGGCTCTACTCTTCAACACAATGGTGACACACGAAATACACCATACAGAAACACTTTAAACCCCAACAGAACATTAAACACTACCAGATCTCTCAGGATCTAAGCATCTTCACTTATTACAATCCAGACTTTATTTCTTTCATACTAACATTATTATTGAGGATTAACAGAGGTTTAGAAGTTGAAGCTTTATTGAAAAGAATAAAGTTTGATGTCACCATGATGCAGATCAGTGTTTGCTTTAGTTGGGCTCTTGAACTTTTAGTGTTGAACTTTAATGTTTCTTTGGCTGCATTAACTGTGTGTCTCTGATGCATATTTGTAATGGTACAAGTCTAAAAGAAACTCAGAACAGATAATGTTTGTCACTTTTAAGTGAGAATAGTCATCATGTAGAGTCCGGCTCCATTGATACCATCTGAAGTATAATATCTGATTATGTCATTAAATATTAGTTATTCAGTTTGCATGACAAAGCTTCTATAAAACATTCTCCAGTGCTGTGATACTCAGATTTTATTAAGTCATTATACAGAAAATATTTGAAAGGATCATATAGACTCACTCAGACATCGAAAATCGGCGTATGAATCACAACAATGGTGACAATGATAAAGAAAACTTTTTTGGTTGTCACCATTGTTGAGATTCATATGTTGATTCTTGATGTCTCTATACAATTAAAAAAATGACAAAACTTTTTTTGTGTAGTATATATATATTTTTTAAATGCAGATTGTTATAATACTGATATTACAATACCAAGGGTCAAGTGAAAAATTATGACATTAATTAAAGACTTTGTATAAAGCTAAATTCCACCTACATACTCTGTAATCTAAGCTATCATATTCAGAGATTTGACTGTCATATCAGTGAATCAGATCATCATATGATGACTATAACACCATCAATTAATGATTGAGATCATCTGATATTTTCTCCAGCATTTATTGCTATGACAAACGTGTATCAAATACACAATTAAAGCAGCCAGAGAAAACAAAAGGTAAATCTCAAGGGTCATGACCTCAACTAAAGCAGACACTGATCCCAATCATGGCGACATCAAATTTATTTTAAAGTTCTTTACACTTTATTTAAATTAGCATATTTTACTTTAATTTTATGGTTTTTGTTTGGCAGCCGCAGCTGCCAGTCATTTGACCCTTTTTTTTTACAATTTTTTTACAATGAAGGTATATGATCATAATAATGCAGGAAATACCTGTGAAATAACAGTGTTTATTCGGTTTATTTAAATTAGCATATTTTACTTTAATTTTATGGTTTTTGTTTGGCAGCCGTAGCTGCCAGTCATTTGACCCTTTTTTTACGATTTTTTTTACAATGAAGGTATATGATCGTGATTATTCAGGAAATACCTGTAAAATAACAGTGTTTTTCAGTTTATTTAATTTAGGATGTTTTACAGTTTTTTGGGGAGCTGACAGTCATTTGACCATTTTATCATTTAACTGTTTTGTTACTGTTAAATTACAGATTATATTTGTAATTTTACATACATTTTTATGTAATTTAAGAAAACAGAATTACTGTAATTTGTCATTAAAGTCACAATACCTAAAATAACAGCTGAATTTTTATTTTACAGATATTATTTGTAATTTTACAGTGTTTTGAGTACAAATTAAAATGAAAGAAAATGATTGTCAAAAAATCACAGTTATTTTCTGTAAAATTAGGATTTTTTTTTACAGTGTAAGTTTATCAAGCATTAGCAATTAGCTGGTTGAATGCGTTATGTTTGTCTTAAGTTATGAGTTAGCATAGCCTACATAGGCGATTTGCAAAGGACAGTGAAGAAAATGTGTTGACAGTGAGCGTGACTTAGAAGTTAAACCAATCAACGTAGACCTAGGGAAAGGGAACTAAAAAAGTCCTCGCTCTAGACTAGGTACTGAAAGAGTTATAGGAACTACGCTCTGAGGAACTAAAAAGTCCCCAACTTAGTCCGGTCGGAACACGCGAAAAAAGGGTTATAGGAACGTTAGGTTCTAGGAACTGCAAAAGTCCCTCCGGTCGGAAAGCGACTTAACTGAAATAACACCATGCCAATCTCTAGGTATGATGAAGGGAATGTGATGATGTGGGATATTTTAAATTCCAAAGGCAAGTTGGAAGTTTATTCAAGTCCGCTGTTTGTGTGTCTTCGGATCGGTATTTCCATTCAAGTGTCTACGTATTTGCATTCAAGTTTTAAGTACTTTCGTGTCTGGCTTCAAGCCCTGATTTATCACCAAAGTCTACTTTGAGTTCAAAGTATTCAAATTTCTTTTCCAGTTATTCCCTGTTTCCTGTTTTCGTTTTTGTGTGGATCTCGAAGCCTTCTATGAGATTGAATATTGCAACAAGTGTATAAATAAAGTCTGTTAACCGTTTCCCTTGTGTCCTCATCCTTCTAGTAGTGTGACAATTACATACCTCGGGTCGATCATATATATATTTTTTTTTGTTATATTGTTTATAATGAACATATCGAGGAATACTAATGAATACTAAGGACCCGAGGTATTTAAGATGCGTATAGTCTAGGTTAAGATGCGGGCACATTTACTGTTGTTCGGGAAGTTTTTGCAGGCGAAATCCAGGCATTTAAATAGGAATCCATGCAACTGGTAATATCTCGCTGATTTTAGAACTGGTTAAGATTCGGTAAATCACCATATTGACAAGAAGGCGACTTGACAATGGATTATAATAATAAAAAAAAGTTGCCTGTTAAATTCTGCTAACGTGCCTGCTGTCCTGTTAAGGCGATTTATTAGATATAAAATGTAATTTCAACAAGGTCAAATGTGTAGAACTGAGCCAAGTTAATTCTGCTATATTTTGTAAGAAAATTTCACATATGGAATTAAATAATAATCTACTAAACTAAGTTAGATATAACTAACAAAGAAAACAAGAAACTTTTTCAGTTAAATCAGTTAAAGTTTGTTGAATAATTTCTACTTAGTGTACAGAGACCTCAATACTTGGTATACAATACACAATAACGGTAACGTTCCTTGGATAATTTTTGGGAATGAATGTTTCATTTCGAGTAGAAAAAAACAGCAAGTTACTAAACCTAACAACAAAAGCAAATAATAAAACAATGCAAATACTGCTGGAAAAGAGTGAAAAAAATTCTACCTTACTAATTAATTATTCATGCCCCAGTGCATGATGGGAACACCAGTATCAGAAATTTGAGAATATTTTACTTAATTTTATAACGTTAACATTAAATGCTGGGCTTAAATCGAGTACTTATATAGAATTGACTTTGTTTTTAAAATTCCTGCTAATTCAGGTTGAAATTGCAATTGTTTTTTTTTTTCTGTAGTATTTACTTCACCACAGAATAATTTTGTTTTTAAACCAGTGTTGTTATTTTGCCTTTTTCAGTTTATAGGAAAAAAACATTTCTGAGGATGGAATTAGCCTCCAGTGTTGATACAGCTGCAGTGAACACATTTCTCTACTGGGTAAGAAAACAAGCAGATTGAAGAATTAGAGAAAATCAAATATAGAGTCAGTTTGAGAAATGATGATGACACTTCCTGTTGTTGTTTTCGATGTTGAATTCCAATCAACATGCACCAATGCTATATTTTCTAAATGTCAAAATCATTTGTTAACAAACAAGTATCCATTACTTCAATGAGCTCATTGTTTCTGCATAAAAATATTACATTGTTTAAATTAATAAATTTTTAGCTAAGTATGACTTTGTATATGAAATGCATAACTTCAGTTACAGTTACCTCTGATAACAGATCACTGTAAATTGTAATATGGACTCATGCACTTTTGGTAAAGCTGCTTTGAAATGATGTGTATTGTGAAAAGCGCTATACAAATAAACGTGAATTGAATTGAAAGTACAACAATGAACAAAACTAAAAATCAAATTTGCTATTCATTCTTTATCAAGTCCGATAGACATTTTTTGGTGCTGATGTCAGTCTGGTTCCTGAAGCGCTAAACAAAACCTGGTTTTGGTGTGTTTTAGCTGCAGTCCGCTCTCGGGTTGAGTTTGGTTTCTGACGTTAAACTGTCCTGGACGAGACTCCCGTACCAGGAAGTGACGCACAAGGCAAAAAAAAACAACAAGGTAAACCTGTCACACTTTTTACTTTAGTACAGAGGAACTTTATTTCTGAAAATATGTGTAGACATCTATTCATATTTTACTACATAGACAACAACAAAAACTATACAATTGCTAAATATATGCAAAGCTTGAGCAAATATATTTTTCAAATTGAAAATCATAAGCATTTAAATGCCAAAATATATGTACTTGTCTAGATGGGCAAAACAAAACATTTCCTATCTTAAAATGCATTTTATGTCAATGCATAATATGTTGGACGATGTAAATATTTGTACATTGAAAACATATTTTAAAAATGCTATATATATATATCATGCACATGATCATTAGGTTTAGTTCATGTTAATGATTATAAACAATAATGTTATACAAAATATTAAATATAAGCATTTATGCAAATGGACTACCCGAACACTAAATAATTTCATGATCACAGAGATACTACTTTATATACGATTTAATCAATATTTATGTTTTATTTACAGGTTTTGTACTGATAAACATTAATCTGGATACACAGACTGAATCTTTCAAGCAGATACTTTTTATTCTTCAATTGATTTATGTAATTGTTCCTGCTTTGAATTCATTATCCTGACATGGTTCATATAATTAGATTAATCATTCCATATAAATATGCATACGTAATTAGCTAAACTTATCTGTGTACGTGTATGAGCATTATAGTTTCACTTTATCAAGGAACACCTGGTCATTTTATCAATATAGTGGTACATCTGAAGGATAATTCAAATTATTGTCATTCAATGATAACTGCTGACAATATACATCTATTTTTATTTAACTTGGATCGTGTATCCTGTTCAAGAATGATTTTTACTAAACTGTACAGTATATTTATCCAGTACATACAACTAAAATATGAACATGATTGTCACATTTTTTAACCCTGAACACCCGATATATGAATATAACTGTACTGCAAAATCTAATTAGTTTTAGACTTACTTAACTAATGCAAACCGATTGTCTTAAACAAACCAAGTAAAGCGAAATGGGAATAGTATGTTGTACTGACAAATGCTTAGTTAGTATAGTTCACTTACACAAGAGTTCTAGTAACTAAATAATAAATGATAAATAAAATGTAATTGCTACCATTGTTGTGTTTTGTATTGCTGAATGTTGAAGTCTGTGTGTGACTCAAACATGATCATTTGCATGATATTGTTACAAATATAGAGGGATTATATCGACCCAATTCATAGTTTCATACAGTGTTTATGACATAAGAGTTGGCAATAAAATTATAAAAAATCATTCTTTGACATGAAAAATAGACTAGTTAGTGATTTAGTTGGAAGTTAGGTCACCTTTTAAAAGCAAACCATTTATTACTTCCATTTCTTTGAAACCAAATAACAGTGATTTCTTGTTGCATCACTGCATCAATAGATATAGAATTGAAATGAAGTTCCAAGTGCCCAACCAAAGAGAACAATGAACACCATAATGGTGAGTTCAACCAAAAACATGTAGGAAAAATAACATTTATGAAGTCAGTTTATGTGATGTTCTCTCAAATTTTCCAGTTATATTGACAATTTAACATTCAAGATGACTTGAAATGAGTGAATGCAAACAGAGAAAGAGAACTGCAGAAGTGGAGGAAATGAGAGAAAAGTCTAGAGATGCAGCGATTCTAATTTTCTAGACCGATTCCAATTTCTGATTTTTCATTGAGTTTGACCTGCCGATACCAATTTTAGCCGATTCCGATTTCATTTTTTCTAACCACTTTACAGCACACACAAATATTTATTTTCTATATTTTCTTCAATAGAACATTTAACATTTTGCATAGAACATAGAACTATATACTCCTGGTGTGGGAAATTCACACACATCTAAAGTGCAGTGTTATGGAATAACTGTTTCCTTCTTTTCACATCCAATATCCCAAAAAAAAAAAAAAAAAAAAAAAAAAAAAATATATATATATATATATATATATATATATATATATATATATATATATATTTAGCAAACTAAACATCTGTATAAAAACAGTTAATGGCAATAAAATAATAAATAAATAATAAATACAAATAAAATAAATATATTCTTGCAGTATAAAGATATTTCTCAAAACACACACACAGGCGTATTGCAAACACTTGTACATCAATGGCAAGTTTTTCTTCGCAAACAGAAGCATTTCTGTTTTAAGTAGCCTACTCTGATTTCTTTTGATTATGTTAATTTCTTCTATGTAAAGCACTTTGAATTACCACCATGTATGAAATGTGCTATATAAATAAACTTGACTTGCCTTTCTACTTTGTCACCAGTAGAAACTAGTGTCACTACTTTCACTCTCTGCCACATGTCCCGCCAGACTAAACAAGTGCTCACTGTCTACGCTTGTACATGGTGCAGAGAGGTAAAGTCAGGCAAGTGCAGGGAAACGATTGGGAAATAATAAAAACAAGTTTAAATGGGTAAATTTTCTATAAACATTTTTGAGTCTTCATTTTCTTTTCTGACATAGCCTAATCCAGTTCTTGTTAAAACACACCATGTGTTTTATTTGACATGCAAATTCTGTGCATTTTGGGCACTTCATATTTATTTTGTCCATCAAAAGTGTGCTTTCACTTTACTTGAGAGTGAGCAGTGCAGCAAAAATAGACACTGGCTGAAATTCCGCTTCACCGTTGATCACGCGCTGCTCCTGCTCACGCGACGCTCCTGGTCCTGTGAATGCACGCATTGATTAACATGCATGCTGAAAGATAGAAAAAAACGCGCTGCTCATGCTTGCGGTGTGAAACGTGCGTTCCTTGTGCACGTGTGATGTGTGATGCTGATGTTGCGCGATGTTAATCATGCACGGTGGGCAATGTGCATTTAAGTAGGTAAATATAGGAGGAGTATGTCAAAGTCAGTTACAAAAATGTCCTTTATTAGGGGGATAATAGCATGCGTTATCACTTAGATAAGTGTTGCTAGCATGCTTTAGCATGTTTCTAGCATGTTTAGAACTCAATGGCATATTTAATATGTTGCTAGTACTGCATCACAGTGTAAAATATGTCACTTCCTTTTGACAGTAGGTGGCGCTATTACTTTAAGTTAAAATTGTCATGTAGATATGTTCAGGGCAGGACTCTTATCAAACGTGTGAAGTTTAGGGCAGATTGGACATTGCCTTCTTCAGTAAAAACAACTTCCTGTTTCATTGCATTAGCATGCTTTAGCCCTTAGCTAAAAATTGCTAGCATGTTTTAACATGTTTCTAACATGTTTCTAACATGTTTATAACTCAATGGCATATTTACTATGTTGCTAGTACTGCATCACACTGTAAAACATGTCACTTCCTGTTGCCAGTAGGTGGCGCAATTATTATAACTGAATATTCTCATGTAGATGTGTTCAGGGCATGACTCTTATCAAATGTGTGAAGTTTGGGGCAGATTTGACATTCCATCATTCCAGCATGCTTTTGCACTTAGCTAAGTGTTTGCTAGCATGTTTCTAGTATGTTGCTAGCATGTTTAGCACTTGCTGGCACTTTTTTATATGTTATCAGGAGTCCACAACAGTTTTAAACGTCACTTCCTGTTGCCAGCAGGTGGCGCTATGACTGTAACTGAATATGAGCATGGACATGTGTTCAGGACAGAACTCTTATCAAACGTGTGAAGTTTGGGGCAGATTGGACATTGTTTGCCTGAGTTACAGCAACTTCCTGTTTCATGGCGAAACATCGAAATTTGTCAGGCCGCCGAGGAGACGCCCTTCGACGAAAACTCAAGATCTTCTCAATTTAACGTTGCAAAGGCCTTAAGATTACACTCACCAAATTTGAAGATGATCAGATTAAAACTGTAGGAGGAGTTCGTTAAAGTACGAGGCCTGAAAATGGCAAAAACTGCACAAAAATCGGTGAGGAAGATCAAAATGGCTGACTTCCTGTTGTGTTTAGGGATACGCTCCAAGAGACTTTTTTGTAGGTATTGGGTCATTACATGCATGTACCGAATTTCGTACACGTACGTGAAACGTAGCGGGAGGCGCACTCCGTTGAACCTTTATAGGTGGCGCTATCGAGCCATTTTGCCCCGCCCAATTCTGAAACACATATCAGATGTAAATTTTCGCCAGTTCTGACGCGTGTGCAAATTTTCGTGAGTTTTCGTGCATGTTTAGGCCCTCAAAAATGCGATTCATTTCGGAGAAGAATAATAAATATAGCTGCGAGCAGCGATTACGGGCCCAAGCCGGTGGCACCGCCACCCTGGTGCACCAGGGTGGCGGTACCGCCGGCTTTGGCCCTTCATCGCTGCTCGCAGCTATATTTATATATATATATATATATATAAACAAGCCGCAACCCCGGTGCCTTTAGGGTTATTGTGCACGACGTGCAAAAACTTAACCCTGCTTTGACTGTCGAAAAGAAGTGTGCTGTAGAGTTTGCATCAGTGTGGGCTCTGCAAAAGTGTGCATCGAGGGCACATATCAAAAATACATATATAACAGAACAAAAAATACATATACAAAAATACATATTTTATAATTCAGATGAGAATAATTTTAAGGAAAACAAATATATTGATCTGAAATATAGCACATGTTTTTGTAAATTAATTTCAAGCAAAAAAGCTCACGGCTGCACAGGCATTCATAACGGTGCGCGTCCAACGCGAGGAGTGAGCAGAACAGAGCGAACGTTTTTTTAGTTAATTTCTAAAAAAACTTAACTTTCATAGGAATTCATTCCAGCGCACTGCGAGCGCCACCATAATCAATGTCCGTGCAGACGTCCGTACTTACTTTCACTTTTATATTAGTGATTTAGAAGCCCTCGCTGGTGTCACACGTCGGTTAACCGGTGGGAAAATATCATCACAGCCATATACCTAATATATTTATATATAAATACAATAGGCATACCTGATAAAATAGTTTTATGTACTATGTTGATATCATTTTGGACACAAGAGGGCAGTATAGCCATATGAATGATTTTTTCAGATAGCACTAAATAGCCTGTTTTAAACTTTTTCATACTTCTTGAATTGAAAAAAAAGAATAAAATGGGTTTAGTTGTAATATTTTTGTATAATTTTATATAAAACTAAATGGTGTATAATTACATTTTAGAAAGATATGAGACGTTTCCTGATTCTTTTTTACATTACTTCAATCCCTCACCATAGCAAAACCATTTGAGATATTCATTATGCGTTCACAATTAAGCATCTTTAATGTATTTTCATAATGTTGAAAAAGTTTGGTGGGAATAAAATAAACCACTTAAGAGGAGTGAGTAAAAACGTACAAGCTGGTTTTGCAAAACATCCACATTCAGACCAAAATAGCCCACTTTCTGTTGGGCTGGCTTAAAACATAGAGCACGAAAGTTGTACGGCCAGATCAAATCTATATGTGTACCAAGTGTTATATTATTATAGTACATAGTATACATGCAAGTGTGTTTGATTTATGGACCAAATTTTCAGTTTATATAAAACTATTGTTAATGCACTACAATTAAACTGGTTATATGCCTTTACTTTATTAATAAAACTTATTTAAAAAATACAAGGCTTAAGACATTTATTTTCCTTTTCAATGCAGGCCAAACCACACAGCAGTGAAATGGTTAATCTAGCCCCCCTCCCCTACACACACACACACACACACACACACACGCACGCACATGCACGCGCACACACACACACACACACACACACACACACACACACACACACACACACACACACACACACACACACAGAGTATCTTTTTAAAGATACTAGTACTTATTCATTACATACTAGTCCTTATTTATTAGATACTAGTGCATATTAATTCGTTACTAGTACTTATTCATTAGATTGTAGTTGCTATTAAATTGGTACTAGTACTTAATCATTAGATACTATACTTGTTCATTAGTTACTAGTGCTTATTCATTAGTTACTAGTACTTATTCATTAGTTACTAGTACTTATTATTAGATACTAGTACTTATTCATTAGATACTAGTACTTATTTCAATAGTGACTAGTAACTATTCTTTTGTTACTAGTAAGACATTTTTTTTTTGCCATTGACTTCTATGGGGACCTGTCATTTAGATATCAACTATTCAGTTCTGACTAGTATGTATTCCAATTGTGACTAGTACATATATATTACATTTTAGTAGTTATTCATTAGGTACTAGTACTTATTTTTTAGATACTAGTACCTATTAATAAATACTAGTATTTATTCAATAAACACTAGTATTTATTCAATAAACACTAGTACTAAATCATTAGATACTAGTACCTATTAAATAGATACCAGAACTTATTCATTAGCTTCTAATACATATTCAAAAGAATATCTAAAGAATAAGCAATAGTATCTAAAGAAGAGGCACTAGTACTAAAGAACAAGCACTAGTCGCTAATGAATAAGTACTAGTACTTAATTGAATAGATACTAGTATCTAAAAAAATAAGTACTAGTAGCATGAAAATATAAATTTACATTTTATATTTACATGTTACATATTATTTACATGTAAATGTAAATGTAAAAATAGAGACTAGTAGGTTAAAATGATTAAATGTTAAAACGGCTTGCCATATTGGCTCAGAGAGAGAGAGAGAGAGAGAGAGAGAGAGAGAAAATGTCCACATACAATATCTGACTTTCTGTTGGTCTGAGCTAATGGCTGTTAATTAGAAATTTGTTCAGCTTGAGGAGAAGAATATACACGCTGAGTTTTGTAACTGTAGGTAAAACTAACTAAGTTATAACACACTTTATATGTCCTATTTTAGTCATGGAAATTCATTTCCTCGCCGTGGCCAAACCGTTCGAGATATCAAAAATCCGTCCGCAATTTAGCATCCTCAAAGTCTTGACTTCATGCACACCGAGTTTGGCGATGATTGAATTAATTGCCTAGGAGGAGTACTTTAAATTCCACAGCAAACATTTTCCAAACAACCCAAAATAGCCGACTTCCTGTTGGGCTGGCGTGAAACTTGACCGGGGAAAGATGTTCGGCCCGATGAGATCTATATGTGTCCTGAGTTTCATATTAATTGATGCAAGCGTGCTTGATATATGGACCAAATAGTCAGATCCCGTTCAAGGGGGCGCTGTTGAGCCCCCCTGCCACGCCCGGGTACCAGCTTCAGCCCGGCCCTGATGGCCGTGGGTTCTGACCTGTGTGCAAAATTGCAAGAGTTTTTGAGCACGTTAAGAGCCCCAAAAGCCCCTGAATCCTTGAAATCCATTAAAAGCAATACACAAATCCCTCACACACAGAGACGGAGAGAGAGGGAGAGAAATTTCTCAGAAACATCCACATTCAAACTAAAATATCTGACTTCCTCTTGGTCTGAGCTAATGACAGTTAATTAGAAAGTTGTCCAGTTTGATCTGAACAATATGCGTACCGAGTTTTATGATTGTAGGTAAAACTATAGACCTAACTCCCCCTCTTTTGTCAAAAGGTGGCGCTACTGAGTCCCTGCACCACGCCCGTTTCTGAAACTTTGCACATGTCTACTGGCTAATAAATGTGATCTGTCTGTCGAGTTTCATGCAATTTTAAGCAATTTCAGGCATGCTAAGAGTCTCAAAAGCATCCAAAAAGAATATTAAAGTTTGCTTCGTTGCCATGGCAACAGTATCTAAGATATCAATAATCCTTTCACAGGCCTACATCTGGCGAGTGTCTACATTATACACATCAAGTTTGAAGCAAATCGGGTAAAAATAAGAGGGTGATTTCAAAGCATTTTGAAAGTGACACACTTCCTGCTGCCAGTTGGTGGCGCTATAACTTTGACTCACAATAGTCACATCCATGTGATCGGCCTCTTACAGCGAACACACTGTTGAAGTTTTATCAAGATCAGTTAATGTATGCGGAAGTTATAACACACTTCCTGTTTCCATTATTCGCCATAAATTCGTTTCCTCGCCACGGCCAAACCGTTCGAGATATCAAAAATCCCCTGGCAATTTTTCATCCTCAATGTCTTGACTTCATGCTGACCGAGTTTCGTGGCGATTGGTTGAATTCTCTAGGAGGAGTATATCGAATTCCAGGGGCATACGCTTCCAAACAAACCATAATAGCCGACTTCCTGTTGGGCTGGTGTAAAAAGTAAAAGTACAAAGGATACATGAACCGATGAGATCTATATGTGTACCGAGTTTCATATTATTACATGCAAGCGTGTTTGATTTATGGACCAAGTTTTCGGACCCCGTTCCAGGGGGCGCTGTCGAGCCCCCCTGCCACGCCCAGATACCAGCTTCAGCCCGGCCCTGATGGCCGCGGGTTCTGACCCGTGTGCAAAGTTTCAAGAGTTTTTGAGCACGTTAAGGGCCCCAAAATTGCCCAAATAGTCGTAAGAAAAATATAGAAAATGACTTTCCAAACAACCCATAATAACCGACTTCCTGTTGGGCTGACGTAAAACTTAGAGCGCGAAAGTTGTTCGGCCCGATGAGATCTATAAGTGTACCGAGTTTCAGATTATTACATGCAAGCGTGTTTGATATATGGACAAGTGTTCAAAAACCATTCCAGGAGGCGCTGTCGAGCCCCCCTGCCACGCCCGGGTACCATCTTCTGCCCGGCCCTGATGGCCGCGGGTTCTGACCCGTGTGCAAAGTTTCAAGAGTTTTCGAGCACGTTAAGGCCCCCAAAAGTGCCCAAAAGGTAGTAAAATAATAATAATAATAAATATAGCTGCGAGCAGCGATTACGGGCCCAAGCCGGTGGCACCGCAACCCCGGTGCCTTTAGTTACCTAAAGGCACCGGGGTGGCGGTGTCGCCGGCTTTGGCCCTTCATCGCTGCTCGCAGCTATATATATATTTATATATATATATATATATATATATATATATATATATATATAAGAAGCCGGTGACACCGCCACCCTGGTGCCTTTAGGGTTATTGTGCATGACGTACAAAAACGTAGCCCTGCTTTGACTGTCGAAAAGAAGTGTGCTGTAGAGCTTGCATCAGTGTGGGCTCTGCAAAAGTGCGCATAGAGGGCACATATCAACCACAAAGTATGCGTGAGCAACCTTCTGAAACCTAAAATGACAAATGAGACACCCTACAGACGGTCTCATGGATTTTACGGACACATGAAATAAGTACACAAGACTGAAAATTCATATGAAGTGTGCCATGTGGGACAGGGCCTATGATCGTGAACCACAATAGCCACTTATATTGATTTTGCCCGGCCATCATTTCCCATGTTTGATTTCTGTATTTGACCGATTGTTTACCGTTGCTGACTACATTCTGCCTGGCCCAATCTGGATTGTTTATTGGACTCTGATTATTGCTGCCTGCCTCTGCCCTTTGCCTGTCAACCTGGTTTGTCTCTGCCTTTTCTGTTCTGCCCTGTTTGCCATTGCTCACCCTTTCTGTCTTGACCATTCTTAATAAAAAGCTGCAAATGGATCCCCCTGCCCTGACCCTGCCTCGTTACAACACATATGCTGCATCTGCTCGCTATCTGCCGAAGGCTCTGGTAGTTCCGCTTCAGCACTGATGATGTTGTAGGAATAGTGCGCTCTGTTTGGTCTGGATTATTCGGGATTTTTTATTTTATACAGAAATAATTTATTTATAATTCAGATGAGAATAAAGTTAGTGTTGATTAAAATGAAGGAAAACTTTGATTGTATTGATCTGAAATATAGCACATTAATTTTAAATTCATTTAGGTTCAATTACCAAATATACAATCTTAATTTAATTTAAAGCAAACAATACATTTAAATACATTTAAATACATATATGGGTTATATGAATATTTTGGAGAAAAAATAATATGTATATATATTATTAAAAATAATATATATATATATATATATATATATATATATATATATATATATATATATATATATATATATCCAAAAAGACAAGGCCTTAAACTTATGCTTGAACAAGGGTTAAACTCTTGTCACTAACAGACACCAAGGCACAATCACACACACACACACACACACACACACACACACACACACACACACACACACACACACACACACACACACACACACACACACACACACACACACACACACAGTTTAAAAGCAAAAAGATATTTATCCAACCCCATTTAAAAACAGTCTGTGAGTGCCATCTTTTGGACATCCATCATATTGCATAGGTTTTCAAAAATTTTAAGGAAAACATATATATATATATATATATATATATATATATATATATATAGCACATATGTATAAATGAACAGGCTTGCGATGTCAAGATTCCAATGCGGGTAGAGTGGAATGTGTGTGTGTGTGTGTGTGTGTGTGTGTGTGTGGGTGTGGGTGGCTCAGCGCGATTGAACAGTGTGTTACACATAAAACATACTCCGTCATTTTCTTCATACAGGACATCATTCAAACTGCAAAGTGTTTACTTATATTTGTGTACACTCGCAATAAAACACAACATTGTGTTTTTGTTAAATAAATTAAAGTAATACATCCACCCGAAATGGCACTAATTTTAAAATTAAACTAAAATGCTCACGGCTGCACGGGCATTCATAACTGTCCGCGCCCACGGTGAGGAACGAGCAGAACAGAGTGAACGTTGTTTAGTCCATTCCTACTTCCATAGGAATTAATTGAAAAAGCTCGCTCTACTCTGCACCATTATTAATGTCTCGTGCGGACGTCCGTATTTTACTTCCACTTCCAAGTTAGCGATTTTAAAGCTCCCAGCGGTGTCACACGTTGATTAACCGGTGGGAAAATATTCCCATAGTAACATCCCTAATATTTATATATAAATAAAATCGGCCTACCTGATTTTGAACACAAGAGGGCAGTATAGCACTATTTATGATTTGGAATTATATATTTTTTTTTGACTAAACAACCATTCTGGCTGTTTTTAAACTTAAACATAATTCTTTAATTGAAAAAAATGAATAAAATGGGTTTAGTTCTAATATTTGTATAATTTTATATAAAAATAAATGGTGTATAATTACATTTTAGAAAGATATGAGACATTTCCTGATTCTTTTTTTTGACATTAATTTAATACCTCACCATAGCAAAACCGTTTGAGATATTCAATATCCGTTCACAATTTAGCATCTTTAATGTATTTTCATCATGTTGAAAAAGTTTGGCGTGAATAAAATAAACTACTTAGGAGGAGTAGCTAAAAACTCAGAATCTGAAATCCACATTCAAACCAAAATATCTGACTTCCTGTTGGTCATAGCTAATGACTGTAAATTAGAAAGTTGTCCGGCTCTAAGAGTACAATATACATACCGAGTTTTGTTACTGTAGATAAAACTAACCCCCCCACTTTTGTCAAAAGCATTTAGAAAGTGACACACTTCCTGCTGCCAGTTGGTGGCGCTATAACTTTGTCACATCTCACAATAGTCACATCCATGTGATCGGCCTCTTACAGCGAACACACTGCTGAAGTTTCATCAAGATCAGTTAATGTATGATGAAGTTATAACACACTTCCTGTTTCCATTATTCGCCATAAATTCGTTTCCTCGCCACGGCCAAACCGTTCGAGATATCAAAAATCCGTCCGCAATTTAGCATCCTCAATGTGTTGACCTCAAGGTGACCGAGTTTGGCAGTAAACGGATGCAATCTCTAGGAGAAGTACTTCAAATTCCAGAGCAAGCGTTCTCCAAACAACCCATAATAGCCGACTTCCTGTTGGGCTGGCGTAACACTTAACCGAGGGAAAGTTGTTCGGCCCGATGAAATCTATATGTGTACTAAGTTTCATATTAATTCATGCAAGCGTGTTTGATCTATGGACCAAGTTTTGGGACCCCATTCAAGGGGACGCTGTTGAGCCCCCCTGCCACGCCCGGGTACCAGCTTCAGCTCGGCCCTGATGGCCGTGGGCTCTGACCTGTGTGCAAAGTTTCAAGAGTTTATAAGCACGTTAAGGGCCCCAAAAGCCCCTGAAACCTTGAACACCATTAAAATAATAGTCAAATTCCCCAAACCCCACACACAGAGACAGAGGGAGAGGGAGAGAGAAAATTCTCCTGAAAATCACATTCAAACCAAAATATCTGACTTTGTGTTGTTCGGAGCTAATGACTGTAAATTAGAAAGTTGTCCGGCTCGAGGAGAACAATATACATACCGATTTTTGTTACTGTAGGTAAAACTAATACCCCATTTTTGACTAAAGGTGGCGCTACTGAGCCCCTCACCACACCCGTTTCTGAAAATTTGCACATGTCTACTGGCTAATAAATGTGATGTGTCTATCGAGTTTCATGCAATTTCAAGCATGCTAAGAGTCTCAAAAGCATCAAACAAGAATATTAAAGTTTGATGCGTTGCCAAGGCAACATTATCTTAGATATTAAATAACCCTTTCACAGGTCTACATCTGGCGTGTGTTTACATTATACAGATGAAGTTTGAAGCAAATCTGGTAAAAATAAGAGGGTGATTTCAAAGCATTTTGAAAGTGACACACTTCCTGCTGCCAGTTGGTGGCGCTATAACTTTGACTCACAATAGTCACATCCATGTGATCGGCCTCTTACAGCGAACACACTGCTGAAGTTTCATCAAGATCAGTTAATGTATGCTGAAGTTATAACACACTTCCTGTTTCACGTTTCTCGCCATAAATTTGTTTCCTCGCCACGGCCACACCGTTCGAGATATCAAAAATCCCCTGGCAATTTTTCATCCTCAATGTATTGACTTCATGCTGACCGAGTTTTGTGCCATTTCTTTGAATTCTCTAGGAGAAGTACTTTAAATTCCATTGCATGCGTTTTACAAACAACCCTAAATAGCCGACTTCCTGTTGGGCTCTCTCTCTCTCTCTCTCTCTCTCTCACACACACACACACAGTTCGATCGCGCCCGCGCCTCTCTCTCTCTCTCTCTCTCTCTCTCTCTCTCTCTCTCTCTCTCTCTCTCTCTCTCTCTCTCTCTCTCTCTCTCACACACACACACACATAGTTCGATCGCGTCAGCGCGCCTCTCTCGCGCGCGCACACACACACACTCCAGCTTGAGAGAAAGGCGCGCGCGATCAAACTGTGTGTGTGCCTGTGTGAGAGAGAGGCACGGGCGCAATCGAACTGTGTGTGTGTGTGAGTGTGTGTGTGTGTGTGAGAGAGAGAGGCGAGGGCGCGATCGAAATGTGTGTGTGTGTGTGTGTGAACAGTGGAAACACACTCCGGATTTTTTTTTATACAGGACATCATTCAGACTGCAAACTGTTTACTTATATTTGTGTACACTCGCAATAAAACACAACATCCTCAGTCACATACATAATATATTTATATATATATATATATATATATATATATATATATATATTTTGGACACAAGACGGCAGTATAGCCCTATTTATGATTTTGTGTTTAAACTATCACCCGAAGAGACCCCCCCCCACCTCCTTCTCCCCCTCCCTACACAGACACACACACACAGAATGGCAGGGAACACTCTCTCTGTCAGAGAGAGGGAGAGAAAATTCTCAGAATCCACATTCAAACCACAATATCTGACTTTCTGTTGTTTGGAGCTAATGACTGTAAATTAGAAAGTTGTTCGGCTTGATGAGAACAATATACACGCCAAGTTTTGTAACTGTAGGTAAAATTATCTAAGTTATAACACACTTTATGTGTCCTTTTTTAGTCATAAATTCATTTCCTCGCCACGGCCAAACCGTTCGAGATATCAAAAATCCGTCCGCAATTTAGCATCCTCAATGTCTTGACTTCATGCTGACCGAGTTTCGTGGTGTTTGGATTAATTCTCTAGGAGAAGTATATAAAAAATAAAAGCATGCATTTTCCAAACAACCCATAATAGCTGACTTCCTGTTGAGCTGTCGTTAAACTTAGAGCACGAAAGTTGTTCGGCCCGATGAGATCTAAATATGTACCGAGTTTCATATTATTACATGCAAGCATGTTTGATATATGGACAAGTGTTCGAATCGCATTCCAGGGGGCGCTGTCGAGCCCCCCTGCCACGCCCGGGTACCAGCTTCAGCCCGGCCCTGATGGCCGCGGGTTCTGACCTGTGTGCAAAGTTTCTAGAATTTTCGAGTACGTTAAGGGCCCCAAAACCTTGAAAAACAAAAATAAAAGCATTCTCACTCAGCAGACAAATCCCCCTCCCCCAAACACACGGAGAGACGTAGGGTCAGAGAGAGAGGAAGAGAAAATTCTCCAAAACATCCACATTCAAACCAAAATATCTGACTTCCTGTTGGTCTGAGCTAATGACTGTAAATTAGAAAGTTGTCCAGCTCGATATGAACAATATGCATACTGAGTTTTAAGATTGTAGATAAAAGTATAGACCTAACTCCCCCTCTTTTGTCAAAAGGTGGCGCTACTGAGCCCCTGCACCACGCCCGTTTCTGAAACTTTGCACATGTCTACTGGCTAATAAATGTGATGTGTCTGTCGAGTTTCATGCAATTTCAAGTATGCTAAGAGTCTCAAGAGCATCAAAAAATAATCTTAAAGTTTGATGCATTACCACGGCAACAGTATCTAAGATATCAATAATCCTTTCACAGGTCTACATCTGCCGTGTGTTTCCATTATACACATAAAGTTTTAAGCAAATCGGGTAAAAATAAGAGGGTGATTTAAAAGCATTTTGAAAGTGACACACTTCCTGCTGCCAGTTGGTGGCACTATAACTTTGACTCACAATAGTCACATCCATGTGATCGGCCTCTTACAGCGAACACACTGCTGAAGTTTCATCAAGATCAGTCAATGTATGCAGAAGTTATAACACACTTCCTGTTTCCATTATTCGCCATAAATTCGTTTCCTCGCCACGGCCAAACCGTTCGAGATATCAAAAATCCCCTGGCAATTTTTCATCCTCAATGTCTTGACTTCATGCACACCGAATTTGGTGACGATCGGGTGAATTTCCTAGGAGAAGAGTTTTTCAAATTCCTGGGCATGAGTTTCCAAACAACCCATAATAGCCGACTTCCTGTTGGGCTGGCGTAAAAAGTAAGAGTACGAAGGATATATGAAACGATGAGATCTATATGTGTACCGATTTTCATATTAATTCATGCAAGCGTGTTTGATATATGGTCATGTTTTCGAATCCCGTTCCAGGGGGGCGCTGTCGAGCCCCCCTGCCACGCCCGGGTACCATCTTCAGTCCGGCCCTGATGGCCGCGGGTTCTGACCCGTGTGCAAAGTTTCAAGAGTTTTTGAGCACGTTAAGGGCCCCAAAAGTGCCCAAAAGGTAGTAAAATAATAATAAGTCGGAAGAAGAAGAAGAAGAACAATAATCCTAAGAAAAACAATAGGGCCTTCACCTTTTCAAGGCTTGGGCCCTAATTACATTTTAGAAAGATATGAGACGTTTCCTGATTCTTTTTTACATTACTTTTATCCCTCACCATAGCAAAACCATTTGAGATATTCATTATGCGTTTTAGCATCTTTAATGTATTTTCATCATGTTGAAAAAGTTTGGTGGGAATAAAATAAACCACTTAAGAGGAGTGAGTAAAAATGTACAAGCTGGTTTTGCAAAACATCCACATTCAGACCAAAATAGCCCACTTTCTGTTGGGCTGGCTTAAAACATAGAGCACGAAAGTTGTAAGGCCAGATCAAATCTATATGTGTACCAAGTGTTATATTATTATAGTACATAGTATACATGCAAGTGTGTTTGATTTATGGACCAAATTTTCAGACCAAGTTTATGGACCAAGTTAATTTAATTAATAAACTAATTATATAAAACTATTGTTAATGCACTACAATTAAACTGGTTATATGCCTTTACTTTATTAATAAAACTTATTTAAAAAATACAAGGCTTAAGACATTTATTTTCCTTTTCAATGCAGGTCAAACCACACAGCAGTGAAATGGTTAATCTAGCCCCCCTCCCCTACACACACACACACACGCACGCACGCACACACACACACACACACACACACACACAC
This sequence comes from Gila orcuttii, assembly GCA_026230005.1. Classification (NCBI taxonomy): domain Eukaryota; kingdom Metazoa; phylum Chordata; class Actinopteri; order Cypriniformes; family Leuciscidae; genus Gila; species Gila orcuttii. Next base: position 2,983,576 of record JAPDVR010000001.1, on the reverse strand, counting down.
ACACACACACACACACACACACACACACACACACACACACACACACACACACACACACACACACACACACACAGGTTTGTTTTGCTATACTTGTGGGGACCTTAGGCATATCTCCATAGGCGTAATGGTTTTTATACTGTACAAACTGTATATTCTGTCCCCTTACACTGCCCCTATCCCTAAACCTACCCATCACAGGAGACATTCTGCATTTTTACATTTTCAAAAAACATTACTTAGTATGATTTATACGCTGTTTTCCTCATGGGGACCGCTGGCTGGTCCCCACAATGTAGGTGATTTCAGGTTTTACTATACTTGTGGGGCCATTTGGTCCCCACAATGTAATATAAACAGAAACACACACACACACACACACACACACACACACACACACACACACACACACACACACACACACACACACACACACACACACACACACACACAGTATCTTTTTAAAGATACTAGTACTTATTCATTACATACTAGTCCTTATTTATTAGATACTAGTGCATATTCATTCGTTACTAGTACTTATTCATTAGATTGTAGTTGCTATTAAATTGGTACTAGTACTTAATCATTAGATACTAGTACTTGTTCATTAGTTACTAGTACTTATTCATTAGTTACTAGTACTTATTATTAGATACTAGTACTTATTCATTAGATACTAGTACTTATTTCAATAGTGACTAGTAACTATTCTTTTGTCACTAGTAAGACATTTTTTTTTGCCATTGACATCTATGGGGATCTGTCATTTAGATATCAACTATTCAGTTCTGACTAGTATGTATTCCAATTGTGACTAGTACATATATATTACATTTTTAGTAGTTATTCATTAGGTACTAGTACTTATTTTTTAGATACTAGTACCTATTAATAAATACTAGTATTTATTCAATAAACACTAGTACTAAGTCATTAGATACTAGTACCTATTAAATAGATACCAGAACTTATTCATTAGCTTCTAATACATATTCAAAAGAATATCTAAAGAATAAGCAATAGTATCTAAAGAATAGGCACTAGTACTAAAGAACAAGCACTAGTCGCTAATGAATAAGTACTAGTACTTAATTGAATAGATACTAGTATCTAAAAAATAAGTACTAGTAGCATGAAAATAGAGACTAGTAGGTTAAAAGGATTAAATGTTAAAACGGCTTGCCATATTGGCTCAGAGAGAGAGAGAGAGAGAGAGAGAGAGAGAGAGAGAAAATGTCCACATTCAAACTACAATATCTGACTTTCTGTTGGTCTGAGCTAATGGCTGTAAATTAGAAATTTGTTCAGCTTGAGGAGAAAAATATACACGCTGAGTTTTGTAACTGTAGGTAAAACTAACTAAGTTATAACACACTTTATATGTCCTATTTTAGTCATGGAAATTCATTTCCTCGCCGCGGCCAAACCGTTCGAGATATCAAAAATCCGTCCGCAATTTAGCATCCTCAAAGTCTTGACTTCATGCACACCGAGTTTGGCGATGATTGAATGAATTGCCTAGGAGGAGTACTTTAAATTCCACAGCAAACGTTTTCCAAACAACCCAAAATAGCCGACTTCCTGTTGGGCTGGCGTAAAACTTGACCGGGGAAAGATGTTCGGCCCGATGAGATCTATATGTGTACTGAGTTTCATATTAATTGATGCAAGCGTGTTTGATATATGGACCAAATAGTCGGATCCCGTTCAAGGGGGCGCTGTTGAGCCCCCCTGCCACGCCCGGGTACCAGCTTCAGCCCGGCCCTGATGGCCGTGGGTTCTGACCTGTGTGCAAAATTGCAAGAGTTTTTGAGCACGTTACGAGCCCCAAAAGCCCCTGAAACCTTGAAATCCATTAAAAGCAATACACAAATCCCTCACACACAGAGACGGAGAGAGAGGGAGAGAAATTTCTCAGAAACATCCACATTCAAACTAAAATATCTGACTTCCTCTTGGTCTGAGCTAATGACAGTTAATTAGAAAGTTGTCCAGTTTGATCTGAACAATATGCGTACCGAGTTTTATGATTGTAGGTAAAACTATAGACCTAACTCCCCCTCTTTTGTCAAAAGGTGGCGCTACTGAGTCCCTGCACCACGCCCGTTTCTGAAACTTTGCACATGTCTACTGGCTAATAAATGTGATCTGTCTGTCGAGTTTCATGCAATTTTAAGCAATTTCAGGCATGCTAAGAGTCTCAAAAGCATCCAAAAAGAATATTAAAGTTTGCTGCGTTGCCATGGCAACAGTATCTAAGATATCAATAATCCTTTCACAGGTCTACATCTGGCGAGTGTCTACATTATACACATCAAGTTTGAAGCAAATCGGGTAAAAATAAGAGGGTGATTTCAAAGCATTTTGAAAGTGACACACTTCCTGCTGCCAGTTGGTGGCGCTATAACTTTGACTCACAATAGTCACATCCATGTGATCGGCCTCTTACAGCGAACACACTGTTGAAGTTTCATCAAGATCAGTTAATGTATGCAGAAGTTATAACACACTTCCTGTTTCCATTATTCGCCATAAATTTGTTTCCTCGCCACGGCCAAACCGTTCGAGATATCAAAAATCCCCTTGCAATTTTTCATCCTCAATGTCTTGACTTCATGCTGACCGAGTTTCGTGGCGATTGGTTGAATTCTCTAGGAGGAATATATCGAATTCCAGGGGCATACGCTTCCAAACAAACCATAATAGCCGACTTCCTGTTGGGCTGGGGTAAAAAGTAAAAGTACAAAGGATATATGAACCGATGAGATCTATACGTGTACCGAGTTTCATATTATTACATGCAAGCGTGTTTGATTTATGGACCAAGTTTTCGGACCCCGTTCCAGGGGGCGCTGTCGAGCCCCCCTGCCACGCCCAGATACCAGCTTCAGCCCGGCCCTGATGGCCACGGGTTCTGACCCGTGTGCAAAGTTTCAAGAGTTTTTGAGCACGTTAAGGGCCCCAAAATTGCCCAAATAGTCGTAAGAAAAATATAGAAAATTACTTTCCAAACAACCCATAATAACCGACTTCCTGTTGGGCTGACGTAAAACTTAGAGCGCGAAAGTTGTTCGGCCCGATGAGATCTATAAGTGTACCGAGTTTCAGATTATTACATGCAAGTGTGTTTGATATATGGACAAGTGTTCAAACATCATTCCAGGGGGCGCTGTCGAGCCCCCCTGCCACGCCCGGGTACCATCTTCTGCCCGGCCCTGATCGCCGCGGGTTCTGACCCGTGTGCAAAGTTTCAAGAGTTTTCGAGCACGTTAAGGCCCCCAAAAGTGCCCAAAAGGTAGTAAAATAATAATAAAGAATAATAATAATAATAATAATAATAAAGAATAATCCTTAGGAAAACAATAGGGCCTTCGCCTTTTTAAGGCTTGGGCCCTAATAATAATAATAAAGAATAATCCTTAGGAAAACAATAGGGCCTTCGCCTTTTCAAGGCTTGGGCCCTAATTAAAGCTGCAAGCAGCATTGAAAGGGCCCTCGCACCCGTGCCACCGCCACCCGGTGGCTTTAGGAAGACAGAGCACGGTGGGCAATGTGCATTTAAGTAGGTAAATATAGGAGGAGTATGTCAAAGTCAGTTACAAAAATGTCCTTTATTATGGGGATAATAGCATGCGTTATCACTCAGATAAGTGTTTCTAGCATGTTTTAGCATGTTTCTAGCATGTTTAGAACTCAATGGCATATTTAATATGTTGCTAGTAGCCTACTGCATCACAGTGTAAAACATGTCACTTCCTGTCGACAGTAGATGGCGCTATTACTTTAACTTAAAATTGTCATGTAGATGTGTTCAGGGCAGGACTCTTATCAAACGTGTGAAGTTTGGGGCAGATTGGACATTGCCTTCTTCAGTAACAACAACTTCCTGTTTCATTGCATTAGCATGCTTTAGCACTTAGCTAAGAATTGCTAGCATGTTTTAACATGTTTATAACATGTTTATAACTCAATTGCATATTTAATATGTTGCTAGTACTGCATCACACTGGTAAACATGTCACTTCCTGTTGCCAGTAGGTGGCGCTATTACTATGACTGAATATTCTCATGTAGATGTGTTCAGGCCATGACTCTTATCAAACGTGTGAAGTTTGGGGCAGATTGGACATTGCCTTCTTAAGTAACAACAACTTCCTGCTTCATTGCATTAGCATGCTTTAGCACTTAGCTAAGAATTGCTAGCATGTCTTAACATGTTTATAATTCAATGGCATATTTACTATGTTGCTAGTACTGCATCACACTGTTAAACATGTCACTTCCTGTTGCCAGTAGGTGGCGCTATTACTTTAACTGAAAATTGTCATGTAGGTGTGTTCAGGGCAGAACTCTTATCAAACGTGTGAACTTTGGGGCAGATTGGACATTGCTTTCTTAAGTAACAACAACTTCCTGTTTCATTGCATTAACCTGCTTTAGCACTTAGCTATGAATTGCTAGCATGTTTTACCATGTTTATAACATGTTTATAATTCAATGGCATATTTAATATGTTTCTAGTACTGCATCATAGTGTTAAACATGTCACTTCCTGTTGCCAGTAGGTGGCACTATTACTATAACTGAATATTCTCATGTAGATGTGTTCAGGCCATGACTCTTATCAAAGTGTTAAGTTTGGGGAATATTTGATATTCCATGTCTGAGTTACAGCAAATTCCTATTTAATTGCAGTAATAGCATGCTTTAGCACTTAGCTAAGTGTTTGCTATCAGAATCAGAATCAGAATCAGAAAGAGCTTTATTGCCAAGTGTGCTTGCACACACAAGGAATTTGTTTTGGTACTGAGGCTTCCAGTGGACATATACAAATACAAATACAACAAAAAACATAATACTGCAAATTATAAGAATAAAAAATAAAAATATAAATATATGAGAATAAAAGTATCACAGTTGGGTTTAGTCAGAATGGACATTTTCAGATTTACAGATTATGAACATATTTACAGTGTTTTGAATATTATAAATAAATAAATCTACATATAAGTATCACCTGAGTTGGGTATTGCACTAAACAGTGGGAGTATTGCACTTACAGGCATATGCCTTGGGAGATATGTTAACTGTTCAGAAGGGAAATGGCCTGTGGGAGGAAACTGTTCCTGTGCTGAGATGTTCTTGTGGCCAGTGATCTGAGTCGCCGTCTTGACGGTAACAGTTCAAACAGGAGGTGTCCAGGGTGAGTGGAGTCTGTGATGATTTTACCTGCTCTCTTTCTCACTCTGGAAGAGTACAGGTCCTGGAGGGTTGCACTGTAAAACCTAACAGTACTATTTACTCAATTAAATTGAGGTCACTGCACTCAAATAATACAGAAACTTGAAGTGTCTTGAATGACTGAAACAGAACTCAAACTGAATGAGTTATAGAACATTTCTAGATCCCAGAATGATAATTGAATAATAATTGTATAGTTAAGTTAATTAATCATCAATTAAGTGATGATTGTTCATTAGTGATTAACACCTGCTGTTAACAAGCAGAATCACTGAAGGAAAGAGAAACACAAGAAATACAAGGTTTAAGGTCACCATGATGGAGATCAACGTTTGCTTTAGTTGGGCTCTTGACCCTTGACATTTAAGTACAAGTTTTTCTTTGGCTGCTGTAATTGGGTGTTTATAAAACATTTGTTATGGTACAAAAGTCAAGGAAAAGTGTGATCGGGTGATGAAGGTCAAGGTTTGATGATGACAATCATCACTTAATGACTTTATTCACTGATCTCATTCAGAGTCTAATCTATGATTATATTATTAGTTGTATTTGAAAATAGATTCTACAACATAAGAACTAGCAATGTTATGAATTTCAGATAGTATGAAGGAGTTTACAGAAAATGTGATTCATTACCAAAACTAACACAGATATCAAGAATCAGCATATGAATCTCAACAATGGTGACCATTAAAAAAACTATTCATACTGCAATGCATGCTGGGTACTACCATAATACAAACCTTATCCATGGCTCCCGGCATGCATTGCAGCATGAATCGTTTTTTAATGGTCACCATTGTTGAGATTCATATACTGATTCTTGATGTCTGTATAAGTCAGCATGATACCATAGAGGTTTTTAAAATCTGATTGAAAGGGCTTTGCAGCAGAATCACAGTTATTTTATAATGAATACTACAAGTTATATATCACCTGTTTATCAGAGATTACTCTCTAGAATAGATCAGAGAATCAAGACACCAAATGTTGATCCATCATTCCATAAATCATCATCAATACAAAATTTTCTTTTGGCTTTTGTGCAATAACAAATGTGTTATATAAACACTCAGTTACAGCAGCCAGAGGAAAAACTGATGTTATAAAGTCAAGGGTCAAATGCCCAACTAAAGCAAACACTGACCACTATCATGGTGTCTTTAAATGAAACTCAATAAATCGTCTTCATCTAAACCTCTGTTCATTCACAATAATAACTTCTGTAGACGCATGATAAAAGCCAAACTGGTTAGTAATAAGTGAAGCTGGTAATGCTGTTTGTGGAGTTGTTCAATCCTCCTCTGCTGAGATCTTGAGAGATTTAAAATTATTTTATCTTCATTTCATCTAATGTTGTGGTTGGAAGTCAGTTGTAGTTCTTGTGTTTCTCTTTCCTTCAGTGATGTTAAGAGCAGGTGTTCATCATTAATGCTCAACAATAACTTAATTAATCACTTAATTAATCACTTAATTTATTGACTGCAATATCTACTTTTAGTGAACTCAACTGAAATAATTTCAGAGTACTCATAACTATTGTTTTTTATAAACTTAAATGAATTTATGTAATCGGTTTCCTCAAATGTAATGAGTTAGCTTAACTCATTGGATTTGATTTTGTGTGTGATATTGTGAGCTAGCAGTAACTGCAAGTGCTCTGAGTTCATTTAAAGTTTGTCATTTCACTGTTTTTACTCAATAAAGTGAAGTTTCAGCTATATACAGTATTAAATGCAGTGTAAAGTTTAATTGTGTTTTAAGAAATATTATTGTTTTAGTGAACTCAAATAAAATAAGTTCAGAGTACTCATAACTATTGTTTTTTATAAACTTAAATGAATTGATGTAATCGGTTTCCTCAAATGAAATGAGTTAGCTTAACTTGTTGGGTTTTACAGTGGGGGGGCACCAATAATCCTCTCCGCAGTCCGGACTGTCCGTTGTAGTCTCCTGATGTCTGATTTGGTAGCTGAACCAAACCAGACAGTGATGGAAGTGCATAAGACAGACTCAATGACGGCTGAGTAGAACTGAATCAGTTCACAACAGTGTTAAACATGTCACTTCCTGTTGCCAGTAGGTGGCGCTATGACTGTAACTGAATATGAGCATGGACATGTGTTCAGGACAGAACTCTTATCAAACGTGTGAAGTTTGGGGCAGATTGGACATCGTTTGCCTGAGTTACAGCAACTTCCTGTTTCATGGCGAAACATCGAAATTTGTCAGGCCGCCGAGGACACGCCCTTCGACGAAAACTCAAGATCTTCGCAATTTAACGTCGCAAGGGCCTTAAGATTACACTCACCAAATTTGAAGATGATCAGAATAAAACTGTAGGAGGAGTTCGTTAAAGTACGAGGCCTGAAAATGGCAAAAACTGCACAAAAATCTGAGAGGAAGTTCAAAATGGCTGACTTCCTGTTGTGTTTAGGGCTATACTCCAAGAGACTTTTTTGTAGGTATTATTTTTTTCCCAAATCGTCGAACTGCACCGGCTTGTATTTGAGACAGGCGTCTATATGAGACAGGCCTTTATAATTTAGTGTTGAGATGTTGTTCATTGAGTCTCTAATCTCTAAAAATCTCCAAATGCTCCACGTGAAACTGCGGTCTTCCAAGTTCCAACCTTTTACTATCGTGTCAATTGATTTGATTAATATGCACGAGGCCCTGACGAGGGACGAGGGAGAGAGAGCAAGACAGCGCTCGTGTTGTTTGAAGACGCGAGAGTGGGCGCGCGCGTGGCCGGGGCGCTCTCTCTCTCTCTCTGCTCGTTATGCACCCTGTCAAGCGCAGCAGTCATTCTATTCTACATCACTCACCGATCAAAATAGGCTTTGGCGGGACAAAAAACAGACCCGGCCTCTATTTGAGACCGGCTTTTATTTACCCAAACCTGCAGCCACACCAGGCGTGTAAAAGAGACAGGCGTCTATTTGGGACTCGGCTATTATTTGAAGTTTTACGGTATATAACAAATATATATATATATATATATATATATATATATATATATATATATATATATATATATATATATATATATAACACACATACCACCTTTTCCACCAAAAAAGAACTGGTTCGGAACTGGTGCTGGTTCAAAGTTGGTTCGGAGTTGGTTTAACTTGCGAACCTTTTCAGAACCTGTTTGTTTTTCCACTGACTAGAGCGCCCAGCGAACGACGTCGTTACGTCACTGTGTACATCGCCATACGTCTTAGCTAGAAACGCTTGCAAGTACAACATTACTTTGGGATTATCTCTAACTCGTGTACCAAGAAGGCTTTAAAAACAATTGAAATATGTAAGTCTTTTAATCTTTTCCTTTGATATGTAATCTTTTCTGATTAGTTATGTACCCCTGTTTTGTGTCTTTTTTTTCCTTTCCATTTATTTGTTCTATATTGTGACTGTTTTCTTCTTTGCTTATAATGTTTTCAAAAAAAATAAATAAATAGAAACTCTTGCGCCAACTTCAAGCATAACAATTACAAAGGCGGACTACATCGTGCTTCTGCAAATGTTTCTCCTGGCTTTGCGATCCTATATTATGGTCAGAAAAGATGTTTAGAACACATCTAAACCCGCCCCCAGCCCCCGACGTAAGCATGACGGGGTAAAAGAATGGTTCTAGTCCAGCAAAGAGTTGGTGCCGCTTTGGAACCAGTTTTCCTGGCCGAGAACCGGTTCTTTGGCTGTCGAAACACAAAGAACTGGTTCGCGCGCAGGCACCGGCTCCGAACCGGCTCTCAGAATGCTTTGGTGGAAAAGGGGTAACAGAGAATATTACTTGCTTTACCGGATTAGAATGCTACCTTGAAAAACAATAATTTAAATTAATTCTCACCCAACAGAGAAATCCCCCTGACCTCCCCTCCCCTCGCCTCACAGGATTGTCCTCAAACAGAGCACTAATCTGTTTATTTTTAAGTTACACATTCTACATTGGTTAAAAAAGAAACATCAAATGTATTTTTAGTCAGAGTGTTATTTTATACAGAAATAAATTATTTGTAATTTTGCAGCAAAGATCAGCAACAGGAGTCAAATTTCATTAATCACGAGAGTGAAGAGCTGACTAAAAAGATGATGACGGAATATTTTGTGTAAAAGTGCCTTTACTTTCACTTTTATATTAGCGATTTAAAAGCCCCCGCTGGTGTCACATGTCGATTAACCGGTGGGAAAATATCCTCACAGCCACATACCTAATATATTTATATATAAATACAATAGCCATACCTGATAAAAAGGTTTTATGTACTATGTTTATATCATTTTGGACACAAGAGGGAAGTATAGCCCTATGTATGATTTTTTTTGTTTAACCAAATAGCACTAAATAGCCTGTTTAGTTCTAATATTTGTATAATTTTATATAAAAATAAATGGTGTATAATTACATTTTTAGAAGATATGAGACGTTTCCTGATTCTTTTTTTGACATAATCCCTCGCCATAGCAAAACCGTTTGAGATATTCAATATCTGTTAACAATTTAGCATCTTTAATGTATTTTCATCATGTTGAAAAAGTTTGGTGGGAATAAAATAAATCACTTAAGAGGAGTGAGTAAAAATGTAGAGGCTGGTTTTGCAAAACATCCACATTCAGACCAAAATAGCCGACTTCCTGTTGGGCTGGCTTAAAGTAGTTTGGCCCGATGAGATCTATATGTGTACCGAGTTTCATATTATTACATGCAAGTGTGTTTGATTTATGGACCAAATTTTCAGACCAAGTTTATGGACCAAGTTCATTTAATTAATAAACTAATTATATAAAACTATTGTCAATGCACTACAATTAAACTGGTTATATGCCTTTACTTTATAAAAAAAAAAAAAACTTATTTAAAAAAATACAAGGCTTAAGACATTTATTTTCTTTTTTAATGCAGGCCAAACCACACAGCAGTGAAATGGTTAATCTAGCCCCCCTCCCCCTTCCCCTACACACTCACACACACACACACACACACAGGCACAGACACAGAGACGTAGGCTCAGAGAGAGAATGACCACATTCAAACCAAAATATCTGATTTTCTGTTGGTCCGAGCTAATGACTGTAAATTAGAAAGTTATCCGGCTTGATGAGTACAATATACGTACTGAGTTTTGTTACTGTAGATAAAACTAACCCCCCCATTTTTGACTAAAGGTGGCGCTACTGAGCCTTCACTACGCCCGTTTCTGAAACTTTGCACATGTCTACTGGCTAATAAATGTGATGTGTCTGTCGAGTTTCATGCAATTTCAAGCATGCTAAGAGTCTCAAAAGCATCAAACAAGAATATTAAAGTTTGATTTGTTGCCACAGCAACAGTATCTAAGATATCAATAATCCTTTCACAGGCCTACATCTGGCGTGTGTTTACATTATACACATAAAGTTTGAAGCAAATCAGGTAAAAATTAGAGGGTGATTTCAAAGCATTTTGAAAGTGACACTTCCTGCTGCCAGTTGGTGGCCCTATAACTTTAACTCACAATAGTCACATCCATGTGATCGGCCTCTCACAGCGAACATACTGGTGAAGTTTCACCAAGATCAGTTAATGTATGCTGAAGTTATAACACACTTTCTGTTTCACGTTTCTCGCCATAAATTCGTTTCCTCGCCACGGCCAAACCGTTCGAGATATCCTCAATGTCTTGACTTCACGCTGACCGAGTTTCGTGGCATCTCGATCAATTCTCTAGGAGGAGTACTTTAAATTCCATTGCATGCGTTTTCCAAACAACCCTAAATAGCCGACTTCCTGTTGGGCTGGCGTAAAACTTAGAGCACGAAAGTTGTTCGACCCGATGAGATCTATAAGTGTACCGAGTTTCATATTATTACATGCAAGCGTGTAGGGCTGCACGATTAATCGCACAATATTGTTATGCGCATCTCATCAGAAAAGCCGGTTCCTTGATTAGTAGTAAATCACCTTCACCTGCTTTCAGATGGACGATATGATGCAGATATGAGTGTTAAATTAACACTCAAGAGTGTTAAAGTTAATGAGATAATTAAGTGATTAATTTAGTGAGCATTGAGCATTATTGAAGACACCTGATGATAACAAGCAGAATCACTGAAGGAGAAAATCTAAAATTGTAAGCCACCGTTATGGCGATCAGTGTTTGCTTTAGTTGGGCTCTTGATCCTTATACTTTAAGTTTAAATTTTGTTTGTCTGCTGTTATTGATTTATTACAGTCAAATGAACAAAGACAAGTGTGATCTGATAGTGTTGGTTATGTTTTGACATAATCATGCTGTGATCTGAAAAATGAAACTCATATCTGGTTTAACTTGATAGCAACAGTTTAGTGGTTCTACAGCATATGAAAATTGTATTTTTCTTATAATCCAAAACATTTAATAAAAATTGTTCTGATCATATCACTTTCAAATGCATTTAATTAGAAACACAGACATCAATAATCAGCCTGTGAATCTCAACCGTGGTGACAATAATAATCCTTGTTGCCACCAATCACAACTTATTAATGGCTCCCATCATGCATTGCGGTATGAATAAATTATGATCTGAATTGTCTATGTAATTTACTTTTCCTAATTGAATATTCTGCTCGTCACCATTGTTGAGATGCATAGACTGAATCTTGATATCTGTGTGTGCCTAAAAGAAAGATTTTTTTTTTTTTTACAACTTTTAAAGAAATCCTTTATATTATATCTCAAATTCTGGATATTTATGCATAATCTCAGTTATGCTGTAACCAATAGCATAAATCATAAACATTTAGTTCAAATGATGAATGTTATAATATAACCAACACCATTAGATCATTATTTTTCTTTGTTCATCTAGCAGGTATAACTCGGATACAACAGCCAAGCAAAATGTATAATTAATAATATAAGGGTGAAGAGCCCAACTAAAGCAAACACTCATCTCCATAATGGTGACCTGAAATTCCGGTTTTCTCCTTCAGTGATTCTGCTTTAGGTGTCTTCAATAATGCTCAATCATCACTCAATTAATCACTTAAATATCTCATTAACTTTAACACTCTTGAGTGTGGAGTCATATACACTCCCAGGTGTGTTAATTTAACACTGAGTTTTTGCTGTGTACAAAGAGCCGTAGTTAACTGACAAGCTGAGCCATATCGCATTAAATATCGTTGGCGATATGTCCTCGATTTTAACGCGATTTGGCTCAGCTTGTCAGTTAACTACGGCTCTTTGTAGTAAATGCCGCTCCATCTGAAAGCAGGTGAAGGTGATTTACTACTAATCCAGGAACCGGCTTTACTGATTAGATGCGCATAACAATATCGTGCGATTAATCGTGCAGCCCTACAAGCGTGTTTGATTCATAGACCAAGTTTTCGGACCCCGTTCCAGGGGGCGCTGTCAAGCCCCCATGCCACGCTCGGGTACCAGCTTCAGCCCGGCTCTGATGGCCGCGGGTTCTGACCCGTGTGCAAAGTTTCAAGAGTTTGAGCACGTTAAGGGCCCCAAAAGTGGCAAAAAGGTAGTAAAATAATAATTTTCCTAATTTTCCTAAGGAAAACAATAGGGCCTTCGCCTTTTCAAGGCTTGGGCCCTAATAATCCTAAGGAAAACAATGGGGCCTTCGCCTTTTCAAGGCTTGGGCCCTAATAATCCTAAGGAAAACAATAGGGCTCTGCGCCCTTTCAGGGCTTGGGCCCTAATAAATAATCCTTAGGAAAACAATAGGTCCTTCGCCTTTTCAAGGCTTGGGCCCTAAAAAGAAAAAAATAATAATCCTAAGGAAAACAACAGGGCTCTGCGCCCTTTCAGGGCTTGGGCCCTAAAAATAATCCTGAGGAAAACAATAGGGCCTTCGCCTTTTCAAGGCTTGGGCCCTAATAATCCTAAGGAAAACAATAGGGCCTTCGCCTTTTCAAGGCTTGGGCCCTAATAATCCTAAGGAATACAACAGGGCCTTCGCCTTTTCAAGTTACCTAAAGGCACCGGGGTGGCGGTGCCGCCGGCTATGGCCCTTCATCGCTGCTCGCAGCTATATTTATACAGGTCCTTCTCAAAAAATTAGCATATTGTGATAAAGTTCATTATTTTCCATAATGTAATGATAAAAATTAAACTTTCATATATTTTAGATTCATTGCACACCAACTGAAATATTTCAGGTCTTTTATTGTTTTAATACTGATGATTTTGGCATACAGCTCATGAAAACCCAAAATTCCTGTCTCAAAAAATTAGCATATTTCATCCGACCAATAAAATAAGTGTTTTTAATCAAAAAAAAAAAGTCAACCTTCAAATAATTATGTTCAGTTATGCACTCAATAGTCAATACTTGGTCGGGAATCCTTTTGCAGAAATGACTGCTTCAATGCGGCGTGGCATGGAGGCAATCAGCCTGTGGCACTGCTGAGGTGTTATGGAGGCCCAGGATGCTTCGATAGCGGCCTTAAGCTCATCCAGAGTGTTGGGTCTTGCGTCTCTCAACTTTCTCTTCACAATATCCCACAGATTCTCTATGGGGTTCAGGTCAGGAGAGTTGGCAGGCCAATTGAGCACAGTAATACCATGGTCAGTAAACCATTTACCAGTGGTTTTGGCACTGTGAGCAGGTGCCAGGTCGTGCTGAAAAATGAAATCTTCATCTCCATAAAGCTTTTCAGCAGGTGGAAGCATGAAGTGCTCCAAAATCTCCTGATAGCTAGCTGCATTGACCCTGCCCTTGATAAAACACAGTGCAAAGACACCAGCAGCTGACATGGCACCCCAGACCATCACTGACTGTGGGTACTTGACACTGGACTTCAGGCATTTTGGCATTTCCTTCTCCCCAGTCTTCTTCCAGACTCTGGCACCTTGATTTCCGAATGACATGCAAAACTGAGCAACAGTCCAGTGCTGCTTCTCTGTAGCCCAGGTCAGGCGCTTCTGCCGCTGTTTCTGGTTCAAAAGTGGCTTGACCTGGGGAATGCGGCACCTGTAGCCCATTTCCTGCACACGCCTGTGCACGGTGGCTCTGGATGTTTCTACTCCAGACTCAGTCCACTGCTTCCGCAGGTCCCCAAGGTCTGGAATCGGTCCTTCTCCACAATCTTCCTCAGGGTCCGGTCACCTCTTCTCGTTGTGCAGCGTTTTTTGCCACACTTTTTCCTTCCCACAGACTTCCCACTGAGGTGCCTTGATACAGCACTCTGGGAACAGCCTATTTGTTCAGAAATTTTTTTCTGTCTTACCCTCTTGCTTGAGGGTGTCGATGGCCTTCTGGACAGCAGTCAGGTCGGCAGTCTTACCTATGATTGCGGTTTTGAGTAATGAAACAGGCTGGGAGTTTTTAAAAGCCTCAGGAATCTTTTGCAGGTGTTTAGAGTTAGTTAGTTGATTCAGATGATTAGGTTAATAGCTCGTTTAGAGACCCTTTTCATGATATGCTAATTTTTTGAGATAGGAATTTTGGGTTTTCATGAGCTGTATGCCAAAATCATCAGTATTAAAACAATAAAAGACCTGAAATATTTCAGTTGGTGTGCAATGAATCTAAAATATATGAAAGTTAAATTTTTATCATTACATTATGGAAAATAATGAACTTTATCACAATATGCAAATTTTTTGAGAAGGACCTGTATTTATATATATATATATATATATATATATATATATATATATATATATATATATAAAAAGCCGGTGGCACCGCCACCCTGGTGCCTTTAGGGTTATTGTGCACGACGTGACACAAAATATCTGCTCGCTATCTGCCGAACGGCTCTGGTAGTTCCGCTTCAGCACTGATGATGTTGTAGAAATAGTGCGCTCTGGTTGGTCTGGATTATTCGGGATTTTTTTATTTTATACAGAAATAAGTTATTTATAATTCAGATGAGAATAAAGTTAGTGTTGATTAAAATGAAGGAAAACAAATATATTGATCTGAAATATAGCACATTAATTTTAAATGTATTTAGGTTCAATTACCAAACATACAATCTTAATTTAATTTAAAGCAAACAATACATTTAACCCTCTGGGGACCAAGGGGTTTTTGGGGCCCTTGGGATGTTTTGACATGCAATGACATTTGTGCTTTTTTTCAGTTATTTATAAACATGTTAATGGCAAAGGTGTAAATTCACTCCATATAGCACAAACGGGGCTACCATAATATGTTAGCAACATGTATGTACATGTTTGTATTTTTGAGAGAATATTATTTATGCATGGTTATTGAAAAACTTAAAAATAAAAGTTTCTGAAATAAGGCCACAAAACACATAATATTTCTTCACAAGACTTTTGAAAATTGTATCACATAGTCTAGAATATTTGCTCAAAAACTATGTGAGAATCATCCTGACTACTCATTCAGATAAGTCAATAAAGTCTTTTAGAATGTGTATGACGTGTTTTGTTTGAGAAAGCTTTATGCAAGGAGGCGTGATCTCTCATTAATATGTATGGCATTTCACACCTGAGAAAGACAAAGACCCTCCCATAATGGCCCTATTAGGTGCTATCAGGCCCTATCATTACGAGGAGCCTTGCACAAAGAATGAGGAGATTTAAAAAAGAATGGCTTTTAGATTGTTTGGATTTATTTACAACACAACATAATCCAAAGATACACAACAAAGGACAAAAAAGCATATTAGTAAACACACTGATCTAAAGACAGAGGCTGGTCCCATTTCTGAAACATAGTACATACAGGTCCTTCTCAAAAATGTAGCATATTATGATAAAGTTCATTATTTTCCATAATGTAATGATAAAAATTAAACTTTCATATATTTTAGATTCATTGCACACCAACTGAAATATTTCAGGTCTTTTATTGTTTTAATACTGATGATTTTGGCATACAGCTCATGAAAACCCAAAATTCCTATCTCAAAAGATTAGCATATTTCATCCGACCAATAAAAGAAGTGTTTTTAATACAAAAAAAGTCAACCTTCAAATAATTATGTTCACTTATGCACTCAATACTTGGTCGGGAATCGTTTTGCAGAAATGACTGCTTCAATGCGGCGTGGCATGGAGGCAATCAGCCTGTGGCACTGCTGAGGTGTTATGGAGGCCCAGGATGCTTCGATAGCGGCCTTAAGCTCATCCAGAGTGTTGGGTCTTGCGTCTCTCAACTTTCTCTTCACAATATCCCACAGATTCTCTATGGGGTTCAGGTCAGGAGAGTTGGCAGGCCAATTGAGCACAGTAATACCATGGTCAGTAAACCATTTACCAGTGGTTTTGGCACTGTGAGCAGGTGCCAGGTCGTGCTGAAAAATGAAATCAGATGGAAGCATGAAGTGCTCCAAAATCTCCTGATAGCTAGCTGCATTGACCCTGCCCTTGATAAAACACAGTGGACCAACACCAGCAGCCGACATGGCACCCCAGACCATCACTGACTGTGGGTACTTGACACTGGACTTCAGGCATTTTGGCATTTCCTTCTCCCCAGTCTTCCTCCAGACTCTGGCACCTTGATTCCCGAATGACATGCAAAATTTGCTTTCATCCGAAAAAAGTACTTTGGACCACTGAGCAACAGTCCAGTGCTGCTTCTCTGTAGCCCAGGTCAGGCGCTTCTGCCGCTGTTTCTGGTTCAAAAGTGGCTTGGCCTGGGGAATGCGGCACCTGTAGCCCATTTCCTGCACACGCCTGTGCACGGTGGCTCTGGATGTTTCTACTCCAGACTCAGTCCACTGCTTCCGCAGGTCCCCAAGGTCTGGAATCGGTCCTTCTCCACAATCTTCCTCAGGGTCCGGTCACCTCTTCTCGTTGTGCAGCGTTTTTTGCCACACTTTTCCTTCCCACAGACTTCTCACTGAGGTGCCTTGATACAGCACTCTGGGAACAGCCTATTTGTTCAGAAATGTCTTTCTGTGTCTTACCCTCTTGCTTGAGGGTGTCAATGATGGCCTTCTGGACAGCAGTCAGGTCGGCAGTCTTACCCATGATTGCGGTTTTGAGTAATGAAACAGGCTGGGAGTTTTTAAAAGCCTCAGGAATCTTATGCAGGTGTTTAGAGTTAATTAGTTGATTCAGATGATTAGGTTAATAGCTCGTTTAGAGAACCTTTTCATGATATGCTAATTTTTTTAGATAGGAATTTTGGGTTTTCATGAGCTGTATGCCAAAATCATCAGTATTAAAACAATAAAAGACCTGAAATATTTCAGTTGGTGTGCAGTGAATCTAAAATATATGAAAGTTTAATTTTTATCATTACATTATGGAAAATAATTAACTTTATCACAATATGCTAATTTTTTGAGAAGGACCTGTACATCTTTAGATGCCGATAACTATGTGATGAATGGTCTTGACTTGTGGCAACGTTACATTGTGCGGTCCTGCCCAGCGCCAAGGCCAGAAGACGACAATGTAAAGACTAAGAGTGACATTACAGTGCAATTTTAATGATGTGAATATTTTCTAGAAATACAACTATTTTTTATGTATTAAAATTATATTAATTAACTATGTATTTGATTATTCTTTCTTACCAGGTTCTTCAAAAAGTATATCACAATCAATCACAACAATGTATACAATCATAGATGATTCACAAATAATCACAATAATTTAGAAAACATTATGCGATAAAATTTCAAATTGGATCCTGTAGGTGATTCTTGCACCCAGAAACACAAGATGACATTTAATAAAAATAATAATAATTTAAGATCCTTATTATGTAGCCGAATCTGTGCAGGTTTGTATTGGCCGCCTCCAGTTTTCACTTTGTTTTGCCTCCAGCTAACGCCGTGACGTAATTGTGACGTCGGCACAAAAGGGGTCTATTGCTCATTGCAAGACTGCGCTGTAAACCAATGCAGGTACACGGGTGAGCGGCGGTTTTTCTGGATAAAAACAAAAATAATGTTTACATTTATCAACCAATTTCAGTGGTTTGTACGTTGTGCACAAAACGTTCCTTATCTACTGTAGTTATTTAAAATCTCGATAGTTAGACTTATAAAATATTTTTTTAATAAGGAATTGTCAAAGCTCAGGCTTGTCATGTATTTGGCTTTTTATTCTTGGATAAGAATTGTGAAGACCCCCATACTGAGATAACTAAATTTCCACATTAAATAAAGTTTTCTTATTGTGGAAAAAGCATGTTCTGTCTTTAACCCGATTTTAGCTTTTCTTGTGCTTAGAATTGACCATCATTGAGAAAATGAAACAAATCAGCAAATACAAATCACACCGGCAGGCTTTCTGTATTTTTATAGCAATACAATGATAGATATTTACAGATAGATACTCCAAATATACAATAACAAAGATAACTGATGGATCCTTTATGGTAATACATATGATATGGAACAACTACAGTGCAATGCAAATAGTAAATATAAGATAAAGTAAGAGGTAATAGTACATAGTTTAGTGTATAGTTAATAAAAAAAAAAAACAGTATATAGCAAATAAAATAGTAATGAATAGTATAATTATATAATATGATAAGTACAATATAATAATAATATATTGATAATAGCATATAGTTTGGTATAATATTATAATAATAGCAATAGAATAAGAAATATCAATGACAGAATATAGACAATAAAAAATAATAAGTTAAATAGTGATTAGTGAATAGTACAATAATTTAATTGCATAACTATAAAAGATTTATAATTGCAAGTGGTATAATATTATAATAACAATAATAATAATAGCAAATACAATGTAATATAAATTGCAGAATAAGACAATAATAAAAATAGTAAATGAAATAATGACTACCTACCCGAAACGAGCACTTGTCATAAAAGTCGGTTTTAAGAAAATATAGATGAATATGTAGATATCATAAAATCTACTTTATAATATAAAATATCATATTTAGGCTAAAACTATAATAAAAATCATGTCAACTCATGTCTCAACTTTCACAGCTAAGTTAACTTGCGACATCGCTAGCTATTTTAGTGCGACTGACTCCTGTGGCCAACTAACGTTACTATTACTAATTATATAATGACCAAACACAGCCAGAAACAAGTGTTCAGTCTTGCTTGTGAAAGGTAATTCCCTGAGACCTGTTTTCAATTGTGCGGTGATTTGTACACAAATCAATTCCCAATTTCTCAATTCCCATTATGAGAGTTACGGGAAAGTTGCCCTACGCAATATGGCGGCGCCGTTGACGTACGATCCAGCGGCCAATAGGGTGTCTATGTATTTATTATGTTTATGGTTACAGTTGATCTGAACTTCAGATTCACACCGGGAAATGTAGACCATCCAGTCTTATAGGTGTTTGTCACTGCAATATTATTTATTATATTTTTTTTATGTAGTAGTTGCTTAGGTGTAAAAATAAAAATAAAAGATGAAAAGAAATTGCGTAAATAACCCTTAAAAAACCTTATTTACAGTAAAATGATCTGGGAGAAAGGGAGGTGAGCAATGAGGGTTGATTGGGTGGAGAAAAAAGGGGGCGGAGATTCAGAACCACATGATGCACATACAGTATAATACAGACGCCCTCCATATGATACAATTCACCCTGAAGTAAAAGCTGGTTTGTTCGGACCATTTTAAAAAACGAGGTACTATTCTAAGATTTGACATAATAATATAACTTTTTGCCTCATGTTAAAAGTTACTGTGTAAATAGCGATTTTTGTACTTTAGGCCTATGTAATGATGAGAATTGAACTAATTTGTTTAGTGACTGCAAACATTATTAACTAACTATGGGTAGAACTTCTAAATTATGCTAAATTTTAATGTTAAAAAGTATACATTTACATTGAAAGGCCATATTTTTATGAACATAAAGAAGAGCTGATTCATGACTGTTATTATTGGCATAAAACATTATTTTCATGTTATGTTTATGTTATTGAAATCTTTTCAATTTAAAATATTAATTCTTTTGTGATTTTGTACAGTATTGCATACATATCTTTATCTTTATTTTTCTTTTCACTGTCAGAAATGAAGGGGCTCAACAAATGCCTGTTTCTCTTACTGGGTAAAGTCAAGTCTAAATGTATCTAAGTTCAGTATTTTTATGTGGGTTATAAGAGCCTAAATCTGCATATATATCAATAAAAGACAGAGCAACCTTTTTCCTACAGGGATTTTCACAGTTCAAGAAGAGATTGTAGAAAGTAAGAGACTATTTAAAGTGATGATTTACTGTATTTGTTAATAGTGTACCTGTTTCTGTAAAGCCATGCACTGAAATGTGTCTATTTTCAGAAGTATTTCAGTAGTATAAATGTGATATAATAGCAGTTTTAACTCAGTCTATATATTTGTATATTTTGTCAAGGTATTACACCAGTTCAAGAAGCAGTAGCTGGTAAGAGACCATTCAAAATGTCTAATTGTGTAGCATACTGTATGTATAATTATGTATTATTTATTTATTTGAATTTAATATTAGAATACAGTAAAACACATATTGTGACATACTGTAAAAGACCATTAATTGCATGATTAATACAAGTGCTTAAATATTTTGCTTTGTAACTTACAATATATATATATACTTTTTATATATAAAATTAAGTTATAATTACTGCTATAATATTTAATATAATTATATATAAGTATATTATAGGGGTAAATCTGTCAATATATCAGTAAAACAGTGCACCCCATTTTTCTACAGAGAGTATGCTTCATTGTTTAGTTTAATCAAGTTTAATGCTTCATTGTAATGTGTTTAGCTTTATTTGAATAAGCACCCAATCACTTAGGGAGGGTTTGCATGTCCTAATCATGAACTCATTTACTACAACAACAAAAAAAAAAAACAAAAAAATGTTTTTCATGAAAAAGAGGAGGGTTTACAGAAAAGTTCAAAAGGTTGAATGAGGTATTTACATTGTGTAATTCATATAACTATTCTGTACATATTTTGCAAAGTTTTTAAAAAGGTTTCTGTCAGTCCTTCCATCAACATTTAGACCTTTGTGATACGAAGTCTGAAGAGTCGACGGAAATACAATATAAAATGGGAATCATTGTGTCTGACTTGTGATGAAGGTCTAAATGGACTTTATTCCTGTTGATTTAACTGACATTAATCCATTTGTATATTATCATTTTCCCAGTTAAAGGGATAGTTCACCCCCCCCAAAAAAAAAAAAAGAATTCGGTCTATATTTACTCACCCTCAAGTTGTTCCAAACCTGCATGATTTCCTTTTTTCTGCTGATCACAAAAGACGATTTTTCAAAGAATGGTGGTAATTAAACAGTTGCTGGTCCCCATTGACTTCCATAGTATTTTTTTTCCTACTGTTGAAGTCAATGGGGTCCATCAACCATTTGGTTACAGACATTCTTCTAAATATCTTCTTTTGTGTTCAGCAGAAGAAGAACAACTCATACAGGTTTGGTACAACTTGAGGGTGAGTAAATAATGACCAATTTTTTTATTTTTGGGTGAACTATCCCTTTAACTTGTATAAATTATGATGGGCTTGTCAAATTTGTGTCAAAATCATGATTTGCTCTGCTAAAATATAGTGTTGATGATTCGGTTCTAGTGCTCCCTGTTCAAATATTTTTCTTCATAAAAAACACAGTTTTAGGGAATGTGGCGATAGGAAGCAGGATGAACACTTCAAGGTCCCGTTCACAACAAGAATGAGAACTGTAAAGATAATAATGATAACTTATGGCAGTGCTTCTCAAAGTGTGAGGCGTGGATGATCAGCCGAAAAAAACTAACAAAACAAAAAACAGCCGTTGCAACGGCGTTCAAGTCAAGTCACCTTCATTTATATAGCGCTTTTAAAGGGGTCATCAGATGCCCATTTTCCACAAGTTGGTATGATTCTTTAGGGTGTTCATGTAAAGTTTGTAATATACTTTGGTTAAAATTCCTCAATGGTTGTGTAAAACAACTCCCTTTTAACTCCTCAGCTCTGTTCACAGCGACCTGTTTCAGTGCATGTCTCTTTAAATGATAATGAGCAACTGCTCCCCCCCCAAACACCAAACTTGCGCTCCCGGGGCGGTTCAGGAAAAGAGGAGGCGTGTTCCGGCGCAAACGTTCCCTGATGCTATTTTACAGTTTCAGAAAACAATTCCGCCACACACCAGGAAAAACCTAGTCTAAAGTCAGTGGGCGTTATTCAGATGCTATTTTAAGGGCACATGCTTGACCATAATGTAGCGTGTGCACAACGCACATACGCAGTAGTTCCCATTTCTGCAAACCATACATAATTACAAGGAAAAATATTACCACACGAGGGAAATCATTGTGGTGTCCATGAAGAAGTGAAAAATAGGCATAAATCTAGCTTACACATTTACCCAAATTATTATACGCCTGTTTAACCGAAGCTAATTTGGGGGGGTTTCTCGCATCCCCATACAATGTTACTTCGCTATCTTTTACGGCCCTGATGAGGACGTCGGTTGTGAACCGCTCCAGGCGTGCGTCTGGCAAATCCGCCGTTATAATAGCAATCCGCCATGGAACAAGCGTGCCTGCTTTTAAAGGGAATGTGAGATGACTCTCTGATTGGTTTATTTCACGTTACGCCCAAACCACACCTATGAGTGATGTAGCTACTTCAGACCAACACATTTTAGATTTGTGTCGGGTGCAAGAGTCATTTATCCTGCCAGTATAATAGCAACAGCGGCTGAGATCCGCCCACAAAGTTACTTGCGTTTTGCATTTGATACTTGTGTTTCAGATCGTTAAAATAGGGCTTTAAGGTCCTGATACACTTCAAGTGAAATCGAAGAACAAACTCTTCTCTGTGAACTCTGTGATGTTATTTTGAACTAAATCAGGCCAAAACGAAGTTTGAAACTTTCTGGAAAAATTCACTCTGGCTGGTAAACACCATCGAAATACCATTGGACCTGTGATATATGCACTTAATATGCCTGCGCACTAGAGGGCGCTCTAGCTCACCCCCTGTATATGTTGTGTTGAACATGAAGAAGGTTGAGTTCCCCAAGTAAACAGAAATGAATCAACACGGCAATCGTCTCCGCTTCTCATTGTGTTATATAAAGACAAAGATATAACATTTTGGCGACGAGGAAAATCCTTATTGAACCCATACTGCAGATCTGATGCATGTAGTGAACTTGTAGAACGACACCCGACGAAATGGCTGGGTTTATCGGTCATATGGATGCCTTTGATGAGTCAGCTGAACAGTGGGCTACCTACATAGAAAGGTTTGAACAATTTGTTGCTGCTAATGACATTGCAGATGAGAAACAAGTTTCTGTGTTACTACGTGTAATGGGTGCATCTACATACGGACTGCTGCGTAGTTTAATCGCTCCGGATAAACCGGGTGGGAAGTCATTTGATGACATTGTGCGTGTTTTGAAAGAACATTTCTCGAAACGGAAAAACAGAAAAACAGAAACGGCTACTGACGGACGCAGCTCTCACGTTTCAAAAGGCGGTGGAGATTGCAGTGTCTATGGAAACGGCCACGAGGGAATCTCAACAGTTAAGTGGCTCTTTGAAAGTGAATGCAATGTCCTTGCAAGAGCAAGGGGGCAGCAAATGCTACCGTTGTGGAAGAACAAACCATAGTGAAAAAGATTGTTATTTTAAAGAGCAGCAGTGCCACAACTGTGGTAAAAAAGGCCACATTTCCAAAGTTTGTAGAATTAAAGCAAAACACACAACTGAATATAAAAAGTTTAAATCAGTGAGGATGAAAAATGCCCAACAGAAAAAGAGAGTGCATCACATGAATGTGAAAGATTCGTCAAGTGATGATACTACTGATACGGAACTGGCACTGCATGTGATGTCTAGAAAGGAGGAATTATCACACATCTGTCTAAAGCCAAATGTAGAGGGTGAAATCTTGGAAATGGAATTAGACACTGGAGCTGCAGTTTCTTTGATTTCAAGAGAACTTTACAATGAACGACTAGCCCATAAACCATTGGGAACGACAGATGTGATTCTGAAAACCTATACAGGTGAGGCGGTGTCTCCAGTAGGGGTCATCATAGTCAAAGTGACAATGAATAAACAGAAAGCAAAATTACCAGTCTATGTCGTGGAAGGAGATGCCCCACCACTTTTCGGGAGAGAGTGGCTCAGGAAAATTAAGCCGAATTGGCGTGAAATTAAAAATGTGGGTAAAGGGTCAATGGAAACACTGCTAGCAAAGCACAAAAATGTCTTCAGAGAAGGACTGGGCTTGCTAAAAGGTATTGAGGCTACAGTGTCACTCAAACCACAGTTCCAGCCACGATTTTGTCACGCACGCAATGTACCCTACGCACTGAAACCGAAAGTGGAGGCAGAATTAAATCGTCTATTGGAGCTGGGGGTCATCTCCCCTGTAACATGCAGCGAATGGGCTACCCCTATCGTACCAGTGGTAAAAAGGAATGGGGATGTGAGGATTTGTGGAGACTTCAAAGTAACAGTGAATCCAGCCCTTTGTGTTGATCGTTACCCGATTCCACGAATAGAGGACTTATTCTCATCATTGGCAGGGGGTCAACGTTTCACCAAACTGGATCTCTCAAATGCTTATTTACAAGTGCCTTTGGCAGAAAGCTCACGCAAATGTCTCACTATCACCACGTCGAAAGGGCTGTTCTGTTGCAATCGTTTACCATTCGGCATCGCTTCGGCTCCTGCAATTTTTCAAAGGGCAATGGATCAGATCTTACAAGGTCTTTCCAATGTTCATTGCTATCTAGATGATATATTAGTGACGGGGTCAAATGACGAGCAGCATCTAAAAAATGTAGATGCAGTCCTCAGCCGTCTGGATGAGTTCGGGCTATGTGTCCAACGTGGGAAATGTGAATTCTTTAAAGATTCGCTGGAGTATTTGGGGCAAATCATAGATGCTCAGGGTCTTCATAAGTCACCAGAAAAGGTCAGGGCAATCAGGGATGCGCCTGCACCGAAGGACGTCAGTCAACTTCGTTCATTTCTAGGACTTCTAAACTATTACAGTCGATTTATCCCTAATCTTGCATCAGTATTAGTACCCCTCAATGCCCTTCTGTGTAAAGGAAAGCAGTGGCTGTGGTCTCTTGAGTGTAAGAATGCGTTCGACAAGGTAAAATAATTGTTGCTGTCACAGAGCGTACTAACCCATTATGATCCACAGTTACCAATCAGACTGGCCTGTGATGCATCGCCATACGGTGTGGGTGCCGTCATCTCACACATCCTTCCAGACGGGCTGGAAAAACCAATAGCCTTTGCCTCGAGAACATTGAGCAAAGCAGAGCAAAACTATGCTCAAATTGAAAGGGAGGCACTTGGAATTGTCTTTGGAGTACGAAAATTCTACCCATATCTGTACGGGCGGAAGTTTACATTGCTCACGGACCACCGTCCGCTGACAACAATTTTCAGTCCAACGAAAGCTATTCCATCTATTGCTGCGGCCCGTATGCAGCGCTGGGCTTTGTTGTTGGCAGCATATGATTACGATATCCAGTACAGAGTTGGTGCACACCACTGTAATGCGGACGGTCTATCACGTCTACCTCTGCAAAACGCATCTCAGGTTAAGCAGGACACAGTGGAGTTGCTTCAAGTC
Source organism: Gila orcuttii (assembly GCA_026230005.1). Classification (NCBI taxonomy): domain Eukaryota; kingdom Metazoa; phylum Chordata; class Actinopteri; order Cypriniformes; family Leuciscidae; genus Gila; species Gila orcuttii. The sequence goes on along the minus strand of JAPDVR010000001.1, from coordinate 2,957,806 downwards.
AAGCATCTGGATTCTTTGCCAGTGCTGTGTTCAGATGTTTGTAAAGAAACAAGGTCTGACTCCACTATGTCACAAGTAATGGAGATGGTGGCAACGGGACGGTTTTCACGAGTCGCAGATGCAAATAATGTGCTCGCCCCGTATGTGAACAGGAAAGATGAGTTGACTACACAACAGGGTTGCCTCATGTGGGGTTGGAGAGTTGTTATTCCTCCTAAACTGAGATCCAGGGTACTGGCAGAGCTGCACACTGGGCATCCGGGTGTCGTAAGGATGAAGGCAGTTGCTCGGAGCTATGTCTGGTGGCCTGGCATTGATGCCCAAATTGAACAATTGTCAAAAACCTGTCACTCATGCCAAACGACGCAAAAAGCTCCTGGTCCCTCACCATTACACCCTTGGAAGTGGCCGGAATCACCTTGGCAACGAATACATGTGGACTTTGCAGGTCACCCAGCTACGAACGGCTTGGCTGAACGCTTGGTCCAGACATTTAAGCGGGCACTACATTGTTCTAAGGGGCCAACTTCGATTCAACAAAGGCAGGACACCTTTCTACTGGCGTATCGAAACACTCCACACGCCACCACAAAGGAATCGCCTGCCATGTTGTTTCTGCACAGCAGGTTGCGTTCTCGCTTGGATATGTTAAAGCCTAATGTTGCCTCTGTGGTGGAAAAAGCACAAATCAAACTGTGCCAGCAGTGTCGAGTGCATGCTAAATACAGAACATTTTCTGTGGGTGACAAAGTATTGGTGTGTGATTATAGGAGGGGAAAGAAGTGGACACCTGGGGTTGTTTCAGCAAAGACAGGCCCTGTATCATACACTGTCGATGTGGGATTTTCAGTTCACTGGAGACGTCACGTTGATCAGATGTTGGCACGTCTAACTGACTGTAACAACGGAAATGAGACGGGACCGGAGGTCATTGAGGTTCCTGAGGGGAATCTGACAGATCCTTGTGAATATCCCAGGTCAGAAGAAACTTCACCGCCTAGTCTCGATCCAATCCAGACTGGGTCAGCACAACCTGTTGATTCATTCTCAAGTGAAACAGGTGAAGTGTTACGCACTCCACACAAAGAGTCGAGGAGATACCCGGAACGTGCCATTAAGCCCCCGATACGGTTTAGCCCTTAAGGTTTACCTTGGTGGTATAAGTTGATTCTTTTGTATTCATTTTGACAGTCATGGCACTGAATGTCATGGCACTGAATGTCATGGCAGTCATGGCAGTTCACTGAATGATTATAGTGTTCAATCACAGATGTTCTATATTTTTGGCATCACTCTAAGTACTGTATTAGACAGGAGTATAATTGTGTCAAGCATGTTATAGATTCATATATATATAGAGAGAGAGAGATGTAAAAAAAAAAGAAAGGTTACACTGTTCATGTTCTATTTAAGTGTATATGTAACAATGTTACTATGTGGGGAGGAATATGTGATATATGCACTTAATATGCCTGCGCACTAGAGGGCGCTCTAGCTCACCCCCTGTATATGTTGTGTTGAACATGAAGAAGGTTGAGTTCCCCAAGTAAACAGAAATGAATCAACACGGCAATCGTCTCCGCTTCTCATTGTGTTATATAAAGACAAAGATATAACAGGACCGTTGCGATGATGTAATAGGTGGGTGTGGATCTGAGACTCCGCCTTCTTTGAGGTGTAAATTTTCATGTTCTCCTGATCAGAAGTTTGTGTGTAAAAACATCAGCACATATTATATAGTAGAAACTGAAGATGTAATTCTAATTGAAAGAGACACTGTTTTTCAAGTTTAATACTGTAAAGCTGCTGCTTTAAAGCAATATATTGTATAAAGTGCTGTATAAATGTAGCAAACATATCCACATCAGATCAGATGCTTTCTGACCTGCTGATTTCTCTCTGTCACTTTTCTGGAAAGTTCGCTTTGGCAAGCTGTTTCGAACTTCGTTTTGGCCTGATTTTGTTCAAAATTACATCACACCAGTTCATTCTTCCATTTTGCTTAAAGCATGTTGGGGTCTTTAGCATCCACACCAACAGACAATAACATTTATTCTGTATTTTTTTTGTCACCGGCTGCTTTCAATGCTCGATTCTGATTGGCTATCTATTTTTATCGCTCATCAGCTGGAAAAAAATAAACGCTCTGAAAGTGGTTCCAACGATATCCTTCTTCTGTGTCCTTATCATTGTAGACAATTGTGGAGTGGACTTCTCTATTCTCATAGAATGAACATTAGACGTATAGTTCTCATTCTTGATGTAAACTGCCCTGTAGAACAATAAAACACAAACACATACAACTCTGCAGAATCAATATGAGCCTGAATAGATCATGTCCGTCTCTCTCTTTAGATGTGCGGTCATTTCCAGTTTTCCGACTGGTGCGTCCGAAACCTTCTCATGCGGCGGGATGGTGGGACATTATGTGAACTTGATGATCCCTGGAAGGCAGAAGGCCCTTACTTTGTGTGAGGTGGAGGTCTATGGGACAGGTACTACTACTGATCAATGTTATCCAGCCAACTAGGCACGGTGTAAAAACGCTTAATCACATTCATTAAAATGTTTGCATATATATTATATTGTCATATTTGATAAACCAGGCTTTTATGGCTCATATAGATTAATGTATAGAGGGGAAAAAAAACTAAATTTTATTCAGAGCAAACATATGCTATTTAAAAGTAAGATGACATTCTGATGCTTGTAATGTGTAGGGACGCAGATGGTCTTATTAGGCTGTTTCTGACGCGTGCCTTTGTCTTGAAAAAAAAATGAATTGATTGTCCATACCTTCAGAATTAATTCGGATAAACCAAATCCATTTATTGTCCATTTGGTATTGTAAACAACAAAATAAACGAAAATAAATACTAAACCAAAATATCTAATTCAAAACAAACTTGTTGGGCATGAGCACAGTCTTGCACAATCCAACACTCAACACGGCACGGTCAAACAGTTTGTTGACCTTCCATTCTGCGCACCTGTAACTCATCATCACCCTATTTGAACATACTCAAAATACTCATACGCCCTCTAGTGTCACAAACAAAAAATACAATTCAAAATAATGGCTCCAACATAATGTAAATCAATGAGATCTTTATAACAGTATATGAGTACTGTTTTACACTTACGCTTAAATCACTTACAGTATTTTATACTTACATAAAATGCATATAAATGTCCATTTCTGCGAATAATAAGTATGTTGTACTGACAAATGCTTAGTTAGTATAGTTCACTTATATAGTTCACGAGAGTTCTAGTAAAGAGTAAATGATAAATAAAATGTAATAGCTACCATTGTTGTGTTTTATATGCTGAATGTTGAAGTCTGTGTGTGACTTAAACATGATCAATTGCAATATAATGTCACACATATAGAGGGATTATATCGACCCAATTAAAAGTTTCACTCATTACTCATAATCATTACTCAACATGAAAAATAATTTAGGTCACATTTTAAAAGCAACCTATTTATTTATTCCCTCGCTTTGGAACCAAACAACTGTGATTTCTTGTTGCATCACTGCATCAAAAGAAAGAGAATTACAGTAATGTAAATGAAGTTTCAAGTGCCCAACCAAAGGGACACTGATCACCATAACGATGAGTTCAAACAAAAACATTTTAGGAAAATCAACATCAATTTATGAAGTCAACTTGTGATGTTCTCTCAAATTTTCCAGTTGTATTGACAATTCAACATTCAAGATGACTTTGGGAAATGAGTGAATGCAACTAAAGAAGGAGAACTGCAGAAGTGGAGGAAATGAGTGAAAAGACTATTAAGACCTTTTTTTTTTTTTTTTTTTGCTTGACAAAGGCACTTAAACTAATAAATAAGTTAAGATATTAAGTAAAGTTAACTAAAAAGTGTTAGTTTGAACTACGGTTGGATTTTACAGTGCAGAAGGACTGTAGATTATTGTAGATTGTGTGCGACACCTATGTTTTAATCAAATGAATATGGAGAGGAGCTGTAGTCGTGACCTTTTTCTCTGAAACAAACCTTCTCATTCTCTCTGAAGAAACTCACTTGATGGCAGGGGATAAGAGATGCACAAGGACTTGTTTTCATGGGGAAATGGATTGTCCATATTTTTATGTATATAGATTTTCAGCTGTGAAGTTGTACTTTCTGACATGATGAGACATCAAAGTTTTGATCATGTTGATCGTTTAGAGGCTTTATTTGCATATCAAATATGTCTTTATAGGGTTAAGTAAAACCAAAGTGAAGGTTCGTTGCACTTTTATACCCAGTACAAATTTAATTAGCAATGAATTAACAACAAGCTGAATCTATCTAGAATTGTTTGTAACAAGTTAAATGGATGGCAAAAAGTTGTTGCAACAAAATGAAGATGAATACGTTTTAGAATACATGGGAAAGAAGAGTTTGTTTAGTCCCCAAAACAAAGCAAATGAAGCTTCCAGAAACAACTTTCAGCATTGTTTGAACAATTTATCAAATAAATAATGCTAAAACAAACTTGCAATGAACTATATACAGTGAACTATTCCACTGAGTTGTTTTGGTTTATCTCTTGTGATCTGACATGCAAACTGATCCTCTTATATATGTGTGTTTATTTGCCTAACTAATGATGTATTTTAGAGTTTATGTTAAGCAGATCGTACATAAAGATAAAGTTTGACTCCAGAGCCGATTTGACTGACCCTGCCATGAGAGACAAACTGCTGGATGAGGTGAGAGAGAGAGAGAGAGAGAGAGAGAGAGAGAGAGAGAGAGAGAGAGAGAGAGAGAGAGAGAGAGAGAGAGAGAGAGAGAGAGAGGTGTGTGAGAGAGAGCGAGATCTTCATGTTTTGTGTTGCTTTTTAAATGACATATTCCTTATACAATGCAGCATTTCATGTAGAGGAAACTTTGACAGTTACTGAAAAAAATAATAATTTTGTCTCAAAATCTGATATAAACGATTAACTGCTCAAACTTATTTTAATTGCCAGATAAAAATTGCACCTAAATAAAATCCCAGCATTGGTTTCCTCTCAGCTGCGACGGGCTGTGAAGATTCCTGAAGTGAGTCTGAGCTGATTCAAGCTCCGCTGGAGACCATCATCCAGGACACAGAAGAAGGCTGATGTAAGACGGTTCATTACGCTGTACAGTATATGGCACTGGAAACTCTGTCATGAGTTTATTTCTTATTTACAGGTCTGTAAAACTCTTTTGGAAAAAGACGAGTCTTTCACATCTTCAGTGTCCTGCATGCACCCGCTGATCAACATGACTCGATCTCTCTATATTAGAAATATCTGTTTCAGTTAAAGGTTTGGGAAACTGTTTGAAAACATATATGTATCCATATTTTCCAATTCCAGTCAAAGCCACTTATACAGCCGGTCTGCGATAATATAATTGTATTGCGAATTTTAGATATTGCTTTTGAACATCAGTTTGTGTTGAATGTAATTTTGTTTGTTTAAAGGGGTGGTTTACTGCTTTTTTTCTTTCCATGACTGTGTTTATGGGGTGCAATATAACATGTCTTAATGTTTTTTTTTTAAAGCCTTATTTTTTATAAATTTCACCTTTATTGTAAGCCGCTTTCTCCTCTGTCATTTGAACGACCGGTTGACTTCCTGATTCTATGAAACCACTCCCTCAGAAACAGGCAGTGGGCTCAGATTGGTTAGTTGGGCCGCTGTGTTGTAATTGGCTAAACTGCGTAGTGCACGTAGTCGGAAACTTCACGCCCATTACCTTTACAGGCGAAAGCTGCATGTGCTCCGGTCAAATGTAAATAATGGTGTCAATACTGAGTATCAGCTTGAGCCAGAATCAGACCCAGAAAGCGGCAATGAAGAGAGTCAAGCAGAACCTCCACAAACACGGCTCTTACAAAACATTTTTGTATTATTATTATTCTATTCTACTATTATTATATACGAATTTCGATATGCTGTTACTTGAAAATGCTACTGCTGCTTGTTAGCTTTTGAGATACGGTTTTCTCCTGATTAAATGTTTAATATAACTGAATAAATGACAGAGTAATACCGTTTTTTAAAGTTATTGTTTTATCGATATAATGAACAACCGTTTATCTATTCACAAAACTTACTTTACTCGGTGTATCGTTTTCTTTAGGTTAGCTTTAAGTTTGCTGTTGCGATTACATATAATTTTTTTAACTTTATACACGTTTGTCTTAGACACACAAAATAGCATCGAACTAACTGGCTACTATAAACAAACAGCATTGGCATTGGTTTACGTTCTTGATCAAATCGAAAAATTACGTCATAAAGTATACATGGAAAATACATTAACAAAATTAGTACATAATTACAAATTCAGGTCCAAAATGTTTGTTCGCGTTAGTCATAGACACACGAAATAGCATAACTAAGTGGCTACTAAAGCCAGCGCTGGCATTTGTTTACGTCCTTGATAAAAACTAAAACATTATGTCTAAAATTATACATGCAAATACATTTAAAATGATTAAGTCTTACTGATGGCTAGTTCACACTACAGGATTTTAAGCCCGATTTACTCCCGATTTGCAAGTTAACGAGCTCGCCGACAGGTCGGGCTGTAATCGCGCGCAAATCTGCGGGTGATCCGCGCTCGCCAATCTTTAAGTGTGAAATACTAAACGACGCATCAAAAACGCTCGCTGACACATCGCCGACGCGTCACCGACGCCGAACAAATATCTAGCATGCCAAATATCTGGAGCTGTCGGCCGACTCGATAGCGTGTGGTGTCACGTGTCGTGGCGAGCTACAGCCAATGAGAGAGCAAGGCACGGACAATCCCTGCTGCCTGCGTGCGCTTATCCAGCCTTTGACCCATATTCTTTTTTTCTCCTTTTTTTTTCTTGGTTCTGAACAGACCATTGCGCAAACAACTTGCACCGCCAATTTTGTCCCGGTGTCCATTTTCAAATAGACGTAATTAACACCTGTTTCGCGATAGTTCCCATCCACATCTCGCGTGTGTTTTCGTGACTAAACGTGGTTTGGGGGACCGGAGAGAGTCGTTGAGTGACAGAGTTGTTGTCAGCTCGTGTAGTGTGTAACCCCCTGTTGCAGATCATTCATGTAGTATCGCGTAGTGTGAACAGCGCAACGACTTCAAGACTCCAGAGCAAGTCATGTAGTGTGAACAACAGACCGATCTGCCGACGTTTAAAGTTGTGTAGTGTGAACTAGGCATTACAGGTTGTGGCCCAACAACTGCTGCCTCTGGTTTTAAAGTTGGAACTGCTTCATGCTTTAGTAACAGTTTCTTGTTGAATCCGGCATTGAATTTGTGGAGATTCTGGAAGCGGTCTTCCGTAAAATGCGCAGCACAGAGAGCTAAATTACGATTGTAATTTTCTGGAACATAATCAAACATAAATTGTAGCCATTGTTGACGAACTACAGCGTCCGTAGGAAGCCTGAACACAGAAGACCTGACAGCTGGGTGAAAATAACACACTTTCGATGGCATGGCTAACGTTACTGCTCTCCACTATAACTCTTCCTCTTCCACAAAGCCACAGAAATATGGCCACGCCCCCTTTTTTGCATATTCCGGAGGGAGGGTTGGTTATGGGTTAGTTACGTATAAAACCCGGGAAGTATCTCGTTGTAGTCCCATTCGAGTCGTTTTTGTAGGCATTAAACTTCCTGATTTTTAAAAGATGATATCTCTGCTTACGTTGAACTTTCAGCGCAGAAACTTTGCAGATACTGTTCATGCACCAACAGCAACATTACACACCATTTAAAATGAAAAAAGTGAAATCGCAATCAACCACCCCTTTAATATTATTTACTCACTGTGTTAAAATGATTAATTTATGATTTGTGATATGTTTCTTTGGGTGAAGTGGTAATGATAGATTTATTGTTTAGAACGGAGCCCGTTTAAATGCTTAATATTCAATGCTTTCTGGCTGTGCAAGTTTATAGTGTCATATCAGGCCAAATAATGCTTGTCTGTAATGATTATCATCAAAGGTGTTCTGATTTATAAAAGTGGTTATTGTGTGCTTTGTTTTAAAAATCATCCAAAATGTAAAAGAATAGTCCACACCACAACTATAACAATAACGGCAAAGAGGAATGATATCCTTACAATCAAATTCAGAACAATTTTTTCTAACTGATAAATGATCAAATATTGACAGCCAATCAGAATCCATTCTGCTTAAGGGCTCGAGTATTTAAAGCAGCAGTGCGCGCATAGAATAAACAGAACGTTATCGTTCTTACTCTGGTAGATAATATTTCAATCACAGAAGAAAGACTTAAGAGAGTCATTCAAGCTTTACTTATGACCTTAACAATACACCACCACAGTGTGGCGCTAGCAGCATTTGAGACCGTGTAAAGCCTCTGATCATCATTAATGTCCATATTCTCTACCTGAAGGACCTTCACAGGACAAAGCTTAATAACTGCAGGTTGAACATGTCATTTGATTTTAAAGATGTCAAACTGAATCATTAATCATGTGCAGTTTACAAATCTGATAGCAAACTAAAAATAAATGATTAATCTGACCCCTGACCTCGACCTTTTGCATGAAGTTGACATTGTATTTTAAGATAACATTAATAAATTATTCTTTCCTCTGCTTGTCCTTAATTTATAAACACCTTTGGATAAAATAAATCAATATAATTGAATGATAAATAAATGAATGTATATGAAGGTCTTCTAGATGTGTTATGTAAACATTATAAATTAATAATTTAGGCTGATGTATTATTTGGTTTATTTTATATTAGTGTAATTTTAACAGATATGACAATATACAATACACAAAAAGAAGAACATTTAATAAAATAAAAATAAGTAAAAAATAAAATGCAGTTAATAGTCCATCTACATTGTGAGGAAAAGAGAATATTCAAGCAATATAAATGAAAGATGAAAAACATCAACGCTGATCCGATGAGCGTTTAGGTTTTCCTGTCATCACGTCTTTCTTTGAGCACATTGAGCTGTAAATGAAATGTTCATTACATCATCAAGACGTCGTTTCCATTTCATCTGTAGTATCCGTATTCATTTTAACGAATCAGAATTCTAGTTCAGTTTTCCAGTGTATCTTGTATGAACCATAGACAGTAAAAGAAATGGACACAGCGACCCCCTTGATTTCAACGGAGAAGACTGAAGCCCGATTAAAGCACTCACTTCCTGATGTCTGAGCGACTGCGCAGGCTCAAACTGAGCTTGACGACAGTCTGACAGTTGTAAATCTTCTAGTAGCTGTGCCAAGACAAATCTGAATCACCTAATTCCTCAAAAACGTTGTTGAAATATTTTGTCCCGTTGCTTTTATGGACTCTCTATATATGGGCTTCTCCCTTGACTTTATGCCTCTATGTCCCCCCGATTGCCTCATAGACAGTAAAAGATTGCCTGCGAGCTTCTCCTCCTGTCTATACGCTAATTTCTCTATTGTGCGACAGAAAGTTGCGTGGTTATGACGCAATCGTTAGCCTATTTTTACAAAAACGGCTTCTACGGGGACATAACGTAAGATACAAAGTAATGGAGTCTTTTATACATTGTCGTGTTTCTTTAGAAATAAATAATGGACAAATGAAGTCTTTGGACGCCTCAGATGTAAAGTTATTCGCTGTCAAAGTGACGCCAAAATGAATGGGATCAATGTAATGCTAACAGCAGGTGAAGTTCTGCTACAACGGCGGCGCCCGTGAGGCTTCAGTTTCCGGCTGATGGATTACACACTTGGTATGAACACACTCACCGGGCGCAGCTTCCTTCCACATCACCTCCTGTTCCGGCAGTTGAGACCAGCGCAGCGTCACGTTAGAAATCCCTCTTCCCGCCAGAGCAGATTCCAGCTGAAACAAGCACATTTCTTAAAATCATACTCACGCTCTTTATTTCAGTGAGAGCTTTACAATGACTGCATATTTTTTGTTTTAAATATTGTAAAAACAAAAAGAAGGACGGTTGTTAAATTTGTTTTTAGGACAAGCAAAAATGGCTATATATATATATATATTAGCAGAGGATACAAGATTATTTATAACATTTGCTGTGTCTGGTTGATAATGGTAATATTTGGCTTTTACAGAGATTATGGTATAATCTAATGAGATGTTTGTAATGTTTTTTTTTTTTTAATGTTTGTACTAGGGATGGGACGATTACTATAAACCACGATTAAATGTACTGACGGTTAGTATTATCGTTTAAAATTTAATTATCATTAAAACCGCGTTTGATTATCGCGATTTTAATAACTCTGTATAAGTTATCCTGTCCAGCCAGCAACAGTCCAGCAGCGCGCAATGTTGGTTTTTGTTTTTTTATTCGAGAAGGAATGGCGGAAGGCAGTGACCGTGCTCGGGAGATATTTCAGCCTTTTAAGAGGACCAAATCTGAGGTGTGGTCCTATTTTGTCTTTAACAAAAGTCCTGAGGGAAACTAAATCGGGGATGGTCCCCCTGTCTGCAGAACATGCACAAAAAAAGTCGGGGCACGCTTCAAATCTGCCGAGGCGTCTTGTGTGACCATCACCCACTGTTGTAGCGAACGCAAGGCAAGTTAACTTTGACCTCAATACTAAAACTACGTCTGGGAAATAATTGGGCACAAAATGTTGTTTTGAGTTGAAATATTTGATCTCACTCACTTGAAATAAACGTGAAGCTTCTGCGAAGAAAAGATCGCAGCAAGTGGCTTTGAGCCACGAACAAGTTCAAACAAGACTATTTAGAGTGACATTTAAGGGATAATTATGTATATTCATTGTACAGTTATTACACCGATTTTATTTTTACCACATAATTAAGGGGACATTTTGACTTGATAGATTAATGTTTTAAATCCAACCCATTTATAAATCCATTTTGAACGGCATACAAAACAATCGTCCTGACAAGAGGATCACAACAATATTATCAAACTCTGTAAACAATAAAACAACTCTGATTTCATTTTCAATACAATCAAAAACGGTGACAAGACGGCAAGTTGTATTTGAATGAAATGAGAGCGCGCGTCCGTTGTGATAGGCCTACATGGATGTGTGCTGAGTTATAATGCGCTGCTATTGACGACGGTCATTATAAGGAAGGAAATGCCACAGAATATTATCTTCCTTTAAAAAAGTGCATAGAGCTGCTTGTTTTATTTGTTGTTTGTTGATTTTAAAATATAAAACCGTTTTCAGTGTGAGCATCAGCTCTTTTTCAACACTTATCTCGTTTTAACAAAACCGTGATAATATTGATAATCACGATAATTTTGGTCACTATAATCGTGATATGAAACTTTCATACCGTCCCATCCCTAGTTTGTACTTAATAAAGGTGTTATAAAAAAAATAATAAAAAAAAAACATTCTCTCTCTCTCTCACTTGCGTCAGGAGCTGGACTCTCACTGCGGCTTCAGACAGACTCCAGCTGGACTTCAGTTTGAGCTTCACAAACGTTTGCTTTAAACAAGGACCTGAAACACACACACATGATGCTACTCTCTATCGTTTAGATCAGTGGTTCTGATGGGTCACAGACAACAGGGGAAAACAAATATAAATTCAAATAATCATATAATCATGCATTTTTATGATCCCAAAATACATCATTGCATCTTTTGTTTTTGGCATCAAAGGCCGTGTGTCTATAATATATACAGTATTCTGGAGCATATTCATCTGTCACTTAAGATTAAACAGATGCAACATGGATAGATCGTCAAAACACATCAACAAAACTTCACAAAGTAAATCATCTCGGGTTATGACTGTAACCCTTGTTACCTGAGAAGGGAACTCATGCTGTGTCGAAGACGACACTATGAGAAATGCCTCTGTGTAATAGCGTCTGAAGCACGTGTGAAACTAGACCAATCCTGATCGGTGGACACTGGACCACAACACAGTTAGCTTCTGACAGGATGAAGCAAGCCACTCTCAGGCATTCAGGAGGTGTGGCAAAGTGACGCACTTATAAAATAGAAACATACTCTATGGGTTCAAAAGTTGCAACCCTTCTTGAACTACAGTCAAGTCCCAAGCTGGAACCCTGACATGAGCTGCAGGCCTCATCCTCAAGGCACAACACATTTTCCTTTGACAGGACACCACTAATACTGTGCCTTGAGACTGGACCAATAGTTTCTTCCATATGACAAGGTTTTGAAGGCATCTGTGCGTAACCTTGATCATGTGAAATGGGTTTCCCCTCGGGGAGAACCCACTGGTCCTGAGCTACCACTGCAGGGACTCATGTACAGAAGGCAAAAAGGTATTACATTGGACACTGCTGCCAAGAGCCCCAACAATCTCTGGAACTGTTTTACAGTGATGGCCTGGCCTAGCTTGATCCTGGTAACTGTTGCCAGGATAGACTCGATACGAGTGGGAGACAACTGTGCCCGCATTGTAGTCGAGTCCCATACTACCCCCAGAAATGTAGTTCGCTGCAGGGGAGACAGTATGCTTTTCCCGGCATTGAGCCTCAACCTCAGACACCTTATATGGCCAATCAAGATTGTTCTAGTTTCACACATGCTTCAGACTCTATCATGAAAAAGCATTCACCATGGTGTTGTCTACAACGCAGCGTAAGTTCCCTCGAAAGGGAATAAAACACGTTCACTTGCAATGAGGATAAACATGGTTTAGTGTCAACAACAAATGAGTTTGATTGACTACTGAGAGCATGTATAATATTTAAAAAAAATATCAATAATAAACGGACATATTTCAACATAGTTGATTTGGTCAGACCTTCTCCATAGACCTCCACCTCACACAGAGTGAGAAGCCTTAAATTTCCAGGAATGATCAGATTCACATATTGACCCTCCATATCATTACAAGCGTAGGTGGACGAAACACCAGCTGGAATACTAGAAATCACAGCACATCTACAGAGAGACAAAGAAAACTTCAGTCAGACTTTATTCTTGTTGCACTTGTGTTTTCAGCCTTGAGGAATCAGGGATTTCTATTAGAAATTAACTCTCTGGGGTCTGAGGTGTTTTCTGTGCCCTGGAGGTGTGTTCTGATGTGTGTTATTTATGTTACTTGTAACATTTTCATGGCAAAGTCTGATTACGCTGTGTTCAGCACAAACAGTGCTACAATAATGTGTGAGCAGCATGTATGTAAAAGTTTGTAGTTTCGAGAAAATTATGTTTATGAAAAAAAATAAAGTCACTGAAATAAGGCCATAAAACCTTTACTGATTATTTGTTCACTGATTTTTGAAAACTGATTCACTGATTTAGCAGGACTCTTCAGTGGCATCTGGTCTGTGTTAAAAAAAATAAATAAAAAAAATACTGTGAACATGCTGATATCAACTGGATGGGGGGGGGGGACTATTTGTGATTTTTCTAGTTACAATTGCGATTTAAAATTCCCATAGCATGGAAGAGAGGGTTTTGGGCTCAGTTTAGCTCCTCCTAAATGGCACAAGGCAGCCCCAGCTCAAAGGAGGAAGCTGGTAGTCAACGAAGTGCGAAAGCAGGAGGAGAGGATGAGGTGTATAAAGGCCATTTCCCAGGCCAAGCAGGGAGAGTGGATGAGATGGGAGAGTGTGGAACAACGCAAGATGGGCTGGCAAGACCTTTGGTCAATGGAAGAGAGTAGGATCAGTTTCCTTATTAGGTCAACATTTGATGTTCTCCCATCACCGCAGAACCTAAACCTCTGGGTAGGAGAGGATCCCTCTTGTCCTTTGTGTTCATCACCTGCCACATTAAGGCACATTTTGACAGGATGTAAGGTGGCTCTTAGCCAAGCTCGGTTTACTTAGCGCCATGACCAAGTACTCCGATATTTGGCTTTAGCATTGGAAGACAAGCGTAGTATGACCAATAAGTTGCCGCCTGTTCTAGCAAAACATTACACGCAGAAGACAATATTCCTCCGCCCAGGCGAGCAACCACCAAGAAAAGGTGTTAACACCAATTCTCGCCCAGGACAACTGAAAGCTGCCAGGGACTGGAAAATGCTGGCTGATCTTGATCAACGGCTTATTTTTCCACCTGAGATTGCCACCACTAACCTACGACCAGATATTGTTTTGTGGTCTGGATCAGCACGCATTGTTCAACTGATAGAGTTAACAGTGCCATGGGAGGATGCGGTAGATGAGGCATATGAGAGGAAGAAACTGCGGTAAGCTCATCTGGCCACTGAAGCAGAACAGCGAGGATGGAGAGTCCAGGTTTATCCAGTGGAAGTGGGTTGTCGAGGTTTTGTGGCACACTCTACGACCCGGTTCCTCAGAGACGTCGGATTCAGTGGCCAAGAGTTGCGTCGCACAGTAAAGAACTTATCTGAAGCAGCAGAAAGGAGCAGCAACTGGCTGTGGTTGAGACGGAAAGATTCTAGCTGGCTGTGTACAGGCCGCTATGCTACGGTTTCGTAGAATTCTTGAAAAACTTGAAGAGTCTGTTGGTTTATTTGTATAGGTTGTATAGTATTTACAGTCATTACGTTCCTGTGTATATTGCGTGAATGACGGGTGGTTGGGCAGATATTGTGTTTTGCGGTAGGTAGTATGCCATACGGAACCGTTGCCACTGAAACTGCATATTAACGCACCAGTGGGCCTCGACAGCCTTAGTCAAACGGGTTGGCGCGTATGGTTGGGTTGCGGAGAGATTGTGAGATTGTGGTTAGGTCTCAGCAGCAGGAGGGATGTAGAGGTCAGTAAGCTGGGCTGAGTTGAGTGGGGGATGGAGGGGGGGGGGGACTCTGGGACGCCAGAGTCACTGTCGAGCCCTCTTGAGGTGTCGTGGGCTAGTCGACGAAACACTGAGGATGGAAGGTGCCCACTTGAAGACCCTAGAGATGTCCCCTACTCAGCTCAATCCAGACGGTTGTCGTGCTGGTCCACTAGGGAGACCACACTGTAGTTGCAGCCATCGTGTGTGCTGACGCGCCAAGTACACTGTAGCCGTTAACGCCGGACAGAAGGGGAGTCACACCACCATATGGAAAGAAGCGTAAATGGATGGAGAAGCATATGTTACTGTAAAGCTACGTCTTAGTGTTGATTATCTTGGCGAAAGCCGAGTACAAATCAGCATGAAGTTTTAACATCTACTCTCGTGTAATGGAAATCAATTATATATATATATATATATATATATATATATATATATATATATATATATATATATATATATATATATATATATATATATATATATATATAAAGAACATAAGGTTTGTTGTATATATATATATATATATATATATATATATATATATATATATATATAAAGAACATAAGGTTTGTTGTGACTTGTAGGCATATACTTGTAGGGCTCCATAAAATAATAACAACTTTTTTACTAACTTTTACCAAGTTTTTTTACTTTACAGAAATCTTTCTTTTATTTTATTATTTTTTTTTTTTTTTTGGGGGGGGGGGGAGTTAGGGGGGTGCAGGCGGCCTATAACTATAAATCATTAGAAAGAAACACTTTAGTGCACTACACTAGAGAGAAGTATATGGATTTTCACATGTTTCTTCAAATATTTTCAAACGTTATTAAATTAGATTGGAGTAAAAACATGTAGCCTTTTTGCTTTTCAAATGCACAGCGCGAGTGACAAACTCACAGCACTCGCAGAGAACATTTACTGAAGCGATCAAGACACTCCTCATATGAAACATTGTTAGCACATTGTAAACATCTACATTTGAGCAGATATCCAGGAACACAGTATTTCATAGTAAACACTGGTCTAAGCATTAAAATATTCAT
Organism: Gila orcuttii; assembly: GCA_026230005.1. Lineage (NCBI taxonomy): Eukaryota > Metazoa > Chordata > Actinopteri > Cypriniformes > Leuciscidae > Gila > Gila orcuttii. The sequence continues at coordinate 2,942,052 of JAPDVR010000001.1, read as the reverse complement.
CATGTTAGTGTAAACACTTATACTAGCCAACTTTTATGTCATATATGTTATATAGATAATAAAAACATCCTTGTATCGTCCATGTATATTTATTTAGCATTTAAAGGTTGATTACCTGTCTATATTTAATTTCAACATGTTTCTGTCGATTTGATACCTTTTAGTCTGACAGTAGTACAATGTGAAGTTTATGCAACAATAACATGCTATCTAATATAAGTGAGAATAAATGTCTTACCGTAAAAATCTTTATCTTAAAATCACGTTCTTCTTCTGAGGTAAATCCAAGGTAATCTCACAGCGTGACTTCCAAACTCAGTGAAAAGCAGAAGAATGATGAAGTTTTATGCTTTATTTTGAGGTGATGGGGGCATTTACTGGTTTGCGTTCCTTCACGTGGACTATTACTGTGCGTTCACACCGCCACCGACTCAAAGTGGCCGGAAGTCATTCATTTTCAATGTGAGCAGGCGGCGAGCTCTGCTTGGTCAGTCTGCACAAATGACGCTCAACATGCTTGTTTGCTTTGCGGCCCCTTTAAATAAAGTTTCTACGTCACGGCATCCACAAATCTTTCTACGGCGTCGTTGGCATGGTGGCGAAAGCGAATCTTGCCGCTCTCGCCGGCGGCGGTGTGAACGCACAGTTAGCTTTTGAATCACTTGAGAAACTGTACCTGTCGTTGGTTTCATACGGATTACTTAAACAGGGAATATTTGTTTTCGTTTTTAATTAGATCATTTGAAAGTAGACACTTAAATGTTTATAACGATATGCGCTCATGTCTGTGTGACAAGTATTCACTGCGTTTTAAGTTTAGAGGCGTGCTCCAGAAAAAAAGTTCATAAAAACATCCTTGTGTCGCAGGGAGAGAGAGAGGCAGAAAGCGCACCCTGTTTATTTTCTTTATTTTTCAAAAGCACAATGTTTTGTTGTAATTGTAAGTGGACAAATACAAAAGTAGACATTTTACAGTTTCTTTTTCCATATTTCTTTTATCTGTATGACCATAAATTAAGGAATATTTTAAGTCTATTTTGCTACTATGTGAAGAAAATCCAGCAAAACCACGCCGGCGCGTTTGTTGACCCTAAGGGTTACCCCACTGCCAAGGTAATACATTTATGTTCTAAAAACATTCTGGGAACAGTGATTTGCAATATTTCTAAAATGTTAAAATGTCCCATTTTCTTGTCTTTATTTTTTTTTTGGGCTCTACTAGAACAGGTTTTCATACTTGAATGTTGATTATTTTCCTCATATTCTCCATTGTTGCGGCTCCTCTCTTCCCAGTCTGTCAGTAACGCTCTGTTTACTTCCTGTCTCTATGAAGCCCCTCCTTCTGAAAAGCACACTGTGCTCTGATTGGACGGCTGGAGCAGTGTGTTGTGATTGGCCGAGTGATTCAAGCGTGTTTGGGAAATGTCCCGCCCCTTACCATAACCACCAGTTTCAACATACTTCTAACTAACTCAACCGTAGTATGATACGTATGATTTATTTGAATGAGGAATATTGTGACGTGTTCATTCCTGGATTGTAAATAAGATTCCAATGGAAATTTCAGGGAGTTTAGAAACTGATATAGAGAATAACGCCCGCAGGAACTTTGCAGACTTTTTCATGCGCAAACAGCAATATTAAACACTAATATAAGATGAACATGTAAAAAAGCATAGGTCCTCTTTAAAATATTCTGATGTTAGTACTACATTCTCCTAACTCTTTTGCTGGGTGAAAGAGAGTCTCACATGGGATTGTTGTTGCCGTTGTTCTCCAAAGAGTTTCCGATGCGAATCTCCGCTCCGTTTATTCGTTCTGCACAGCATTCTTTAATGTTAGTAATGACCACCCTACTAACTCTGTAAGTATCACTCAGATCCAGCCTCCACCACGGGTTAGTCTGATTAGTAGTTGACGAGCACGCGTACCACGACTTCACCGGACCTGGATTACCGTCAACGGCCTTTTCAGCAAACCAGATGCCGTATGTCGATGACTGCGTGACATTTCTTCTTAGTGCCAAATTTCCTGGAGAATGTGACAAAAAAGATCCTGAAAACCTACTGTATGTTATATTACAGATTTATGCTGCTAATAATAAGAATACCTATATCTGTCACATACAGCATATTCTGAATCTAAGATAAAAGAGTTTTTGCTGTACATTTTGCTCCTGTATCTTGACTAGATCACCATGATCCTTCCAGAGGCCTCTTACATTTTGAATAAATAAAATGGTAACAGTTTTAGTTAACATTAGTAAATGCATTAAACGGGTCATGAGTTGAGAAATAAAAAAAATTATTGATCTTTTGACATCAATGCAATAAAAATATACTGTAAGTTTAAGAAACTCAAAACGTCAGGTTTATTGATTTTTTGGATTTTATGACATAAAAGCCTCTGCAGAATTAGATCGACGCCTACTTCTACATCATTGCCTCTTTACATTTACATTTATTCATTTAGCTGACGCTTTTATCCAAAGCGACTTACAATTGCTATATTTCAGAGGTCGCACGCCTCTGGAGCAACTAGGGGTTAATTCTCTGGACAACTAGGGGTTAATTCTCTGGACAACTAGGGGTTAATTCTCTGGACAACTAGGGGTTAATTCTCTGGACAACTAGGGGATAATTCTCTGGACAACTAGGGGTTAATTCTCTGGACAACTAGGGGTTAAGTGTCTTGCTCAGGGACACATTGGTGTCTCACAGTGGATTCGAACCCGGGTCTCTCACCCCAAAGGCATGTGTCTTATCCACTGCGCCATCACCACCGCCATCTTTAGCCCCGCCCACAAGTTGCACTTGTATTTATGATTTGCGCTTCATTTGTTCACTTTAACAAGACACAGTTCGACACACTTTTTAGAGAGACTGAAAATAAAATATGCAGAGCCGACTACACTGGTTGTCGCGACACACAAGAGTAACAGTGTTTTTACTATGTTTTCACTATTGCTTTGTCTGATACATACCATTTGACATGTACTGAGTATTTATACTGTCGCGCCGCAGTCAAACTGAATAGTTGTAATTTGCTGTTCTTTTTTTTGCTTCAGCATTTATGTTTTTACATTTTATCGAAAAGGATGAACTATGAATACTCTATAAGAACGAGAACGAGTGTGAGAAACAATGGTACATTCATTCATAATTATATTTACATGAAACACTAAGTTATCCTTTGTCAATTATAACTGTGGTAACTCCAAGTACTTGCTTATTTTAATAGGCAAAACTGTTACCCAATCATAGCAGTGGGCGTTTACTTCCAAGTCTTGATCCTTTTAACTACATCAACTAAATGTTGTAAATCACGTTTGGTTTGAGGGACTGAGTAGCAACTAGATATTCAAGAGTACGGCAGTATAATTTACTCGTTACAGTGTTTGAAACTATTCATCACTGTCGTACACATATTCTGTGACACTTTCAGCTTGTTCTTCCAGTTTTTTCTGCTTTATTGGAAACTGCAGCACAATTATTTGAATTAAATGATTTTAGGTCAACCCCAAATGACACGAAATAACCAAATTAATATGGATGCTTTACATGCTCATCCTGACTATCTGTTAAGACACAGCCAAATATTTAGTCAAAGTGCATTGTTTTAAACACGCCAGTGACTAAACAGGAACGCATATGGCTGATGCTATAGACCTATAGTAGGAAAATAAGAAAATGAGTGTTCGTGGTTGGATTGTGTTTAGATTAAAACAAGTTGATGTGAATTAGACATAAACTCACAAAACTAACCTTCTGTTTCGTCCAACTTCACTTGAACTGAGAAAAACCCTTTTGAAAGAAATAAGAAACACAGAACGAAACTTTTTTTTTAAAATTGAAGCACAAACATTTTCACACAGTTGACAGTAGCCATTGACTTCCATAGTATATATATATATTTTTTCTACTATGGAAGTCAATGGCTACTGTCAACTGTCTGATTACCAACATTCTTCAAAATATCTTCTTGTGTGTTCAACAGAAGAAAAAAACTCATTTGGTTTTGGAACAACTTGATGGTGAGTAAGTAATGACAAAATTTCATTTTTGGGTGAACTATCCCTTTAAAACCACCGGGGAAAAACTATTTGCTATTATAGAAAAACTTACACAGTCAAAGTAAATTGATCTTGTTCTGTGTTTTAGGGATCAATTTTTTACTTGAAAACCAACAACAACAAAAAACTAAATATTTTAATACACCACAAAAAAAAGACCACATTAGATTGCCTTATGAAAAGTGTTTCTGCATCTAAAAGAAACAGCTGGAATCACTAATATATTAGACACATGGAAGTTGTTTTACTCACCCAGTAAAAGTGACAGACTCCTGTAGAAAACCCTTGTGTTCATTTCAAGCGTTTCCTGATTCTTTCTGCTTTCGGCTGAATGAATGATTACTGTGATAGTGTGAATGATGGATGAGACAGAGAGAGATGAGAGACACATTAGATCAGCTTTACATAAGGGTGTCTTCTGTCCGTCTGTGTCATTTCAATCACATGATATTGTTTCTTCCTCCTCCATTTTCACATTTTAAGTTTAAAATGACTTGCAGTGCCTCATCTATTTCTTTAAAAAAAATCAAGAATGCAGATTGTTAAACGGACATCTAGCAATTATGCACAATTCTGACTATCATCTGGAAAAATTGGATTATTGTTGATAATAATATTCAAATCTTACTATTAAAAAAATCCTTATTGCACTATTAAAAGCACAGTGTCATGACAATTACATTTACATTTGTTAATTTACTGTCGCAGACACTTTAAAAGAGTCAGCAATATACAACACAGTGCCAAGTTAAGTTGGATTAGCATTTTATTTTTTTCATTCTTCATAATTTTATGTCAGTCAGCTAGATGACCTTGGTGAAATCAGCAGAATTCATTAGAATTTACGTCAACGTTTAGAACATCACAGAAAGCCAAGTTTGTATGTTGTGTTTTGGTATAAAAGCACACATGTTTCTTCTGTCCGGAGAGGAAACATCCCTGAGGAAACAGGGCACCTCCTGCTGGTCGATACTGTACCTACATTATGGCAAAAAAAGCATTTGTTTCCGAGATAAAGAAGTATTCTGACAAAATAATAATATGTGAGCAACATGTATGTACATGTTTGTATTTTTGAGAGAATAATGTTTATGCATGGTTATTGAAAAAACAAAAAAATAAAGTTTATGAAATAGGCCACAAAACACATACTAAATATGTTTCCACAAGACTTTTGACTAATGGATGTTGTCGCCTAGAATTTATGTGAAAATCATCCTGCCTACTCATTCACATAAAACAATACATTGATTTAAATTTTGTAAGATACTTTTTGTTTAGAAAGGCAATATGTGTGGGGGCGTGAATGATCATGAATAATGCTGTGATTCACACCTGAGAAGACAATGAACAGCATAATGAGCCTTTCAGTCAGGTTTGTCACTGAGGGGGAAATACTAGAAAGAATGTTAAAAAATATATATAAATTATATTATATATTGCTTTTCATTTATTTAGAATAAAGATACCAATATAATCCAAATAAATTAAAGTCAAAAGCACATTTTGAGTATACAATAATACATGGAAACAAAGCCTGTTCAAATAGGCTATATGGGCCATTCTACAGATCTGGTTCAAAGTTAGAGTTGAAGGATCATGTGAAACTGAAGACTGGAGTAATGATTTACATCACAGGAATAAATTGCATTTTAAAAATATATCCAAATAGAAGTCTGGAAATAGTCAAACGAATATAAATAAAAACTTACTCACCCGAAATTGTATCCACGGCTGGATCAAGTCGCTATTCAAAACGCAAACGTTCATCGTCGGAGTCCCGCTCTTCTTCTGAGGAAAATGTGATATATTTGTCACTATCTACTATCTAGGACGAGCTGAAGAGCTTCCTCACCTGTGTAGCGTACCATCTTCCAAACGCAAATGAGTGAATGTGAATGAATCTGATGATGGAACTTGATGCTTTTTAAGGCATTGTTGGGGGGTTTTAACATTATGCAGATCGCCTCAACACATTATCTTATGAATAGCGTGTGGGTGTGACCACATTAACGATAATTAGCTGAGCCAGGAGAAACTGTACATCTCTTTAGTTTCATACAGATTACATTGCAGGAGAATATTTGTTTTAAATGTGAATTGTTTTATTTAAAAGTAGACATTTCAAGCTTTCTTTTGACGTACGTTTCATGTTTGTGCGATACGTTTTCGTAAGTTTCTACGTTGGCTGAGAAGTGCAAAACAAACCATAATTCCGAAAACAAAACAACAAATTTATAAACGCAATGGAAAGAATAAAAACAAAAAATAAACAAGTTAGAAAACACAATAACAATTCTGAAAACAAAATAACAAATCAGAAAACAACGACAAATAATAAATCAAAATTGAAATCGGAAATCAAAATAGCAAGTCAGAAAACACAACCACAAGTCAGACAAAACAGAAAAGGTAGGTATATGTGGCGAATGGAATACTGACCTCTGATTGGACGAGATATCTGTCAATAGATTTATTGACAGATGTAGATGTAGATTTAGAATAGATGTAGATTTATTTATTTATAATATTCAAAACACTGTAAATATGTTCATAATCTGTAAATCTGGATATGTCTATTCTGACTAAACCCAACTGTGATACTTTTATTCTCATATATTTATATTTTTATTTTTAATTCTTATAATTTGTAGTATTATGTTTCTTGTTGTATTTGTATTTGTATATGTCCACTGGAACCTCAGTACCAAAAACAAATTCCTTGTGTGTGCAAGCACACTTGGCAATAAAGCTCTTTCTGATTCTGATTCTGATTCAATAGTAAGACATGCAGTAAGTCAGTCCCTCCAGGATTTCGCGGGCCTTTTTTCTGATTGTTGCGGCCTAAAATTCCTGATGTTGCGGCTGCTTTTCTAAAAAGTTGCGATGAAAGTTGCGATGTTCTTTGGCATTTGTTTTTATAGGTTAAAACAGCAAAGGTAGGTAGATTTTTACTTAAAGTGCTCATATTATTCTTTTTTCCTTTCCTTTATTGATATATCGTTTTTTGTGCATGTTATAGGTGATATACTACAGTACATTATAGTTATCTCTAAGTTACCATGCATTGTATGTATAAATATTAGGGGTGGAACGGTACACAGACGTCACGGTTCGGTACGATTTCGGTAATAGAGTGAAAAGCAAAACAAAAATGCAGACGGCATTTTTATAAATGTCTTAAGCCTTGTATTTGTAAAATAAGTTTTATTAATAAAGGCACAGAACCAGTTTATTTGTAGTGCACTGACAATAGTTTTATATAATTAGTTTATTAATTAAATTAATAAAAAGACATAACGACCTTGAGATATGTTTGGTAATTGTACCTGAATTAATTTAAAATTAATTTGCTATATTTCAGATCAATATATTTGTTTTCCTTAATTTGAATTAACCTTAACTTTATTCTCATCTGAATTATAAATAATTGATTTCCGTATGAAATAATGCTAGCTTACTATTAAAATCACATTTGCTTTTCTTTCTTAATCACTGTAGAATGTGTAACTTAAAAATAAACAGATTAGTGCTCCAACTCTGAGGACAAGAAATGAAAACCAATGTGATATGATGAATGTCCAAAAGATGGCTGTTTTGAAATGAGGTTGGATACATGTTTTGCTTTTATAACAGTGTGTGTGTGTGTGTGTGTGTTGTGTGGTTGGGGGACAGTTGTAGGTTACAGTTTGACAAGAGTTTAGACTGTGACAAAAGCACAATGTTGTGTTTTATTGCGAGTGTACACAAATATTTGCAGTTTGAATGATGTCCTGTTGTGAACAAAATGACGGAGTATGTTTTTATGATTCCAATGTTCGATCGCGCCCGCGCCTCTCTCTCTCTCTCTCACACACACACACACACACACACACACACACACACACACACACACAGTTCGATCCGTCTCTCTCTCTCTCTCACACACACACACACACACACACACACACACACAGTTCGATCCGTCTCTCTCTCTCTCTCTCTCTCTCTCACTCTCTCTCTCTCTCTCTCTCTCTCACTCACTCACTCACACACACACAGTCCGATCGCGCCCGCGCCCCCCCTCTCTCTCTCTCTCTCTCTCACACACACACACACAGTTCGATCCGTCTCTCTCTCACTCACACACACACAGTCCGATCGCGCCTCTCTCTCTCTCTCACACACACACATTTCGATCGCGCCTCTCTCTCTCTCACACACACATTTCGATCGCGCCTCCCTCTCTCTCTGTCTTTCTCTCATGCTGTTATTTTAGTAGGTAAATGTGAGACGTTGGCAGCACAGGTCTGCTCCGTCTTCTGAACAAAACAAAGAAGTGAGTTTGATGACGTATGATGACGCTTTGCAGGAGACCGCGAGGATTGGTCAAAGTTGCAGAAAAGTTGCGGTGATTGTTCAAAATTTCAAGGGCGCACTTAATTCACGGGGATTTGTTGAAGTTGCGTTAATACTTAATTTTAAGTCATGAGGAAAAAATCGGCGCATTCTTCAGGCTCAGAGAGTTAATGTTGGCGTGGAAAGAGTTAAATGACCACATTTAACGCTTACATGTGTCACAATGGTGATGCTCAGAAATGCTCATGACTTTGAATGACGTTGGACCATGGCGGAGCCGGCAGTTCCAGAGACCAGGGCGGAGTCGGCAGTTCAGGAGACCAGGGCAGAGCCGGCAGTTCCAGAGACCAGGGTGGAGCCGGCAGTTCAGGAGACCAGGGCTGAGCCGGCAGTTCCAGAGACCAGAGCGAAGCCGGCAGTTCCGGAGACCAGGGCGGAGCTGGCAGTTCCGGAGACCAGGGCGAAGCCGGCAGTTCCGGAGACCAGGGCGAAGCCGGCAGTTCCGGAGACCAGGGCGGAGCCGGCAGTTCCAGAGACCAGGGCAGAGCCGGGAGTTCCAGAGACCTGGGCGGGGCCGGGAGTTCCAGAGACCAGGGCGTGGCCGGGAGTTCCAGAGACCAGGGCGGAGCTGACAGTTCCGGAGACCAGGGCGGAGCCGGCAGTTCAGGGGACCAGGGCGAAGCCGGGAGTTCCGAAGAACAGGGCGGAGCCAGCAGTTCCGGAGACCAGGGCGGAGCTGACAGTTCCGAAGACCAGGGCTAAGCTGACAGTTCCAGAGACCAGGGCGGGGCCAGGAGTTCCGGAGACCAGGGTGGAGTCGGGAGTTCCAGAGACCAAGATGGGGCGGGGGGTCAAAGATACCAGGGCGGAGCCGACAGTTCCGGAGACCAGGGCGAAGCCGACAGTTCCGAAGACCAGGGTGGAGCCGGGAGTTTCGGAGACCCGGGCGGGGCCGGGAGTTTCGGAGACCCGGGCGGGGCCGGGAGTTCAGGGGACCAGGGCGGGGCCGGGAGTTCAGGGGACCAGGGCGGAGCCGGCAGTTCCGGGGACCAGAGCGGAGCCGGCAGTTCCGGAGACCAGGGAGGAGCTGGGAGTTCAGGGGACCAAGACTTCCGTACCTTTTAGTGAGCAATTAAAAAAAAAAAAAAAATTCTTAGTGTGAAGTTTTCATAACCGAAAGACCATTTTTTCCCCACTATAAGAAACCTTTAGTGCAGTTGAAAGATTCCATGGATTAAAGGTCCTTTACGGAACCATTGATGCCAGTAAAGAACATTTATCTTTAAGAATGTATGTGAAAGAATATAAGGTTTGAGCAGGGGCTGGACTCCTGTGCAGCTCAAGCTCTGATTTACATCATTCAAATCCACACAAAACAACAGGGAAATGATCGAGCTGATCCAGATGGAGTGGAAAACAGGACAAATTACAGGCCTGCAGGTTTAACATACATCTGCAGAAGATACTAACCTCACACAACACAATTCATCATTGGACAAAATCTTGCGTTTACCTCTGTGTGCTTGGTTATTCTGATTAATCAATTTTCCACCAGTGGCCAAGACACATTCTGCATGATGCAACCTGGAAAAGAAATAAAAAGGCTTTTTTTAAAAAAAGGTATATACTTAACAGGACATGAAAGGATAATAACTGCTCAGTGTAAACAAATGTTGATCATCTGGAAATGCTTAATATAATCTGTTCATATGTGATAATCTAGAGTCTGATACACATTCCACACACTGAATTAATCTGCAAACGTCTCAGAGGAGAAAATCAAATATTATCCCAGAGAGGAAATTTGTCTTGGACTCAAGGTGCATTTACATAGACAATATGTTGGATACATGAACAATAAATGCAACAATGCATAATACATAACAACAATACTTAATAAAAGTACTTAATCTGTATTTAATCATCATAATAATTAATAATGCTATGATGGGTAGAATTGGGGAAGATGCCCCCATTCAGAACCATGTGGATTTACTTTTAAATTGGAACAAATTTAGAAATAAGTTTAGCATGTACAGGATGTGTCACAGATCTGCCAGGTTCCTGCACCAACCAATCACAGTGCACTGCCTATCACAGCGCACTCCCTATGTTGTCAATAAAACCACATGTTGTATCTCCTTCTCCTTGTCCGAGTGGGCTTCCGTAACAGAAGACCGGACCTAAGAAAAACAGATCGCAAGATTGGCATCTTCCTCATCCCCCTTGACCCATCCGATCTGCTTCTCTCCATCTCCCAGGACCACCGCCTGATCGAGGAATACACAGAGGAGTTACTCGAACTCGCTGTCCTGGAACGATGCGACTCTCAAATCCATTTTTTGGATTGGTCTGGACGATCCACTCTTCATGCAATTTCCATCCGCTGCCACCACGTGTTCCTTGAGGTACATAAAAAACATCCTGTGGCTGTGTGGATCGTGTGGATCGTCCTACACCATCGAGGAAGCAGTTTCGGACTCCCTTTCCATCCCTGTCGCCCCAGATTCTTGTCCTAAGATGGCTGCCATTCCAGAGTCTCGTCCCAGGATGGCCGCCGCCAAGCCAGAGCCCTCTGCCAAGATTCCCTGATTCCCTGTCTCCAAATTATCATATGAACTGCTCACTTACCTGATTGCCTCATCCAGCTCACTGTTGTCAATAAAACCACCTGTTGTATATCATTCTCCTTGTCTGAGTGTGCTTTCGTAACAGAATGATGATGCATCAGCCAATGTGTTATTATAGGCAATAGATAGAAACATTTGCTAATTTAGTTGTTATAGCTCAAAATGTCAAATCTGAAAAGAGGGGTAAGAAGCCCCTACAGAATGTATAAACTGCTTTTGATAAAATTCTTATTAATATATATATATATATATATATATATATATATATCGTCGCTGCCCGATGAAACTCACGTATGTCCAAAACGATTACTTTTCAGGAAGTGAAAAAAACACCGTAATTTCAAAAGCAGTTGAACGTAGCGTTGCATACTTGGCACGGCATCTTTAAATGTAACCATATTCTTGCCAGTGTAATGATATAATCCACATTTGACCAAAATCGAGTTTAAATGGACATACAGTAACGGTGGTCGATACGCGTTCTTCCGATCATTAATTAGAATGACCAAGTCGCGTTTCATATTGACAGATGAATAGGCTACGCTCAGTTTATTAAATAGCCTACGTCTCAGTTTATTAAATACGCTCAGTTTAATAAATAGCCTACGTCTCAGTTTATTAAATACGCTCAGTTTATTAAATGTCTCTTGCAAACTATGAAGGGACAATGAATCAATACACTGACATGGCAATGCTAGACTGATACTTTGTTTGCACAGTCCTACCGTAATTTTGTGAATATATAATATATATTGAACAGTTGTCAAAATATATATATGTATACTGTATACATATATATATACATATATATATATATATATATATATATATATATATATATATATATATATATATGTATATATATATGTATACAGTATACATATATATATTTTGACAACTGTTCAAAAAAAAATATATATATATAACCCCAAATCAGAAAAAGTTGGGACATTTTGTGAAATGCAATCAGTGGGGTCAAAAGTACACACTTTTGTCACTCAAGTAGAAGTATAGATACTGGTGTTTAAAAAGACTCTGGTAAAAGTGGAAGTATCAACTCAACCTCTTTACTCAAGTTAAAGTGAAAAAGTACAGGCTCTAAAACATACTTAAAAGTAAAAAAGTATAAGGTAACCCTAAGAAAAAAGAAGAAAAAAAAAAACGCTTAAAGTCATCATGAAATCACATTTTACCATTCATATTTTTGTACTAATATTGTAGTGTTAATAATGTTTAATGTTGTAGTTAGTAATAATGTAATATTGTAGTGTTTATTATAAATGATTATCCATGCACTTCATTATTTTTAAAAAATTCATGTACCCTTATAATCTTTAATCAAATACGTTACCCTTCCCTCCCCCCTCGAAACGACTTCTCTTCTCTTCCGGTCAAAATCTATTACTAGTGGGCATGGCTATCTACGCCTACTAGAAATCCTCCACAACTGACTGTAAACTGGCATTCAAATCTGCCTCCATTTTGTTAGCAACGCCCAACCTCCAACGATCCAATCAATTCCCGGAGGACGAAATCAAGCCCCGCCCTACATTTTTTCTAATTTCAGGCCCTGTCCCAAATGGCGCACTTCATGCGGACTTTCGGTCTCGTGGACTTAAATTGCGCGTGCTCGCCGAGTCTACGAGTCCGTAGGCCGTCCCATTTAGCATTTTAACGCTCTGAAGTGTGCTCAGCAACGCCCCCTTTGTACCCTTGAAGCGTGCATAGATGCAGGCTCCACGCACTTTAACTACCCAGGAATCCTTGCGAAATGCCAATCAGAAAACGGATGGGAGGAGATTTCGCTCACGGACTGTTAACATGGCTTTATGATATAGGCGTACATTTTACCAGTTGTTACTTACAGTTTATACAAACATTATCGACCAGTGGTTGATATCTCAAACATAATAATAGCTTGTTAAATAATACGATCGCATTATGATTCATTACATAAATAGAACCGAATGTCATGGCTTTACTGAGTCATATAAACATAGTATGAATATTGAAACCTATACATTTTTCTTAAACTTATTTACATTTTAATTTTGTGTTAAAATTGAACATTATGTATTATTATGTACAACTGTATTTATCATTTACATAACCATGATATCTATTCTAATGCCCAGGTGGCATATACAATTATAGAACTGTAAAAGCAGGCTGTGTAGTTCACATGGACATAAGATTTGGGAAAATAAAATAAATCCTGTTCTCGATGCTAAAGACTGTAATTTTTTTTAATGATATTTGTGATATTTTTCTAATAAAGGGACTGATGAGATGACCTTTAAGTATATTCAGCTTCGACGTCTGAGCTGAGACCTTCTTCCTGTTTCCGGCGTGACGATCGAGTCTGGCCCTGTCCTAAATGGCGCACTTCATGCGGACTTTCGGTCTCGTGAACTTAAATTGCGCGTGCTCGCCGAGTCTACGAGTCCGTAGGCCGTCCCATTTAGCATTTTAACGCTCTGAAGTGTGCTCAGCAGCGCCCCCTTTGTACCCTTGAAGCGGTCTTCCGCGAAGCCAGCATAGATGCAGGCTCCACGCACTTCAACTACCCAGGAATCCTTGCAAAATGCCAATCAGAAAACGGATGGGAGGAGATTTCGCTCACGGACTGTTAACATGGCTTTATGATATAGGCGTACATTTTACCAGTTGTTACTTACAGTTTATACAAACATTATCGACCAGTGGTTGATATCTCAAACATAATAATAGCGTGTTAAATAATACGATCGCATTATGATTCATTACATTAATAGAACCGAATGTCATGGCTTTACTGAGTCATATAAACGTAGTATGAATATTGAAACCTATACATTTTTCTTAAACTCATTTACATTTTAATTTTGTGTTAAAATTGAACATTATGTATTATTATGTACAACTGTATTGATCATTTACATAACCATGATATCTATTCTAATGCCCAGGTGGCATATACAATTATAGAACTGTAAAAGCAGGCTGTGTAGTTCACATGGACATAAGATTTGGGAAAATAAAATAAATCCTGTTCTCGATGCTAAAGACTGTAATTTTTTTTAATGATATTTGTGATATTTTTCTAATAAAGGGACTGATGAGATGACCGTTTATTCAGCTTCGACGTCTGAGCTGAGACCTTCTTCCTGTTTCCGGCGTGACGATCGAGTCTGTCCCAAAAATACCTCTCAATGCACCCTCGCGGACTCGCGCTAAGGGCCCTATAGGTCTGCACTACATGACGTCACCGAAGTGTGGACTCTGAGGAAGTCCACAAGTCCGGAGTGTGCCATTTGGGACAGGGCCTCAGAAGCCGTTTCACTCGGATATACGTCACAATAAGGAAAAAAGGACAATCTCAACTTCCGCTTCATGACGACTTTGACTCGTTGGACCTCGTATCATTGACACAACTGTTAGAAATAGAAGCTTAATTTAACAACTGATTAGTGCTACATGGATCCCAAGACACGGTGAAACATATCAAACAAAAACATAATGCTATCACAACAAACTCGATGGGCATGTTTTCCTCAAACTTTATTGGAATGCAAATAGACTTTCAAACTGAGGTAGTAATAATCAAGACATACCCTGGCCGGCAAACCTATCAGAACATTATTTTAGCAGCAAATGACTGTGACTTGAGTGTCTGTGTATTAAGGAATGTGCTTGTCAGTGCATGTTAAGGAGAGAAATATACTGCATACATTTGAGTGTGGGTGGACAAAAAGAGAGACAGAGACTTCAAACTGAGACTTCAAACCTATGCAAAAGAAACCCCTTCAAAACATGGAGTAACTCATATACTGTATACAGAGAAACACTACCAAAAACAAAAGCAAAGTTTTGCAAATGGCACTAGGAAAATAGGAGAGTGCAAGAATGTACATTTTGTATGTGCAGTGGTATACATCTTTGTTGTGCATTATTCCCTGAGTCCATCAAAAAATTTAGTTTATTAATTAAATTAATAAAAAGACAAAAAGACATTGAGATATGTAATTTTGTACCTGAATGAATTGAAAATTAATTTGCTACATTTCAGATATATTTGTTTTCCTTAAAATTAATTAACAGTAACAAACACTTTGCAGTTTGAATGATGCCCTGTATAAACAAAATGACGGAGCATGTTCTTATGTTTCCACTGTTCGATCGCGCCCGCGCCTCACACACACACACACAAATATAAGTAAACACTTTGCGACTTTTCGATCGCGCCTCTCTCTCTCTCTCTCTCTCTCTCTCTCTCTCTCTCTCTCTCTCTCTCTCTCTCTCTCTCTCTCTCTCTCTCTCTCTCTCTCTCTCTCTCTCTCTCTCTCTCTCTCTCTCTCTCTCTCTCTCTCTCTCTCTCTCTCTCTCTCTCTCTCTCTCTCTCTCTGAGCTACTGAATATTAATAGCTTAGTATTACAGGGTTTCCCGCAGCACTTTGCAGCAACACACGCCAGCATATTTTCAAACATGACCGAACTAATACAGGCCAACTGCTTACTTGGGACTCTTCAGTAGTCAACTGCTAGCCCCAAAGCATGTCTCGCATGCTAGCCAAGCCAAAGCAAACATTGTAAATCGACCAATATTAGCCTAGGCCTACTCTAAAATGAATTAATATAATAATAACAAAGAAAACAGCTTTCTTCTACATGTTTCTTCAAATTGTAAGGCGAGTTCTTGAAAGCCAAAAGTACATGGTTTTTTGGTTCACAAAGTTAGCAGTGCATTCTCCACGAGTCGTTTTTGCTCCTGATGATTTCTAACAATTCTTTGAGGTAAGGCCAGGGATGTGGAAGGTTTTGCTGGTCGCCATCACTAGAACTACTACCAACATTCTCGCCTGTGCTTTCAGACGCTTCGGACATTTCGCCAGACATCATGCTCTTACCAACTGAATCTCTTTTTGACAAATTTGCCGCGGTTTGAACGTGCATTTCGTTTTGTGCCATGCGCAGAAAAGATGGACAGCCCACACACCAATGACATCTCTGAATGTTATGGGTTTTTGTGCCTCATCCAATGACGCTTGAAATCAGTCTATCTGGCGTTGAAAAAAAAATTAATCCGAAACTAGAGTAACGAGCTTGTTTTTAAAATGTAAGGAATAGAAAGTACAGATAATTACGTTTAAATGTAAGGAGTAGAAGTAATAAATAGTAGAGTAAAGTAAAGATACTTTATTTGTACTTCGTTACTTGACACCTCTGAATGCAATAAAATCAAGAATCTGTGATTTGTTCATTCTATTTAACCTTTTATTAGCTGACAAAAATACAAAGAAACGTTTTGCAATGTTTTCACTGACCAACATAATTGTATTTTGTAAATATGAATAAATTGATTTTGATGGCTGCAACACACCCCAAAAAAGTTGGAACAAAGGTTACAGTTGTAACCTGAGACGTTCCCTTTCGAAAATGATCAATTTCATTTAAATGATAGTCTGTCATGTAGGGATGCTAAAAAGCCTACATTCACATAGTGAAGAGCTAGATCCAGAAAATACTTTAGCAGAATTACCTTTGTTTGTAGTGCTTACAGACAGAGCAGTCCCTGAATAAGAAAAAGGTGAATGTCATGTTTGCAAGGCGCCCTTATATACTCCCGGGTCGCATGTTAATGAAGTCACGGGCTGTCGCCGGTCAATAGGATTGCCGTGATTTGACAGCTGTCCGTCATTTGTGTTAATCGTCTGTATTTAAGTTCCTGCTTTTCATCAGTTCAGTGTCCGGTACTGGAATACATACTCTTGTTATTGAATCTTCATCATCGTCTTCATTTAGGAACTTAGCGTTGCAGTGTCCATTACATTCAACGCAATACATTGATCACTATTTTCCTGAGACACAAAATTAGATCAAATTACATCAAAACCGTTTCGACTGACTAAATCTCTCAAATTTTGTACCATCTATACTTCTCATACTTTACATTCAGTATAAAACATTCAAATAATAAAAGATGTCGATGAAAAATACCTCATAGGAAAACACAGCATGGTTATGATGATTCAAATGATGTCAGATGATTCCTCATATGAATTGATCCTGTTCTGAACAAATACTACTGAAACTCATGAAGGGAGGGGGAAATCTGCTGAGTTTGAGAAACATGATCTGAAAACGTAAATGTTCACTTTAACTCGTATATATCAGTCATTTAGATGAATGTAGACAAGCCTGGAAAGAAAAACAATATGAAAATGCATCCGAAGTACCGGCTATTTATTTTGTTCTCTTCTGATGACTGAGATTCTCAAGGATCCCTATTTTCATGTGCAATTTTGGCCGATTTGTTTTGTAAATCAGTTTTGACATGAGAGGTAAAGGTGAGCAGAGAAAATCAATTCTGGAGGTCCAATGATGTGTGAAATATATTCAGCAAACGGCCAGAGAGGATCTCATAAGGGTGGAGACTCAAGCTGCGAAGAGAAAGACGAATATAAAGAAGGGAGACGGAGAAACTCTTCATATCTGATCATCACAGGTGCAGTATGCCATTCTCACATGCAGAAGCTTGCCTGTAACTTCAATTATTGCAATATCAATATCACAGAAGATGTCCTTTATTCCAGTGACCTGTATCTTTAAAAACAAGATGGAGGGACTCAGTTACCTGTTTTTACTTTTTGGTGAGTATATGAATCAATAAATGAATACATGAAAAATAATGTAAAATTATAAATATTGTTCAGTAATTCTTTATGCAAATATTCAAAGAATCAAATGCAACATTATTCAACTTATTAGAAATCAATGGAAGTATTTGTTTTTTGCAACAGGTGTATTTTCCAACCAGGGCAGTTCAGAAAACTTGGAAGGTAAAATGTTCTTGGAACACTTTAGTTAATGCATTAACCAAGCAATGCGTTTGTTAGTAGTTAATACAAATATAACTGTTCATTCATGTCAGCTCAGATGCATTAAATAATATTGACACAGAAATTCTGATTTTAATAATTAACTAAATTTAAAATTAATAAATGCTTTAGAAGTAGTCGTCATTGTTAACTTATTTCGTTAACTAATGGAGTCTTATTTTAAAGTGTTTCCAAAGTTCTACTGAAACTTCTCACATTACAGTCTTATTTCTTCTTGGCCCTCTGTATCTTTTTGAATAAATCTTTTGTAGAGAATTTGGCATTGAAAGGAAAAGCTGTGCAGTCGAGCTTATATGGAGCAAGCTGGGGAGCCGGAAACGCCATCGACGGCACAAGATACGCTCCAGGTGAAGCCTCGTCCTGCTCCATCACATTAGAAGAGATCAGCTCGTGGTGGAGGCTGGACCTGCTGGATTATCACTACATTAACAGGGTGACCATCACCAACAGAGCAGACTGCTGTCCGGAGCGCATGACTGGAGTCGAGATCCGCATTGGAAACTCCCTGGAAAACAACGGCAACAACAATCCCAGGTGAAGTTACTCGCTGAGCGCGTCTTCAGATCGGGATTTGAGCAGGTCGCCTGATGTCTCATGGCTTCTCTCTCTCTCTCTCTCTCTCTCTCCAGATGTGCTGTCGTTTCTTCGGCCGTTCCAGCGGGTGGCACTGTCAGTTTCTCGTGCGGTGGAATGGGCGGCCGTTACATCAACATGTTCCTTCCTAAAATCAAGAATTATCTCACGCTGTGTGAGGTGGAGGTTTATGGAACAGGTCAATTCTGACTTCACTTTTAACCCATAAATGCATGAATGTTTCTGCAATCATTATTACATATATTTGGGTCTTTAGCGACTCGGTTGGATCTTCGATAGTATAAAACTCTCCTGATATTTTAAGGGTTCAATTTGAGCAGATGCTTTTTCCCATCATCACCATCCTCATCAGAGCTCATTCCCCCAGTATTGGCTCATATTCTTCACCAGATCCACCATCAAGTGACAATTACACTAATATTTCATTGCAAAAAAAAACTTGCTCTGCTCAGCATGTCACCCTTTGCTGATGATATTGTGTATTTTTGTGTATCAGACATCGCCACTTTGAGGAATAAAAATGCACTGTAAAAAAAATGCAATTTAAAGTGTTTGTTCTGCCTTGAAATTTTAAGTTTAGTCAACTCAAAAATCCAAGTTGTCACTTATTACATTTTTACATTTCAAGTTGACTAAACTTAAAATTTCAGTTAAATCCTAATAATTTGATGACTCAAAAAGTGCAATTACACGGTAAAAAAAAAATGCTTTCAACTTAAAAAAGTAAGTTTTCGTGCTGCCTTAACATTTTAAGTTTAGTTAACTCAAAAATCTAAGTTGTACAATTTCACATTTCAAGTTGACTAAACTTAAAATTTTAAGGCAGCACGAAAACTTACTTTTTTAAGTTGAAAGCATTTTTTTTTTTACAGTGTAATTGCACTTTTTGAGTCATCAAATTATTAGGATTTAACTGAAATTTTAAGTTTAGTCAACTCAAAAATCCAAGTTGTCACTTATTACATTTTCACATTTCAAGTTGACTAAACTTAAAATTTCAGTTAAATCCTAATAATTTGATGACTCAAAAAGTGCAATTACACTGTAAAAAAAAAAAAAATGCTTTCAACTTAAAAAAGTAAGTTTTCGTGCTGCCTTAACATTTTAAGTTTAGTTAACTCAAAAATCTAAGTTGTACAATTTCACATTTCAAGTTGACTAAACTTAAAATTTTAAGGCAGCACGAATAGCTACTTCATTAAAACATTTTTTTTTACAGTGTAAATTGCGCTTATTGAGTCATCAGAAATTGTCAGAATTTAAGCAAATTACACATAATTCTTTCAAAATTTTAATTCAATTAAATTGCATAGGAAAAAAAAAACCTACACTACACTGATTTTTTTTGTAAAATGTATAGGATTGCTAGCGACCCGAAGTATGTAAATACAAAAAAAATAATTAGAAAACAGTCATTCTTTTATATATATATTTTTTTTCTTGTTATATTGTTTATAATGAATAGATTGAGGAATCCTAATGAATGTGATGTCTATATTTAAAAAATGAATGAGGGTGAGGGTAGTGAAGGACGTCCCGGGTCAATAAGGACCTGAGGTATTTAAGGGTTAAGATGCGGTCACATTTACTGTAGTTCAAGAAGTTTTTGCAGGCGAAATCCAGGCATTTAAATAGGAATCCATGCAACTGGTAATATCTCGCTGATTTTAGAACTGGTTAAAATTCGCTAATTCACCATGTTGACAAGAAAGTGACTTATTGACAATGGATTTTTCTAAAAGAAAAAATAAAAAAAACTGCCTGCTAAATTCTGCTAACGTGACTGCTGTCCTGTTAAGGCGATTTATCAGACACAAGTTGTCCAGATAGATTGTGAACTGATTTTTTTAAGAGCTATAAATTCAACAAGGTCAAATGTGTTAAACTGATCTGAGATCTGAGCTAAGTTAATTCTGCTTATTTTTTTTTTTATTTCACATAGGGAATTAAGTATAAATCTACTACATTAAATAAGGTATTATTAACAAAGAAAATAAGTAACTTTAACTCAGTTAAAGGTTGATGAATAACTTTTACTAAGTTTACACAGAGACCTCAATACTTGGTAAACAATACACAATAACGGTAACATTACTTGGATCATTTATGAGTATGAATGTGCCATTTCGAGTAGAAAATTAACTCCAAAACAGCAAGTTACTAAACCTAACAACACAAACAAATAAAACAATGCAAATACTGCTGGAAAACAGTGAAAAAAATTCTACCTTATTAATTATTCATGCCCCAGTGCATGATGGGAACACTAGTATCAGAGATTTGAGAAGATTTTACTTAATTTTATAACGTTAACATTAAACGTTGGGCTTAAATCGAGTACTAATATAGAATTGACTTTGTTTTTAAAATTCTTGCTTGAACTAAATTAATTCAGGTAGAAATTACAATTGTTTTTTTCTGTAGTATTTACTTCACCACAGAATAATTTTGTTTTTAAACCAGCGTTGTTATTTTGCATTTTTCAGTTTATAGGAAAAAAACATTTCTGAGGATGGAATTAGCCTCCAGTGTTGATACAGCTGCAGTGAACACATTTCTCTATAGGGTAAGAAAACAAGCAGATTGAAGAATTAGAGAAAATCAAATATAGAGTCAGTTTAAGAAATGATGATGACACTTCCTGTTGTTGTTGATGTTGAATTCCAATCAACATGCACCAATGCTATATTTTCCAAATGTCAATCATTTGTTAACAAACAAGTATTCATTACTTCAATGAGCTCATTGTTTCTGCATAAAAATATTACATTGTTTAAATTGAATACACTTTTAGCTAACTATGACTTTGTATATGTAGATTTCTAAAATACTTAACTTAGACAGTTACTCTGTTAACAGATCACTGTAATATGGACTCATGCACTTTCGGTAAAGCTGCTTTGAAATGATGTGTATTGTGAAAAGCGCTATACAAATAAACATGTATTGAATTGAATGTACAACAATGAACAAAACTAAAAATCTAATTTGCTATTCAGTCTTTGTCAAGTCCGATAGACTAAACAAAACCTGGTTTTGGTGTGTTTTAGCTGCAGTCCGCTCTCGGGTTGAGTTTGGTTTCTGACGTTAAACTGTCCTGGACGAGACTCCCGTACCAGGAAGTGACGCACAAGGCAAAAAAAACAACAAGGTAAACCTGTCACACTTTTTACTTTAGTACAGAGCAGCTTTATTTCTGAAAATATGTGTAGACATCTATTCATATTTTACTACATAGACAACAACAAAAACTATAAACTTGCTAAACATATGCAAAGCTTGAGCAAATATATTTTTCAAATTGAAAATCTTTTTAAGCATTCAAATGCCAAAATATATGTACTTGTCTAGATGGGCAAGACAAAACATTTCCTATCTTAAAATACAGTTTATGTCAATGCATGTAAATATTTTTACATAGAAAACACATATGCTATATATATCATGCACATGATCATTAGATTTAGTTCATTTAAACAATAATGTTATAAAAAAATTAAATATATATAAGCATTTATGCAACTGGACTACCCGAACACTAAATAATTTCATGATCACAGAGATACTACTGTATATATGATTTGATCAATATTTATGTTTTATTTACAGGTTTTGTACTGATAAACATTAATCTGGATACACAGACTGAATCTTTCAAGCAGATACTTTTTATTCTTCAATTGATTTATTGTAATTGTTCCTGCTTTGAATTCATTATCCTGACATGGTTCATATAATTAGATTAATCATTCCATTTAAATATGCATAAGTAATTAGCTAAACTTATCTGTGTACGTGTATGAGCATTATAGTTTCATTTTATCAATGAACACCTGGTCATTGTATCAATATAGTGGTACATCTGAAGGATAATTCAAATTATTGTCATTCAATGATAACTGCTGACAATATACATCTATTTTTATTTAACTTGGATCGTGTATCCTGTTCAAGAATGATTTTACTAAACTGTACTGTATATTTATCCAGTACATACAACTAAAATATGAACATGATTGTCACATTTTTTTAACCCTGAACACCCGATATATGAATGTAACTGCACTGCAAAATCTAATTATAGACTTACTTTAAAAAAAAACAACATGCAAACCGATTGCCTTAAAACAAGTAAAACGAAATAGGAATAGTATGTTGTACTGACAAATGCTTAGTTAGTATAGTTCCCTTACACAAGAGTTCTAGTAACTAAAAAAGAATAAATGATAAATAAAATGTAATTGCTACCATTGTTGTGTTTTATATGCTGAATGTTGAAGTCTGTGTGGGACTCAAACATGATCATTTGCATGATATTGTTACAAATATAGAGGGATTATATCGACCCAATGCAAAGTTTCATACAGTGTTTATGACATAAGAGTTGGCAATCAAATTATAAAAAATCATTTGTCGACGTGAAAAATAGACTAATTAGTGATTTAGGTGGAAGTTAGGTCACCTTTTAAAAGCAAACTATTTATTACTTCCCTTCCTTTGAAAAAAAATAACAGTGATTTCGTGTTGCATCACTGCATCAATAGATATAGAATTACAGTAATAGAAATGAAGTTCCAAGTGCCCAACCAAATATACACTGATCACCATAATGGTGAGTTCAACCAAAAACATGTAGGAAAAATAACATTTATGTAATCAGCTTATGGATGTTCTCTCAATTTTTTCAGTTATATTGAAAATTCAACATTCAAGATGACTTTGGGAAATTAATGAAAGCAAACAGAGAAAGAGAACTGCAGAAGTGGAGGAAATTAGAGAAAAGTCTATTAAGAACTTTTTTTTTTTTGCTTGACACAAATGTACTCAAACCAATCAATTTAACTTGGCTTTTCTGAGTAAACAAGGCATAGTATGTGAATAGTACAGATTACTAGATTTGTAAAATTAGGTTATGACAAGTAAAGTTAACTAAAAACTGTTAGTTAGAACAACTGTTGGATTTCACAGTGTGTGTTGACTACTGAAAAGACATTACTGAATGACTCTTTCTGCAACTATAAGCACTAAACTCTTATTCATAAAACAGATAATTACACAGTTGAGTGACAGCATAAGCTATGTATAAAGATAAGGACAAATGCCTGATCCAAGTATGATATTAAGCAAAGACAAGAGTTTTGCCAAACTACCAGACAAATATATAATGAAAAACACACCCTATTAGCCCTATTAAACCCTCTGATGCATAATGTCTACTATCTACTATTAGGTCTTTAAAATCTTTTTACATTTCAGTTTGTGATGTTACATCTTTACTCATAATTCTATATCACTGTTTTCTTGTTTTTGTATTTATTTATGACAACATAAAATCAAAATGGCTAATGAAAGTGGTGATGCATCAAGTACCACGGCAATATATATATATATATATATATATATATATATATATATATATATATATATATATATATATATATATATATATATATATATATATATATATATATATATATATATATATATATATATTATATGTACAATATTTTCTGTTATCTAGCTCTCTCAAAAAAAATAATTTCTTGGGAAATAAAAAATGCATTACATAAATATTCATTGTATTTATTTTTATAAATCGTTTTTTTATAAACTAGCTATTTTTTCCAATAGCATCAAAATACATAATTTTGAGGAGAGAAAAGATTAATGTTTATATTTATTTAATTGTTAAATTATATTTCTTTTCTTTCCTGGTGTAATCATTCATGTTTCAGAGGGTTCATAAAAGCAACATGTTTATTCTGGCATCTTGCAGTAACTTTATGAATAACTGAGGTGCATAAATGATGAATATAATGAAGCTCATTCCTCCTCTGAGATCTGCTTCAGCAGAAATCTAGAAATGAAAATCATCATCATTAAACACATCACTGAGGGATTTTACAGCGCTTCTCCTGGATTCACTCAAGACTCACTGTTTTCCACTTGTCTTTGGATCACTTCTTCTTCAGGAGTTTGAGACCAGCTCAGAGTCACATTGGTGATTCCTCTCACAGCCAGCGCTGACGTCAACTGTAGTGAACACTCATTAATATCATATTAATGCATCAGAACAGGATAAGAGACTCACATCACACTCTCACCTCTTTAAGCACTTGATCCGTTACTGTCGGGTCGGTCAGATCGGCGCTGGAGTTAAACGCTAGCTTCATGAACCATCGGTTTTTATAATCTAAAGAAACACAAACATTCAAAAATTGTATCAAACAAACACAAGTATCAGTCACAGATACTTAATATTTATTATGATTATTGACTAAAACCTATATTAAAAAATTCAAATTAAGGTATGTACTGAGAGACTTTTAAAATGCTGTGACATTAGGGAAATTTCGTGTGCAAAAACGTTCAACGTTAGTAGCATCAATAGCAATTTGCTGATCGGATTGCTATCGGCAAAAGTCCATCCCAAAAGTCCATACCGATAGTTATTCCGTGTTGCGTGTGTTGCTGGAGTGGCTGAGTAGTGTGTGTTGTCGTTATACAGAGCGAGAACGGCCACTAGAGGCCAAATAAAACCATCACTGACGCCTCGTGGAGTTTGTTTTGACACGTGAGGCTGTGCGCTGCATAGAGCAGACACTTCAGATGCGGATTTAAAACATAATGAAACGGTATGTATACAGTACTCTACCGTACGTGTTTTCATATCATTATAAAGTAAATAATTTGTTGTACATTTTCATGGTTCAGTACTTTTTTTTTATTTTGTATTAAAGTTCAGCACTATTATATGTTTTATGTTTCATTCAATATCCATTTTAAAAATGATAGATTGATTAATCAGTTATCGGTCAGCGTGGTCCAAGTTATTGTTATCAGTAAAATTCACTATCGTTAAGCCTCTACTTTCAACCGAATCAGCAGGGACGTGCACAGGGGGTTGCTCAGGTTGCCCGGGCAACTGCCCATATGCCCTTCTCGACTCACGTTGCCCTTCCGAGAAAAAAAAAAAAAAAATCGTACAATGGATGCAGAATTTCACGTAGGCCTAGATAAAAAAAAAAAAAATCGCAAAGCCTCACTTCCATTTGGGCACCGAAAGTGAAAGTCAGTAGGGGAAAGGCAAACTCTGTTTACGACCGGTGTATCAGTCGATTCTGTTCCCTACTGGTGTTCCTGTTCCCTTTATGCAATCATACTACAAATCATGCGTAGTTGCCCAGTTACCATACGTACCATCAGAACTGAATACGAGCAAGAAGCACAACTGAATGTACGGGAAGTCAAAAGGTTAAAAAAGGATTGTATTTTTTCCCGAAATCTAAGCGTTTTTATTTTTATTTTTTTGTATTAGAAGCGAGTTTTCCCCATCTGTCAATTCAATCCAGATTATTTCTTTTCAAATTTAAAAAATAAATAAATAAATAAATAATTAAAAAACAATAATATGAGGAACTCTTTTTCTCATGTGTATTTTGGTGATATTTAAGAATATTGTTAATACATTTTGTATACTGTTTACAAAGTTGTATATCATAAACCTGTAAATTTGGAGAAACCTATCAGTGACTTGATAGGAAATTGATAGGGATATTGATGTAGGGATTTTCATGACTCAAGTCATGTTTTTCTGTGTTATTATTAGTAGTAGTTAAGGTGATTGAGTGCTGTATTTCAGTTTTTTACTTCTTTGTGTATATATATTTTAATAAAGACCCTGTTATTGTGGGGGGAGGGGGGGTCAGAGCAACTGCCCCTCAAAATTCCTGTGCACGTCCCTGCGAATCAGAATTTGTCATTGTGGCAAATTCGCATCACCAACTTTAACAAGAGCAAAATATACAGGAGAAATGTTACGCCCTCATGCAGATTCCTGTTGTAATGACCAGATTATGCTAAATTTTGCTAAATGGTAAATGTGACTGTAAAAACTTGATGACCTTGATGATGATTTTCCTGCACCTTATAAATCTTCCATTCCCATTTTTCATATTGCATTTTTTTATATATATATATATAACCACAGTTACAGGCTTCTACGCCAGGGCTGTGATCCAGCTCATCAAGTCCTTCAGGTTCATTTGAAAACTACAGGTGTGTGTGTGTGTGTGTGTGTGTGTGTGTGTTGGAGCAGGGTGGGAACTAAACTCTGCAGGGCTCTGAGGTTTTACACCCCTGATCTAAGCAGAAGCCTTTATATCAAACACTCACAAGCATTCGACAGGTATACCGTAAAACTTCAAATAATAGCCGAGTCCCAAATATACGCCTGTCTCTTTTACACGCCTGGTGTGGCGACAGGTTTGGGTAAATAAAGGCCGGTCACAAATAGAGGCCGGGTCTGTTTTTTAGTTTCGGGTTGTATTTAATCTTCTAAAACCCGTCAGATCGTCCACTTTTTGGCAGCCGCCAAAGCAAATTTGTGTCCCGCCAAAGCCTTTTACGATCGGTGAGTGCCGGGCCGGCTTTGCCGACAGGCGACACAGGCGGCCGCCTGGGGCGACATCTGCTGGACGGGGCGCAAAATTGCAGAATTAAAAAAAAAAAAGTTAATTAAATGTATGTATCCTATTATGAAAGCTGCGCACACGCTGTACACTTTTACTGTGCACTGTCCACACACTGCTTGTATTTGTCCATTTCTTTTACTAGATTATACAATCCTAAAAAACAACTGAGTCACTCTGACAGGAAGCTGTCAAACTCACGCGTGTTGCTCAGCAACCGGGAGTGGCGCGAAAACATCTGACAGCTGGTTTCAGCGCTTTAAATGCTCTTTAAACGCCCCTTGGCGGTTGTAGGCTATAAATGATCATATATTATATAATCTTTTATTATGAAAAGAATTGGGCTGGCCCAATCACATCTTTAATGTGAAGTATAGAAAAATACTCTTTCTATTAGTATAGAAATTAGTACAAAACTTATGAAAGTTTCCTTTATTTTTCAGTGCATTGTTTTACAATATATGGGTATTATCATGGGATTAATATTATAACTAGTCAAATTTTTCTTTGTTTAATTTGACTAAATCAATCGCAATAATCAATCTCGCCTAGGGCAACCAAAGGGCTAGAGCCGGCCCTGGGTGAGATGTAATAGAATGACTGCTGCGCTTGACAAGGCGAGAGAGAGAGAGAGAGAGAGAGAGAGAGAGAGAGAGAGAGAGAGAGAGAGAGAGAGAGAGAGAGAGAGAGAGAGAGAGAGAGAGAGAGAGAGAGAGAGAGAGAGAGAGAGAGAGAGAGAGAGAGAGAGAGGGAGGGAGGGAGGGAGGGAGAGAGAGAGAGGGAGGGAGGGAGGGAGGGAGAGAGAGAGAGGGAGGGAGGGAGGGAGGGAGAGAGAGAGAGGGAGGGAGAGAGGGAGGGAGGGAGAGAGAGAGAGAGAGAGAGAGAGAGAGAGAGAGAGAGAGAGAGAGAGAGAGAGAGAGAGAGAGAGAGAGAGAGAGAGAGAGAACCCCGGCCGCGCGCGCGCACTCTCACGTCTTCAAACAACACGAGCGCTGTCTTGCTCTCTCTCCCTCGCGCATATTAATCAAAATCAATTGACATGATAGTAAAAGGTCGGAAGACCGCAGTTTCACGAGGAGCATTTGGAGATGTTTAGAGATTAGAGACTCTAGGAACAACATCTCAATGAACAACATCTCAACACTAAATTATAAAGGCCTGTCTCATATAGACGCCTGTCTCAAATACAAGCCGGTGCAGTTCGACGATTTGGGAAAATAAAAGCCCGGGCTATTATTTGAAGTTTTACGGTATCTGCACAGAAAATTAAATCGGATTTGTGTGTGATCACCTGTCTCATATACTTCCACCTCACACACCGACAGAATGTCCCACTTTGCAAGAATCGTGACGTACCGTCCCTCCAGTTTACCGCAAGAGTAGGTGATGGTGAAGGCTGCTTGATCACTTGAGATCACGGTACATCTACAGGACCACACACACACACAACCAATATCACCAATGACCACCAGGTCACATGATAATGCCATCATGGCGGATGTAGGATTACGTTCATACACACATTCTAGTACCTACTCATGAGAGTATGCAATTTTGGACGCAGCCTTTGTCTTTACACTTGAGTCACTGAATCATTCATTCAAACCAATTTAAAAAAATGAATCAAAATTAAAAAAAATAAAAAATAAACAGGCAATTAACATTATATCAGAACCTCAAGTAAATGACATGTTTAGTTTAATTTTTACTCCTGTGCAATGTTTCTCTCATGGTAATTTGAATAAATTCATGCATTTGTGATTTAACTATGTCAGTAGAATATTTGAAGTGGATTAGAGATATAAAGTAGTAACTTTGGAAGTACATGTCATCTTTTCTACTAGTCATAACCCTAACCTTATAGTCTACTAATACTCTAATGAGAGTTAGTTGTAAAGTTACTTATATACAGGTGGAGGGTTTCTGAAAGCACACTGATGCAACAGCAACCAATCAGCTGCTTTGTGTAGATGATGATGCGATCGGTACCAAATGAGTTAAGGACCTATCAGACAGCGCCATCTAGAGTTTCATGCCATAACTTGGTATTTAGTAGAATGTCTAAAGGGGACCATCGAAATAAAGTGTAACATCTGAAGCGCCTCACTTGAAATCTCCATAGATCTGCAGAGAGTTTCCAAAAAAAACATGGATTTGTCTCATTGTTCCTGGAAAGCTGTCGTCTCTGTAAGTGACGACCACGATGCTTGGTAGATGCGCTGATTGGAGATCCAGCCTCCACCACGGGTTTTCCTCCCAACTGGTTGCGGCACAAGAACTAGAAGATGTAGAGAAGTCTTTCCCGCCATCGATGGCGAGGTCCGCGGACTTAGCACCGCTTGTCGTCGACTGTGTGGCAGTTCCTCTTCGTGCAAGATTCTCTGGAAAAGCCAAATTAACTTGATGTGGAGACAAACAGGGAACTTTCAATAAAAATTGCTTTAAATTCCAGTGGATCTTAAGGTGATTTTTTATTTTTTTTTAATTCAGAAAGCTTATTTAGATGCTGTTAAATTTGTGTGTGTATTTGAAAACCTCAATTGTGCCCAAAACAAGCTAAACAGTTGCTGCGAAAAGTTGCTCTACCTTTAGCGCAATCTGCCTGTTCCTGAACAGAAAACAGCCCTGCATGTGCAAAAGATTGGCTATTATATAACAGAGCAATAACATAACAAACAATCAGATGTAAAGAGGCAAATGAGCATCCAAATGACATTAGATTTGTTTTGTAAAGCAGTGAATGAGCAATGAATCATGCACTGATGCACAAAAGTCAAAGTACAATATGCAAAGTAGGCCTACAACAAACTAAAGTACTTGATGGGTGTAAATAGTGGGGGTTTTCTTATTCTAATAAAAAAATAAATTTATGCGCACAGATAAATGTATTTATAAAAATTATTGAATGAGATCATTTTAATTAGCCTATAGTTTATAAAATTTTCATATCTTCCGGAACACCATACAAATCTGATGATTTTAGAATGGAAAAGAATCAAGTCAACGGCCCCATCAACTGTTTGGTTACCGACATTCTTCAAAATATCTTCTTTTGTTTCGAGAAAATTAAAATTTTTGGTTGAACTTTCCCTTTAAGGCCTGTTCACCCCAAGATAACCATACAGATAACAATATTGTACTGTTTATTCTAAGCACGCTGCGGTTTTGTCATCTGTCACTTTAAATGCTCGAGCTCGTTACAGCATAATGGATTCTGATTGGCTTGTTTTTATCATTCATCAGCTAAAAAACATTCTGAAAGTGTGTCCAACGATATGGTTTCTATGTGCCGTTATAGTTGTGGTGTGGACACTGGTATTTTATATTTTGAACGTTTTTTTTAAAAACTAACCTCGTTATCGTTATAATTATCGTCCTTGGTGTGAACAGGTCTTCTTTTACTGTTATTAATGAAAGTCTTACCTTACCCAATAATAACAGCCAGCACACGATGATCTCCATCATCTCACAGAGAAGTCCTTATAAATATGTACTATATTGCTCTGTAATGTTGGGACAAAAGACAAAAAAGTGAAATATGACAAAGATTAATGTCATGGAGCCTAGAGGAACATTGCTGTAAAATCTCAGTCTCGCAGTTTCCTGACAGACAGTAATGAGCGAGGGCCATCTGGAAGTGTTTTACATGTCAGTTAAGTGAACCATTTCATTGCTTTTCATTTTGAACACATTAAAAACATGTAAAACTTTCTGCAATTCAAGACATGGAACAACAACAACTATGAGAAAACAATCAGAGGACGAAGTTTCTTAATTGTATATTTATTTACAAGGCAATTTAATGTAATTGAATTATTAAAACTGGCTTAACAGTTTGTTATTATTAATAAAGGCATGTTTATTTTATGGTTTTGTTTTTATTAAAGTTTTTTAATCAGTAACTGTTGTCACTAATATCTGCAGTCATATTTGTTTTTATTAAAAATGAAGCGAACTAACCTGTCCTGTCCAGTGAAATCCGTACGTTGATGATGGAGTGGTTTTACAGTCCGTTTGAAATCTGTGGATGATTCCCGAAGGAGACTGATGTACTTTCTCTCCGTGTGACGTCACAAGCGCTGGGGGTCGGATTGAGAGTTTCTGTTCTGAGAGATTCCAAATCCATAATGATTCCAGATCCTAAATAAAAATAAAACACAGGAATATTGTAAATATATATTCTTGTTCATAGTTATGATTTACAAATTGGCCGATATATTGGAATAAAACTAAATGTTACAAATATTTAAATTATTTTTTTAGTTTTGCATGTGAAATAATTTAGGAAACTTTGCAAAGCTTTAACATATTTGTTCTATTTGCATGTGCATAAATGAGTAATGTGACTTGTATATACTTTAATGCAAGACAAAGTGTCGAGACGCTGTGAAGTGAGCAGCTGAATTAGTCAGAACAGAAGCAGAATTAAAACACCACACTGTAAAATCGAATTTGTTAGACTTTCTTAAAAAAGCATGCAAACCGATTGCCTTATAAACCAAGTAAAGTGAAATAGGAAATAGGCCAGGCAAGGCAAGGCAAGTTTGTTTAGCACCAAACACAATGGTAATTCAAAGTGCTTTACATAGAAGAAATTAAAATAATCAAAAGAAATAAGAATAATTAAAACAGTTTAAAATAAAAAGTAAAATAAAATACAGTACAAACAGTCGGAGGAACAGTCGTACAGTGCTCTTTCAGTAAATGCACAGCTAAACAGAAGTGTTTTGAGTCTGGATTTGACTGTGACTGTAGGAGCACATCTGATCTCTTCTGGAAGCTGGTTCCAGCTGCGGCTGGCATAGTAGCTAAAAGCAGACTCGCCATGCTTACAGTGAACCCTTGGTATTTCTAGCTGATGTGATCCTAATGATCTGAGTGATCTGTTGGGTTTATATTCAGTGAGCATATCTGCAATGTATTGAGTAATAACAGTAATAATACTTTAAAATCAATCCTAAATGTAACTGGGAGCCAGTGTAAAGAGCTGAGGACTGGTGTGATGTGTTCATATTTTCTGGTTCTGCTCAGCGTTCTGTATGAGCTGACACTGTCTTATGGTGTTTTTGGGAAGGCCAGTGAGGAGTCCATTACAATAATCCACCCTGCTGGTGATGAAAGCATGAACAAGTTTCTCTAAGTCTTGACTGGAAACAAAGCATCTAATTCTTGCAATATTTTTCAGGTGATAGTATGCTGATTTAGTTATTGCTTTGACATGACTACTGAAACTAAGGTCTGACTCTAGAGACACACCAAGATTTCTGACTTGATTTTTAGTTGTTTGACCCCTAGACTGAAGGTATGCGTTCACCTTGAGAACTTCATCTTTGTTTCCAAACGCAATGACTTCAGTTTTGTCTTTGTTTAACTGAAGAAAGTTTTGGCACATCCAATTGTTTACTTCATCAATGCATTGGAACAGAGAGTTAATGGGGCTGTAATCGTTAGGCGATAGGGCTA
Organism: Gila orcuttii; assembly: GCA_026230005.1. NCBI lineage: Eukaryota > Metazoa > Chordata > Actinopteri > Cypriniformes > Leuciscidae > Gila > Gila orcuttii. Next base: position 2,909,606 of record JAPDVR010000001.1, on the reverse strand, counting down.
AGTAGAGCTGTGTGTCGTCTGCATAGCTGTGGTAAGAGATTTGGTTCTTTCTCATTATTTGGCTCATTGGGAGCATGTACAGGTTGAATAGGAGTGGCGCAAGAATTGAGCCTTGAGGGACTCCGCATGTCATGGATGTCCATTCAGACTTATGGTCTCCTATACTCACATAATAACCTCTCCCTACTAAGTATGACCTGAACCATTTTAGGACTATCGCAGAAAGCCCGACCCAGTTTTACAGCCTGTCAAGAAGTATGTCGTGATCGATAGTGTCAAATGCAGCACTGAGGTCGAGTAGTACCAGCACTGATAATTTGCTTGTATCAGTATTTAAGCGAATATCGTTTACTATCTTTATGAGAGCTGTCTCTGTGCTGTGATGCGGTCGGAAACCAGATTGAAAATTGTCAAAGTATCCATTTGAGCTTAAGAATTTGTTCAGCTGATTGAAGACAACTTTTTCAATGATCTTGCCTATGAAAGGAAGATTTGAGATCGGTCTATAGTTGTTTAATATGGTCTTATCCAGATTGCTCTTTTTCAGGAGGGGCTTGACAACTGCAGTTTTCAGGGAGTTCGGAAACTGTGAGGCGTTTACCACTTCTAGGAGATCTGCTTCAAAACAGTTAAACACACTTTTTTAGAAAGATGTGGGAAGTGCGTCAAGGGCGCAGGTTGATGTTTTACGGTGCTGTATGGTTTCTTCCAATATTTTGCCATCAATTTCTTCAAAATTAGACATAGTGACTCATTTCCCAGTTTGTGGTCTGATCTGTCTGACCCCAGCGCAACTCAAGGATGATCTGATCACTGTAGCAATGTTCAGGGAAGAATGAGGCGGGAACCGGCGAACATTTAACAAACTTTATTTAAAATAAAACAAACATACCAAAATACCGCCAGCAGCCCCTCGCGGACGACTGCTGGCTAAAATAAAACACAAATACAAACACAACTAAAATACAGGCCTGTTCCTCTCTCGATCATCAGCGTCGTCGCTCCTCCTTTATGCTTCCGCTCCTCCGTGAGAGATGCGAGACTGGTGTGCTTCACAGCTGTTGCTCATTAGCAATCACACCACCGGCCTCGCGCTGTTCTCTCACGTCCCTCGGCCGTCCTGTTCGCCACAATCACCTTTCTGATATTATTGATTCTCTCAGAGAAGGAAGCAAACTCACTGCACTTGCTCTCTGAGAGCATTTCACTGGGAATCTGGCTTGGGGGGTTTGTCAGTGTCTCTACAGAAGCAAAAAGAGTGCGTGTGTTGTTTATATTGCTGTTTATAATATTCGAGAAGAAAGTCTGTCTAGCTTTGCCTAGTTCCTTATTGAAAGCATGGATGCTGTCTTTGTAGATGTTATAATGGACTACAAGTTTTGTCTTCCGCCACATGCGCTCTGCTTTTCTGCATTGTCTTTTCATAATTTGCACTGCTGTTGAGTTTCTCCAAGATGCTTTTTGTCTGCCATTCTTCTTCCTGACATTCACAGGAGCAATATCATCAATTACACTCTTAACTTTTGAGTTAAAAGAATCAAGGAGAAAATCAACAGAGTCAGCAGATATGCTTGGTGTTAAAGATATAGCCTTCATAAATAGTACACTAGTGTTCTCATTTAAGCATCTCTTCTTGACAGACACAGATCTAGCTTCAATGGCAGGAGAGATCAATATATCAAAGAAAATACAGAAATTATCAGACAGTGCCCCATCCAGTGATACATATATTTTTATTAAAATCGATGAAATGTTAGACCCTTACTGATAAGTAAATATAGAGTGTGTCCACGATTTTGTGTGGGTCCATGTACATGCTGAGTCAGATCAAAAGTTTTTTAAACAGTTTTGATTTATTTTGCCATATTGGTTTATCTATGTGAATGTTAAAATCTCTAGTAATGGCAAAACTGTCAAACTCTGAGGAAATTGTTGATAACAGTTCTGTAAAGTCCTTCAGCAAAGGCTGGAGAGTATTTTGGAGGCCTGTAAATAATGATAAGTAAAATGCGTGGAGCACCTTTTAACACAATACCCAGATATTCGAAAGACGGGTAATTCCCAAATGATTTTTGCTTACATTGATAGACATCTTTAAAAAGAGCAGCTAAACCTCCACCTCTTCTAACAGCTCTGCAGACACTCATAAAAGTAAAGTTAGGAGGGGCTGTTTCATTGAGGACTGTTGCACTGCAGCTTTCTTCTAGCCAAGTTTCATTTAACAACATAAAATCCAGGTTGTAAGTAGTTATTAAGTCGTTGACTAGAAGTGATTTATTTTTAAGTGAGCGGATGTTTAAAAGTGCTAACTTAACAGTCTTACTTTTTGTCCCCACAGCAATCTTAGTTTGTCGTGTAATAGGCACTAGATTAGATGGGTTTGCTGTACGGCTTTTGAAGGCCTTAGACTTTCTATCATGTAATTGAACAGTAATAGCGAAAGATACAGGCACACTGGGTTCCCGCTTGTTCTGTAAACATTTGAGAAAGTTACTGTTATCATAGTGGGGACCCGACACATATCACTGAGAGCTGGTATCAGTTGTTTTTGGTTCATAGTATGTTGTACTGACAAATGATTAGTTAGTATAGTTTACTTACACATGAGTTCTAGTAACTAAAAAAGAACTGAGAGTACTTGATAATTTACTTTAGATTTACTCTTAGTATGGCTACTCCGAATTACTGACTCAGAGTGTATTTCGGCATAAATAGATTATGCAATTGCTTTTTTTTACTATTTTTGTTCTTTGCCCATTTTATTTATCTTTTATCTTGTGTCAGTAGTAGCAGTAGTAGTAAAATGTAATAGTTATAATTGTTGTGTTTTGTTTGCTGAATGTTGAAGTCTGTGTGTGACTCAAGCATGGTCAATTACATGATATTAACACAAATATAGAGGGATTATATCGACCCAATTAAAAGTTTCACAAGGTGTTCATCACAATTCAACATGAAAAATAGTCTAGTTAATAACTTCGTAAGTGTCACGGTACACACACACACAAACAGGTAAGTTCCAATAGCAGTAATTTATTTGGGTAATCCGTACTCACAACAGTTCAGGCAGGGGCTCAAAGTCCATAATATCAATCAAAGACAGAACAAAACAGAAACAGGCAGACTACAAGGTGGTGTGACAAATAACAACGACTCCGTGACAAACACTAAAACAGACAGGGTATATATACACACAGAACTAACAAGGTGATGAGAAACAGCTGAGTGCAATGAACTGATGAGTGACCGACAGATGGTGGGAATTGAAGTAAATCGTGAAAGACACCGTGAGAACGAGGACCTCTAGTGACAACCCAGGGAACACAAACCAGACACTGTGACAGTAAGAAGCTATAGACCCCTTTTGTGCCGACGTCACAATTACGTCACGGCGTTAGCTGGAGGCAAAACAAAGTGAAAACTGGAGGCGGCCAATACAAACCAGCACAGATTCGGCTACATAATAAGGATCTTAAATTATTATTATTTTTATTAAATGTCATCTTGTTGTGTTTCTGGGTGCAAGAATCACCTACAGGATCCAATTTGAAATTTTATTGCATAATGTTTTCTAAATTATTGTGATTATTTGTGAATCATCTATGATTGTATACATTGTTGTGATTGATTGTGATAGACTTTTTGAAGAACCTGGTAAGAAAGAATAATCAACTACATAGTTAATTAATATAATTTTAATACATAAACATATTTTTATTTATAGAAAATATTCATATAATTAAAATTGCACTGTAATGTCACTCTTTACATTGTCGTTTTCTGGCCTTGGCGCTGGGCAGGACCGCGCAATGTAACGTTGCCACAAGTCAAGACCATTCATCACATAGTTATAGGCATCTAAAGATGTATATGCCCTCAGTTTGTCTTTACGCACGCTGGGTTTCTCTATCAGGTGTAGATGTCAGGCCACACACCCGAGGTAACGTTAATCCTGTCAGATTGTCCATCCATTGACTGAGCGTGTATAGGTCGGCCAATCTGGTTCCGTCCGTTAAAATGAACTTTTGCAAAAAACAATCGCGGTCCTGGACAGTGAGTGACCTTGCACATTAAGATAAAATCTGATTTTCTCCCGTCATTGTTAAAAAACAAGCTAACAAAACTTGCAAACTAGCATTAGTGAAGCGGCCAGAGGGATCGTTCTGCCTCCAGCTAAGCTCTGCCCACATAAAAACGTCACCATGTTTACCAACTGAAAAAGGGGTCTATATCACCTTTTAAAAAGCAACCTATTTATTAATTCCCTTCCTTTGAAATCAAATAACTGGCATTTCTTGTTGCGTCTCTGCATCAAAATAAAGATAATTACAGTAATATAAATGAAGTTTCAAGTGTCCAAACAAGGGGACACCGATCACCATAACGATGAGTTGAAACTAAAACATTTTAGGAAAATCAACATCAATTTATGAAGTCAGCCTATGTGATGTTTTCTTTACTTTTTCAATTGTATTGACAATTCAACATTCAAGATGACTTTGGGAAATGAGTGAATGCAACTAGAGAAAGAGAACCGCAGAAGTGGAGGAAATGAGTGAAAAGTCTATTAAGAATTGCCCCACCTCTGTTACAGATCTGCCAGGCTCTCACACCAGCCAATCACAGTGCGCTCCCTCTCCTGAATACCGATCACACACACCTGCACCTCATCACTTCCACTATAAATGCACGCACATCGCCCCAGCTCATTGTCTGGTCTCGTTCCTGCACGAAGTGGACACCTACCTTGTTTCTCCCAGTGACTGCCAAGCTATTCCAGTGATTCCTCTCCAGAGTCTTCCCATCTTTCCGTTTCCCACATGCATTTGCCCTGTTTCCAGCGAGGTGTGTGCATCCAGGTTACCATCCATCGATCCTGTAAGGAAAGACATCCCATTACCCGCCAGAATCCCGCTCCCCAGATTATCCATTGAAATATTCACTTACCTGTTTTACCACTCATTGTTGTCAATAAACATCCCGTTTGCTTTCATCTCCCTCGTCTGAGTCTGCTTCTGTAACAGTCTCAAAAACTCTCTTTTTTTTTTGCTTGACAACATGATTCTCTAACCAATCAATTAATCTTAACTTGAGTTTTCTGAGTAAACAAGGAAAAGTATGTGAATAGTACAGATTTCTAGTTTTTACAGTTAAGTGAAGACATTAAGTAAAGTTTGGTGGAAATTTGATTTTAGTAGATTTAACAAAGGAATGCCGTATGGGCTCGTTATCTGTATCCTGAGTACGAGAACAGAGAGCCTTGTTTTCAGTTATTATGTTTACACAGCTGTAAGGCATGAATGAAGTCAATCAGAAGATGGTTGAGAAAACCCCTGGGGTTAGGAGGTCTTAAGAGTAGACATAAAGTTCATTTTGTTCCTCATCTAAACAACAATTGACAAGAGATAGCTTTGAAAAGAACACTATAAAATTGCCAGCCAAATCTTCCTCTTGGTCTCACTCACCCTGCAGCTGGACTGTGTGGTTGCCTGGGTCCTATTCTTGCAAGAATAAATACTTTTTAAAAGACAATTCGAATCAGAGTGTCTCTTGCGCAGTGATAATTGTTTAATAGAATTTTTGCCACAACATAAAGTTAACTAAAAAGTGTTTAAACGACTGTTGGATTTTACAGTGCAGAATCCCATCAAACAAGGAACATTCTCAGAATTTTGGCTAACGTTCTGTCAAGGTTCTCTTAAAGTTGTGAACAAACGTTCTTCCATTAACGTTACTTGTTCGTTCAAAGTAATCTGATCTTTAATAAAGTTCTCAAAACGTTCGCACAAAAACATTTATACATTGTTCATGGAACGTTTTTATTCTGAAACGTTTAGTTGCTAGTCTGGGTTTCCCCATGCTGCCTTCCCGCAGCGCGATTTTATTCACGCTGAAAGGCAGTATGGATACCATGGTCCAGATTTTCGCCTCATCTAGGGAACCAATCACAGAACGGGGAGGGAGCAGCAAGACGATGACGACATCTATGCGACACACCGAAGCAGTTTGTTTATTTCTATGGATTCAACATGGCAGCAGACGCGAAGCTACCTTTTGATGCAGCCTTAGAGAATGTTCTAAGTAATTTAGAATGCAAGTTTATTAAGACCCATCGTCTTCTTCCTTGTCTAATTTCTGTCACTCTACATACGTCATCTGGTATAATTGAAACGACGTACAGGCGCATTTCATAGACATTCTTAGCACCCAATAAACGGCGCCAGGCATTCGTAAACCACGCCTCAAATACGAGAAAATGTACATGTGGTTCCCAGACCCAAGTCTCAACGAGAATTGGGTCTGGCGTTAGCCAGGCTATTTAGTTGCATGCTTGGCTAATGCTTTTCAAACAGTACGTTTTAAAAAGTTGCTACTTGTTTCAGAACGTTTAGAGAACATTCAAAAGTAATGTTCTCATAATGTTTCCAAATGATAAAGGGAATGTTCCCCTAATGTTTTCGCATAACCAATACACATTTTAAAACATTCAGAATTAAAATTTTCATGGGAACGTTAGCAAAATGTTCTCAGAACACGAGTTGGTCAGCTGGAGTTTCGACTCGTGATGCTTCAGTCACCGGTTCTGTAGGTTTGATGTCTGATAACATTTATGTGTTGAATGAGCAGAACTGTTAAATATTGGCAGGGGTTTCACATTAACAAACACTGATAAATATAGGCTAGTTCCTCATTATTAGTTTGCAAGAGTGACTGAGACAGACAGACATTGGTTTGGTGCTGGGAAATTCAAAGAAACACAGATGTGACACGAGGACAAGGGAAAAGACCTTTGTTTTATTCTGCTCTTCAAGACAATATTAAAAGTGACACTGCATCACCCATCTAAGGATATTATACTGGACACACTATTAACTCTAGATATTATATTGTGCTGAATTTGTATGATTGACCTGCAGATGATAACAGCTGTCACATGTAGAGTCTGGTAAAGTGGATCTACAATAAATATATATTTACTTGTGTTTAGTTTCCAACTAATCCAAACAGCAAACAGCTTTATGCTGGTTTAAGAAATATTTCATATATTTCATATATAATATCAGGAATGACCTCATGGAATCTATTTCAGCTAAAAGACTCTGCATATGCATATTTTCCCTCAAAACCATGAATCTTACACATCAACAATAAAGACGAGCACAGTGACACAATTCTATGGCAAAATTATACATAAAACAGATAATTACACAGTTGAGTGACTGCATGAGCTATTTATAAAGATAAGGACAAATGCCTGATCCAAGTGTGATATTAAGCAAAAACAAGAGTCTTGCCAAACTACCAGACAAATATACAGGTCCTTCTAAAAAAATTAGCATATTGTGATAAAGTTCATTATTTTCCATAATGTAATGATAAAAATTTAACTTTCATATATTTTAGATTCATTGCACACCAACTGAAATATTTCAGGTCTTTTATTGTTTTAATACTGATGATTTTGGCATACAGCTCATGAAAACCCAAAATTCCTCAAAAAATTAGCATATCATGAAAAGGTTCTCTAAACGAGCTATTAACCTAATCATCTGAATCAACTAATTAACTCTAAACACCTGCAAAAGATTCCTGAGGCTTTTAAAAACTCCCAGCCTGTTTCATTACTCAAAACCGCAATCATGGGTAAGACTGCCGACCTGACTGCTGTCCAGAAGGCCATCATTGACACCCTCAAGCAAGAGGGTAAGACACAGAAAGAAATTTCTGAAAAAATAGGCTGTTCCCAGAGTGCTGTATCAAGGCACCTCAGTGGGAAGTCTGTGGGAAGGAAAAAGTGTGGCAAAAAACGCTGCACAACGAGAAGAGGTGACCGGACCCTGAGGAAGATTGTGGAGAAGGACCGATTCCAGACCTTGGGGACCTGCGGAAGCAGTGGACTGAGTCTGGAGTAGAAACATCCAGAGCCACCGTGCACAGGCGTGTGCAGGAAATGGGCTACAGGTGCCGCATTCCCCAGATCAAGACACTTTTGAATCAGAAACAGCGGCAGAAGCGCCTGACCTGGGCTACAGAGAAGCAGCACTGGACTGTTGCTCAGTGGTCTAAAGTACTTTTTCGGATGAAAGCAAGTTTTGCATGTCATTCGGAAATCAAGGTGCCAGAGTCTGGAGGAAGACTGGGGAGATGAAATGGCAAAATGCCTGAAGTCCAGTGTCAAGTACCCACAGTCAGTGATGGTCTGGGGTGCCATGTCGGCTGCTGGTGTTGGTCCACTGTGTTTTATCAAGGGCAGGGTCAATGCAGCTAGCTATCAGGAGATTTTGGAGCACTTCATGCTTCCATCTGCTGAAAAGCTTTATGGAGATGAAGATTTCATTTTTCAGCACTACCTGGCACCTGCTCACAGTGCCAAAACCACTGGTAAATGGTTTACTGACCATGGTATTACTGTGCTCAATTGGCCTGCCAACTCTCCTGACCTGAACCCCATAGAGAATCTGTGGGATATTGTGAAGAGAAAGTTGAGAGACGCAAGACCCAACACTCTGGATGAGCTTAAGGCCGCTATCGAAGCATCCTGGGCCTCCATAACACCTCAGCAGTGCCACAGGCTGATTGCCTCCATGCCACGCCGCATTGAAGCAGTCATTTCTGCAAAAGGATTCCCGACCAAGTATTGAGTGCATAACTGCATAACTGAACATAATTATTTGAAGGTTGACTTTTTTTGTATTAAAAACACTTCTTTTATTGGTCGGATGAAATATGCTAATTTTTTGAGATAGGAATTTTGGGTTTTCATGAGCTGTATGCCAAAATCATCAGTATTAAAACAATAAAAGACCTGAAATATTTCAGTTGGTGTGCAATGAATCTAAAATATATGAAAGTTTAATTTTTATCATTACATTATGGAAAATAATGAACTTTATCACAATATGCTAATTTTTTGAGAAGGACCTGTATAATGAAAAACACACCAAGGCCTATATATACAAAAATGTGTACTTTATCTTTGTTTAAGCCCTATTAAACCCTCTGACGCATAATGTCTACTATTGGCAGGTCTTTAAAATCTTTTTACATTTCAGTTTGTGATGTTACATCTTTACTCATAATTCTATATCACTGATCTCTCTTGTTTTACTGTTTAATTTATAACAACAGGAAATCAAAACGGCTAATGAACGTGGTGAAGCATCAAGTACCACAGCAATATTTATTATATATATATATTTATTATTATATTTACAATATTTACTGTTATCTAGCTCTCTCAAAATACTTAAATTCTTGAGAAATATCTGAGAAAAATCATTTAATTTTAGTGTTTAATAAATATTCAGTGTATTTATTTATATGATTTTTTTTTTATTAACAAGCAATTTTTAAATAAAAATACATACTTTTTGGGAGGGAAAACCTTAATCTTTATAATTAGCATATTATATATTATTTATTAAAATTATTATATAAATATCAAAAAAAAAAATTTGGGGGGGGGAAATATAAGAGAATATGTTTCTTTAAGATCAAAATACATTATTTTAGTGAGAGAAAGCTTGTTTTCCTTTTCTTTCCTGGTGTAATCATTCATGTTTCAGAGGGTTCATAAAAGAAACATGTTTATTCTGGCATCTTGCAGTAACTTTATGAATAACTGAGGTGCATAAATGATGAATATAATGAAGCTCATTCCTCCTCTGAGATCTGCTTCAGCAGAAATCTAGAAATGAAAATCATCATCATTAAACACATCACTGAGGGATTTTACAGCGCTTCTCCTGGATTCACTCAAGACTCACTGTTTTCCACTTGTCTTTGGATCACTTCTTCTTCAGGAGTTTGAGACCAGCTCAGAGTCACATTGGTGATTCCTCTCACAGCCAGCGCTGACGTCAACTGTAGTGAACACTCATTAATATCATATTAATGCATCAGAACAGGATAAGAGACTCACATCACACTCTCACCTCTTTAAGCACTTGATCCGTTACTGTCGGGTCGGTCAGATCGGCGCTGGAGTTAAACGCTAGCTTCATGAACCATCGTTTTATATAATCTAAAGAAACACAAACATTTATTAAAATGTTTAATTAAAATTAACCCAAAATTAAATGGTCACATATTTATTTTATATAGTAACCACAATCTGTATTTGTGTACAAATGTCAAGCATCTATGCAGGAGCCCTATACAGTCGTGCTCAAAAGTTGACATATCCTTTGCAGAATCTGCACAATGTAATTTTTTTAAACAAAATAAGAGGGATCATACAAATGTGCTGCCCTGAATAAGATATTTTACATAAAAGATGTCTTCATATAGTCCACAAGACATAAAGAATAGCTGAATTTATGAAAATGTGTAAACTTTTAAACAGGATGAAGATGTTAACATTTTTCTTATTTTGTTTAAATATCATATTTTTTTATTTAGTTCTGCCCTTCGGAAGATAGAGAAGATACTTACATGTCTCCTGGAAGACAAATTAATTACAATTTACCTTGATCTTCAAATTCATTAATGCGTCGTGTTTTTTTTCTTCTGGAGCATCAGTGAATGTTTGAACCTTTTGTAATACTCGCCCCTCAGTTGTCCTCAGTGTGAAAAGATGGATCTCAGAATCATACGCCACTGCTGGAAAGGGTGCAAATATGCAGAAGATGCTGGAAAACCAAAGAATTTGCGGGACCTGGATAATTTTTCTGAAGAACGTTGGGTAGTTTAACTGCTCAGGACAAACAAGGGACTCAAAAAGATCATCCAGGTAAAGAATCATTTTTATAAATTCAACCTTTTTTTGTCTTGTGGACTATATGTAAACATCTTTTTTGTAAAATATCTTATTCAGGACCGCACTAAATAAAAAATAACATGCATTTTGTATGATCCCTCTAACTTTGTTGAAATAACATTATGCAGATTCTGCAAGGGGTGTGTAAACTTTTGAGCATGACTATAAAAAGATCTAATGATTCTCGAACACCAACAGCTGTATGATTGATGATCACCTGACTCGTATACTTCCACCTCGCACACCGGGAGGTAGTTCCACCATCCACGAAGGAGGACGTTTACGTACCGTCCATCATCCAGATCACCGCAGGAGTAGGTGACGCTGCTGGTTGCTGGATCAACTGAGATCACGGCACATCTGCAGGATCACACATGCAAATTCAACCAGTCTTTTACTTTACATGATTTACATTAACGAAAACTAACTATAATGTATAAAATTGCATGTAGGCCCTTTCTTTAGGAAATCAAAGGGTTTAATTAAATGATTATGAGAGATAACCATCTTCACTGTCAGTCGAGTGACATTTCCAACTTAAACTGTTATAAATCTTGAATACTTTAAAGCAGAGACTTAAGTTTGGTCTCTTTTTAAAGGACACTTAACAGATTATTATACACAGCAAAATCTCCAGAGTTAAAATAACTCTGTTCAGAGTACATATGGTCCCACTATAGTAGACTTGCAGGGTGCCATTACCCATTACTTTTGTTCATTACACACAGCTGAAAGTCTGTACATTTTGCCAATAAACCTGACTTGTAATGGGGGTTGAATAATTTTGATTTTGAACTATACCCAGGTGGATAAACTCAACTTTCTATTTATATTGCCCCATTCATTTTTGCACATTAATGCATTTGGCAGACACTTTTATCCAAATTGTATTTCAAGGTACACATTTACACATTTCTTATCAGTTCTTGCTTTCCCTGGGAATCGAACCCATGACCTTGGCGTTGCAAGCGCCAGCACTCTACTGCTTGAGCTACAGAAAATCTATATTATTTATATATATATTTACATATATTTAAATGATCTCGATTCAAACACCCATCCATCAATCCATCCAGCCATCTTCTTCCGCTTATCCGGGGCCGGGTCGTGGACAGCAGACTAAGCAGAGACGCCCAGACACTTCCTCCAGCTCTTCCGGGGGAATACCGATGCGTTTCCAGGCCAGCCGGGAGACATAATCTCTCCAGTGTGTCCTAGGTCTTCCTCGGGGTCTCCTCTGGTGGGACGCGCCCGGAACACCTCCCCGGGAAGGCGTCCATCCGGACAGGCCCGGCGTCAAGGGGGGGCTTGGGGGGGCTTAGCCCCCCTATGATAATCTCAAGCCCCCCTAGCGGTGATGTGAATGATGATTATGTGACTGAGCGTTCGTGCAGGGTTTTTCTACTTACACTTATTAAGATAACTATAAACGAGAACCGTCTGAACTGTTCTCTACTTTACCCCTTTTGTACACTGCACACGTCTGCAGTGCATTACGGCTCCGACAAGATTTTATTCTGTCCTCCACGCGGTGCCAACTCACACCAGGAGCATTTCAGAAGCAACGCGACTGGATGCGCGAGACCATGTGATTTGCCTGTCCGATGTGATTTTTCTTGATTTTTGGGTTTCTACCTTACAGTCTATGGTTTCTACCATGGATATATTGGTGTGCAATACTATTGGGAGTCCTTACAGGGTGTTTATTTTAAAATTTACAGTGTTTATTTACTGTTATTTTGTATTTACTCGATTCAAACACACACGGGATCTTATTTCTAAATGATGATTCTATTAAATCTTTGACAAAATCATACCAGAGCGTTCAAATCTGTGTTTGTGCTGCCGCTGACCCAGAGAGAGCAGTTGTCATGTTGAGGAATGAAAGCTTCACAAACAACCACACAGTATCATTATTTTTGTTTGTTACAAATATTTAAATGGTCACAGAAGTACCGGGATAAAAGTTTATAGTTCAGATATAAACACTAGCCCGGTTTCCATTACAGATATGCGCAAAACTTTTGGAATATTTTCTAAATGTCCATAAAAAAAAACTATTGCGAAATGACACATTTCCATTAACCGATGTTATGAGACCAAAATATATATTTTTTCTCTCGTGATAAGTCATTCCAAAAATCATGGCGATGGATGTCAGTCTCAGCCACTGCACTAGCCATTATTTTATTATTCGGCACATTTCTGCTTCAATATATATCGCTTTTTCACCTTTTTTTCACATTTGTTGCCATTGGCTTTTGGCTTGCTTAGTTGGGGACATTAAAGTTATAATTAAATGTAATATTCAACAATATTATTGACCTGCCTGCATTGACACCATTATATGAGAACTGAACTGAGCTGGACGATGACATCACGGTTTTCTCCGGAGCTGCCATATATATATATATATATATATATATATATATATATATATATATATATATATATATATATATATATATATATATATATACATATATATATATATATATATATATATATATAAATAAATTAAGTAAATGAATAACTTTTTTACAACAAAATTAAACATCACTGGACTTACTTAAGCTGGACTGTGACTATTTTCTTCTGGAAACAACCTTTGTTGCATTATTTTCCTGTTATCTCTGGAAAGCTGCTTTGAAACAAACTGTATTGTAAAAAGCGCTATATAAATAAATGTGACTTGACTTCGGGGTCTTGATTGTGGCATTTCTTTGTTGTTTAGAATCCAGCATTCCCATAATTATTTTGCCTTTTCTGAGTTTAATAAAGACAAATATTTGGACACGGGGTGAAAAAAACTCTTTTCAGCGACAACACTGTCTACACTAATGCAGCTCCACCAGGCCTCGTCCCCGGGATTATTTACATTAGTAACCTTCATAAGATCCGGAAAGAAAAACTTGTTGTAGTCCAAAAGAGTTGTTTGTTGTATGTCTTGGAAAGTGGACTCTTATTTGTGAGAGTCAAATTGTGCAATTTGAAGGGTAATGGAAACGCAGCTACTGATATCTATGGAAGCGATAGAAATAAAGCAAATCACCTTTTGAAAGTAACTTGGCACTTCAAATACTTGTATCGATTACATCGTTACACCAGTAGGTGGCAACAAGCAACTGTTAAAAAATATATATTTCCATTGAATTCATTCCCCAGGTGGGTCCCCAGGAGTAAGTTTAAAGACTACATCACTCGCGACTGACCTGGGATTGTCGTTTCCGTCGTCCCGCAGAGAGTTTCCGAAGTGAATTTCAACACCTTTCCTTCTATCAAGACAGCAGTCTTCTCTGTAAGTGACGACCACGATGTTCACTCGATACGAAGCCTGGAGATCCAGCCTCCACCACGGGTCTTGCCCAACGCTAGTTACGGCACAAGAACTAGAAAGTGTAGAGAAATCCTTTACACCGTCAATGGCGAGGTCCGCTGACTTAACATCGGATGTCATTGTATAGTATGTCGTTAACTGAGCAACAGTTCCTCTTGGTGCCAGATTCTCTGGAAAAAGCAAATTAATTTGATGTGGAGAGAGGAAATTTCATGAAAAATTATCTTAAGTAAATTATCTTGTAGACATGGCTAAATCTGACTAAACTCATTTGTAAAAACGATATACAAATAAATTAAACAATATTGTTGTTGTTGTTATAAAAGTACAGAACATTTATTTAGGTACTATTGCAAGTCTGTGCATTTTAAAGCCCTAATTTTGGCCAAAACAAAGTGAAAGTTTCTCTACCTTGAGCGCCACCTGCATACTCCTGAACACAAAACAGCCCTGTGTGAAAAAATACTTTCTTAATGACAGATCAATATAAAAAACAATCAGATGTAAAGAGGCAAATGAGCAACTTTAGATTTGTTTTGTAAAGCAGCAATGAATCATGCTCTGATGCACAAAAGTCAAACAGAAATACTTGATGAATTTAAACTTGACTTTATTAATTATAAAAAAATAATAAGCACAGATAAATGTCTTTATAAAAATGTAGTTTATACAACTTGTATATCTTCAGTATCACTGCATTGTTTTGACTGTTAAAGGGGTCCTATCATGCTTTTTCACTTTTTCAACTTTAGTTAGTGTGTTGCTGTTTGATCTTAAAAAAAGATCTGCAATGTTACAAAGCTCAAGATCCACTCCAAAGGGAGATATTTTATTTAACAGAGTTCACTTTCCAAGAGATACAACGAACGACTCGTTTGGACTACAACAGGTTTTTCTTTCTGGATCTTATGAAGGTTACTAATGTAACTAATGTAAATATTCCCGGGACGAGGCCTGGTGGAGCTGCATTAGTGTAGACAGTGTTGTTTTCATCCCGTGTCCAAAACTCATTTATTTGACCTTCCTAAGGTTAATGAAAATTTATTTTAAACACTGTTCCTGAACATTATAACCCCAATGTTTATCTGTATGCTGCACATTTTACGGAGAACAGCTTCCATAACCCAGAGGTGGAAAGTAACTAATTACAAATTACAAATACTTTCGTTACAGTACTTAAGTACATTTTTCCATTTTTTCTACTTTCTTGAGTACAATTAAATTGTGGCACTTTTACTTTTACTTGAATTGAATAAAAAGAAAGGATTCAACTTTACTACTTTTCTTTTTCAAAAAAAGCTTAATTTCTTTGATCGCACCTCTCACTTACCCTTCTTTGATTTTGCCTTTATTAAAAAAATGTACTTTTCAAAATTAGCAATAACACAAATCGCTCTTGGCAACAGGTATAGCTAGTATGTTTGCTTAGCATAGTGTCAAACACAACAATTTATGAGATTAATATGTTTTGCTCCAAAATCCCTATACATGTCAGTCGAGTTTGAAATATCTTCTGTGGTCCCATGTTGCTGTGTGAATAATAATGTGTTTTTTGAACAATCAAACATGAAAGAATATTCTAGTACACCCAGAAAACAAAATCAAGACTTAGTAAAATGGCATAATAGGACCGCTTTAAGTTCATTAACTATAACGATAACTATATCAGCGTCCACACCAGCGCATAATATCCTTCTGTTTATTCTAAGCGCATCAGTTCTGTGTCTGTCACTTTAAATGCTGGATTCTGATTGGCTGTCACTGTTTATATTATTCATCAGTTAGAAAAAATTGTTTCCAATGATATCATTCTTCTGTGCTGTTATCATTATAGTTGTGGTGCGGACTCTGCTTTTGTTTTATACTGAAAACGATGTTTTTATTCTATTGTCTTTATCGTTATAGTTATTGTCCTTGTTGTGAACAGGTCTTCTTTTACTGTTATTAATGACAGTCTTACGTTACCCAATAATTTCAGCCAGCACACAATGATCCCCATCATCTCACAGAGAAGTCCTTATATTGCTCTGTAATTTTGGGACAAAAGGCAAATATGTGAAATATGACCAGTACAGGGTAGATCACTTACAAATTACTGATTACAAATTAAGTGACAAAAATTGTAGTTAGTAATGTAATGGAGTAATTATGACTACTTTTGATCTAACTCATTTATCAGATTTGAACAGAATTCTTTTGTACCATATTGATATGAAAATACATAGAGAAAGACAATATATGTCATTCTTTATTATCAACAAAGACATCTATTTCAAAACTGGAAGACTTTCCCAACTATGAGTGGTAGGCTTTATTTTATTTTTAAAGAAATGTGTCTGATTGATATGTAGCCTAATAAACAAAAAATACCTGTAATCTGATTATGTGCATTTAAAAATGTAATATATTGGTATAAATACCAATTACAAGTACTTCATTTTTGGAATCTGATCATATAATCCAGATTATATAATCAGCTACTACCCAGCATTGATTATGACAAAGATTTATAATGTCATGGAGCCTAGAGGAACATTACTGTAAAATCTCAGTCTCAGTTTCCTGACAGACAGTAATGAGCGAGGGCCATCTGGAAGTGTTTTACATGTCAGTTAAGCCAACCATTACATTGATTTTCATTTTCAACACAATAAAATCATGTAGAATCAACTATGAGACTGAAACCATCTGACAGACATTTTGGGACAAAGTTTCTTAATTGCATTTTTATTTTAGAAAAATATATGTTATTTAAAAGAATAACAGTTGTATTGATAAATGCTTGTTTATTTTATGGCTGTAATCAGTAACTGTTGTCACTAATATCTGCAGTCATATTTGTTTTTATTAAAAATGAAGCGAACTAACCTGTCCTGTCCAGTGAAATCCGTACGTTGATGATGGAGTGGTTTTACAGTCCGTTTGAAATCTGTGGATGATTCCCGAAGGAGACTGATGTACTTTCTCTCCGTGTGACGTCACAAGCGCTGGGGGTCGGATTGAGAGTTTCTGTTCTGAGAGACTCGATTACAGATCAAACAGGGATTGGTTTCTGTACCACACAGATCAAATAAAATAAAATAAAATACTGCAATTATAATGATATGTTCTTGTTTTATAATTATATATTCTGAATTACAATGATATTTTGAAATTAAGAAAAAAATGTAAAATATGTAAAGTGATTTTTGAGTTTTGCTTGTGAAATCGTTTAGGAAAATGTACAAAGCTTTAACATACTTGTTCCATTTGCATGTGGATGAAAGTAATGTGACTTGTTTGTACTTTAACTCAAGCATCTGAACACAAGAAAAAGTGTTTAGAAGTGAGCAGATCCAGTAGTCAGAACTCTAGGAAAGCAGAATATAAACACCAGCATTCTCAGAAATGTGTGATTCTCTGAACAAACGTTCTTCCACTAGCATTAATAGAATGTTTGTTCAAAGTTATCTGGTTTTTAATAAAGTTCTCAAAATGTCACCATATCATTTAAAGAGAGTTTTTATTCTGAAACATTTTAGATGGGTGTTCATCTAGCATTTTTTAAATGTTACTACTTGTTTCAGAACGTTCAGAGAACATTCAAAAAGTAACATTCACAAAATGTCTGAAGAATTATCAAATGGAATGTTCCCTTAACATTTGCATAACCCAAATTATTATTATTGTTTTTTTTTTAACTGGATGTTTTGAATGTTCAGAGAACATTAAGTTTTCATGGAAATGTTGTCAGAACACGTGTTGGTCAGCTGGGGTTACGACTCGTGATGCTTCAGTCACCGGTTCTGTAGGTTTGATGTCTGATAACATTTATGTGTTGAATGAGCAGAACTGTTAAATATTGGCAGGGGTTTTACTTTAACAAACACTGATAAATATAGGCTAGTTCCTCATTATTAGTTTGCAAGAGTGACTGAGACAGACAGACATTGGTTTGGTGCTGGGAAATCAAAGAAACACAGATGTGACACGAGGACAAGGGAAAAGACCTTTGTTTTATTCAAGACAATATTAAAAGTGACACTGCATCACCCATCTAAGGATATTATACTAGACACACTATTAACACTAGATATTATATTGTGCTGAATTTGTATGATTGACCTGTAGATGATAACAGGGGTCACATGTAGAGTCTGGTAAAGTGGATAGAAATCTACAATAAATATATATTTACTTTAGTTTCCAACTAATTCAAACAGCGAACAGCTTTATGCTGGTTTAAGAAATATTTTTTTCCATCAGGGATGACCTCATGTAATCTATTTCAGCAAAAAAACTTGCTGCATATGCATATGTTTCCCCAAAACCATGAATATTACACATCAACAATAAAGACGAGCACAGTGACACAATCTCATGGAAATTTCTTACTATTCAATGTTTTGGTGAATTGGTGGTTTTGTTTAGGGGGGTGCTTCATGATCACTTTTTCATACAATTCACATTGTACAAATTAATTCAAAATCGCCACCTCGTAAAATAGTTATTTTTTTCCTGTGAGATACAGCGGTTATTCAACCTGAACTCAAGGGAAAACGTAACTATGCGACAAGGTGGCGATTTTGTATGAATTTATATGAATTCATGTGAATCGCTCTATCCCAAACACTTTTCGACTTACAATGTCATAATTTTGAGATTTATCAATTTCAACTTTTAACTAGTATGTCTTAATTTTGACTGTCATAATTTCGACTTTTGTCAATTTCAACTTAGGCTAATTTACTTTTTATGTAAATATTTGCTGTCATAATTTCAACTTTTTCAATTTCAACTTAGTATGACATCATTTTGACTTTTTAAGTTTTGTTCAAAGGTTTTCGTTGGCATTACAGTGAATGTTTCTGGCTTTGTGACGATGAAAATAACCCAGAGGACAAAGTAATAATACAGTATTAACAAGATTTCCATCCTTAGAATGAAAATCGGACAAAGAAATTATAGATTATGTAATTTGTGTCTATAGGTATTTACATAATTACAGCATTATTAGTCGTTATATAAAGCCAAAACTAACCGAGGCAAAGAGCAGAAAAGATGCGTAGATATTTGGGGAAATATTCATGCATGCCAAAAGTTGCATGCAAATGCCAAATGAAAGAGTAAAGAGAACTAACTTGCAATTATCTATATGATTACACAATGCATGTGCATCTATTATCTTAATAATTATATAAACCCGATGGCCCCTCAGGCTGATTTTACAGTTCTTCATCATGAGCTCTAGGCCTGTAGTTTGTCCTGCTTTCCACTCCATCTGGATCAGCTCGATCATTGATCATTTCCCTGTTGTTTTGTGTGTATTTGAATGATGTAAATCAGAGCTGGAGCTGCACAGGAGTCCAGCGTCATGAGACTCTCAACGAGGGTCCTAATTATGTGAGCATCCTTCCAAAAACTCCAACAGAAACTAACACAAGATCGGATCTGATTTATATAGAGTTAAAAACATTTCACAGTGTTTCTCGATCCACAGCCTTGCAACATTTCTCTTGGCCAATCAGATCGTTGTGATAGGAAAAGGCTTGGTTTGGAGTGGTGACTGACGAGATGGAAATACTGTAATGCAACTGCATGCACACAGACACTTGGTTGGGTTTTCATGTTTTATGGGGACATTCCATTGACAAAATGATTTTTATACTGTACAAACTGTATATTTTCTTACCTACACTAACCCTACCCATCACAGAATTTTCAAAAAACACTTACTGGCTCATAAAGCTGGAAATCAGTTGTAGTTCTATAGTTTCATTTTCTGAGAGTGCAAACATGACGTTGAACCAACATCACATTGAAAAAATGTTGAAATTTCATTGAACAAATTAATGGTAATGGTATTTAATCAACCTTAATTGTGGGTGGAAAGTGATGTTGATTCAGTGCAACTAACCTTGACACATTAATATTGATTTAACATTGTTTCAATGGTTGCTTGCTATCGGGGCTGTTATCCTCACTATATTTAATATTGTAAAAAAAGAAACGGTATTATGATATCCTAGTGGCGAATAAGCGCCACACTGTGGTGGTTTATTGTTAAGGCTGCAAGTAAAGCATGAATGACTCTACAGTCTTTCTGTGATTTAAATATCTGTAGCGGTTATAACTGAGGAACACGCAGGACTTTTACCCTTGTGATACACAAGCAACAGACATACACAAATCTTAGAAAATACAACAATTTATACAGTAATTTAAAACTATACAGTCATATGCATGAAAACAAAAGTACAAAAAAAAAAAAACACACAATAAATACAATTTGCTGAGTCCGTTCAATAGCTGGGAGGAATGCTAAAATCTGGCGTCCCCTAGTAACCAGCGGATAAACAGTGAGAGGCTACCACACTTCTTACCTCAATACGTTGTATCCAACTCCACACACAATCACACGTGAAATTTACACAGCAAAGGCAAAAGTATAAAAATGTACAGGTGCAATCACGTCACATAAACCCCACACTTGAGAGATAAATCTACAACGACAGTGATAAGCAAAAGCAGCCTTCAAACATTAGTTCACTCCATTGGGGATAACAGTAGAATAATACTAAAACCTAGGTGAGCAGCCTCAATAACTATTCCCCTAAGCCATAAGAAGTCCAAGCAGGCAAAACTTCGCGATTGCATCCATTTAGCAGTTCCATAAAAACAACAGTCAAGTCACTCACGACCCAGCCCAGCTGGCGCTCGTAGCGCGCAAGGAAAAGCTCTGACGGCAAGATGGCAGTGGTCTGCGATGGCGCACACGAGTCCCGGCTTCAAACAATTTGCACTCCAGCTGACCAGCGGGGAAATCCAGAACCGTCGATCCGAACAACACACGTCAGTGCTCACTCGTTCGTCAGTTGAGTGGTAAGAATTCCCACTTCCCTTAATCAAGATAGACTGAGTGCGGTGATTATCATAGACCTCTCGCTGCCTGAGACCAATCGCGATCGTTATCACTGCGTGGAATCGTGCATGAACTCTTCATTAGGCGTGGATACACTCGGTTTGTAGCGTTACGGCGTCGGTTTCGATAACGGGCTCCCTTTAGGCGGGGATTCACTCGAGCAGCATTACCGTGGAAGGCCTTTTTTTTCCCAGCCGTAAGACTGCACGCTCATCTTCTTATTCAGTGGGTCTGCCAATCCCGTTGGACTGCTGGCTCATTAACAAGATTGGGCGCACCTGTAAACAAAGATTTGCAGACATGCATGCGCACCTGATCAACCTTAAACCACCCCCACAGGTTGTCAAAAATCGATATTCTCCTCCCGTTACATATCTACTATCACAATCACATGCACAGCTTTAACCAGTTTTCAGTATTCAGGTTAAACATTATATTTCATATGTTCTTTCTCCATAAAGGTAATATTTCTGTAGGGTTTCTTTAAATAAATACAAATTTTAAGAAATCTAAGTAGTGAATACAAATTCAGGTAATGGCAAGGGGATCATTTGTGATGTGTGGAAAGAGAAACACCTGGGGCCTCATGTAAAAAGACTTGCGTTGAATTCATACTAAAACATTGCGTACGGACAAAGCTGTAAATGTGCGTACGCACAAAAAAAAAAAGATGTATGAAGCTCTGCGTACGAAGGATCCCACGCATATTCTCTTTGTACATCCCAATTAATGTAAAAATGAGCGCACATGCACGAGCACAACGCCCCACCCAGTCTCCTCCCTTAATTAAATACATTTAAATATGGTAATGAGTCCACTTTGGCAAAAGAAAGGAGTAAGAAAATAGCTAAAGCAAGCGGCAAGAAGCGAAACTTTACAGAAAGTGAATCGGAGATGCTACTATCGGAGGTAGAAACGAGAAAAAAAAATTTTGGAACTTTGTCCTCCGGAATTAATAACAAAAGGAAAAAATATGAGTGAGAGAGTTTGGCTGATGCCGTCAATGCGGTGGGATCTGAAAGTCGCACTGTAAATGACCTTAAAAAAATATGGTCTGATATAAAGGTGGACGTTAAATGGAGGACTGCTGCGCACCGACAAAGTGTGGGCAGAACAAGCAGAGGTAAAGGGGTCAGAGAATTGCCTCAATTATGGGTGACACTTTACTCTCTGGAGTAGTATCCGCTGCTGTGGGAGACTCGGATTTACTACAGGACTGCCACGGAGGTAACCAATATTATCTGCACATTTATTGAATGGAAATGTTTCCGATTCACATATGCAAATTCTTCTTCAGATGGCGCCTTTATAGCAATGCGTGTGCAGTCGATCGCTCCGATTACATTAGGAAAACCGGCTATCGCTGCAAATTGCGTTTTAATGTTTGGCTGGTCAGCTGCATCATATGGGAATATCATATGCTTTTATATGTTCTTACTTAATTGCATAATTGATAGAATAATCCCATAAGGCTCGTGTGACAATATATGTAAATTATTTTATAAATTGCAAATTAATAGCAATGCATCCCACAGGTGGTAGTGCGATAGACTTGTAGAACAATTCGTTGTGTAATGTTTGCAATTTAACTTCATTGCCTGTAAGAGTCGCCAACGAACAAAAACTATGAGAAATGTACGTACGGCAGACATGAAATTGGCGTGGAGGAACGCACATTCTCACGTTAATTTCACTGTTAGTACATCCGACCGTGAGCGTGAAAGCTGGCGTACGCAAAGTTTTTGTGCGTACGCAAGATTGATACATGAGGCCCCTGATGATTGGTTTGAGCTTGTGTGTGTTTGTGTGTTTATAAGCTCACCTGTGCCTGACTCCTGCTCCACCTCACATCCCTGTATCGGCCTTTCATATAATCACAGGGGAAAGTCAATGTTTCCACCTGCTGGAGGACTTAATGCACAACAAATATATAGAATGAGTGAGAATGCATGTCTAATGTATGACAAATCGGACATTGCTCTTTGTGGGCATATCTTAAATGTAGTCTCTTTAGTTCAAAATGACAATAATCCTATCTTTTTATGAAATGTAGTTGAGAGCATTTTTATTTTATGCATTGGAATCAGTGGCATGCAGTGGTGTTCTGAAATTGGAAGAAAAAATCCTCACAGATTTTTAAAAATGTTTTTTCATATATATACAGTATATGTATGTATGTATGTATGTATGATAACACTTTATAATAACTGCATGCTATTAATCATTAGTTAAGTATTAGTAAACAGTTAATTCGTCATTTATAAAGCATTAGACATTAACAAGAAGTTAAAAATACAGCTATAAATACTTAATTCTTGATGTATAAGCAAATCTATAATGTGTTTAATAATTGTATTTTCATTATTAATGATCAATTTATCATTACTAAATGAAGTATTGCATTATTTACAAACCAGTTATTTGGGAGTTTTCAGTGGTTCATAAGACCTATTTAAATGTATATTCATACATCTTAAATATTTATATGTTCTGTATTACTGTGTTGTGTTTGTTTCATGTTTCTGTTTAGATAAATGAGCCTTTAAATCTCCTTCATAAATTATTTACAAGGCATAACTAGTCCTCACTTTATTTACTAAGAAGTCTAATTTCAAATATAATTATTTTGAAGTGTTGATGCTTAATGTAACAATATCTAGCGTAAATGATAAATCACATTTTAGATTTGTGCTGGCTACTGTACACAGGCCACTAGGGCACCATACAGACTTTATCTGCAGCCAGTACTAACTCTGATAGAAAGTCATCAAAATCTTTGATAAAGTCCTAATTGTTGGTGATTTTAATATACATAGAGATAATGAAAAAGATGCATTGGGATTGGCATTTAAAGACATTCTTTGGTGCTGGGACACTTTATTGGAGTTAGACAACACGTGTCAGGACCTACTCATTGTCGTAATCATACTCTAGATCTAATATTATCACATGGAATCAATGTTGATGCCGTTGAAATTCTGCAGCAGAGCGACGACATCTCAGATCATTATCTAGTCTTGTGTAAACTTCATTTAGCCAAGGCTGCAAAGCCGACTCTGTGTTACAAATATGTTAGACCTATAACTTCTGCCACTAAAGATTGCTTTATAAATAATCTTCCTCATCAGTTTCATCACCTCAGCATCCCAGATAGCTTAGAAGAACTCAATATTGTGACAGAAACTTTTAACTCTCTCTTTTCCAGCACTTTAGACACAGTTGCTCCTTTGCACTTAAAGAAGATTAAAGAAAATATTCCAACGAGCACACTCAGGCCCTTAAGAGAGCAGCCAGAAAAATGGAGCGCAACTGGAAGAAAACAAAATTAGAGGTAATTCACATTTCATGGAAGGAGAGCTCGATTGCATACAGAGAGGCCTTAAAAACCGCTAGATCTGCTTATTTTTCAACCCTTTTAGAAGAAAATAAACAAAACTCTAGGTATGTATTTGTAACAGTGGCTAAACTAACAAAAAATAAAGCTTCAAGCTCAGATGTTTCCAAGCAGCACAGCAGTAATGACTTTATGGACTCCTTTACTTACAAGCATGATAATATTAGGGAGAAAATTATAACTATTAAACTGTCTACTACAGTATCGCATCAGACAGTGCAGTGTAGTCTCCCTAACGAAAAAATCGATTTATTAATTGCTATAGGAGAGAGTGAATTTTATAAACTAGTTAAATCATCTAAATCGACAACATGTATGTTAGACCCTACACCGACTAAACTATTCAAAGAGATGCTTCCTGAGGAAAAAAACTTTTAAGCTGGCTAAACCGCTGGCTATGATTAAACCGCTTGTTAAAAAAAAATGCAACTTGATCCTACAGAATTAGTCAATTACAAGCCGATCTCGAATTTACCTTTTCTGTCAAAGATACTAGAAAAGGCAGTATCTTCACAACCATGTTCTTTTTTTTTTTAGAAACAAATGGTATCTGCAAGGATTTTCAATCAGGATTTAGGCCGTATCATAGTACTGAGACAGCTCTCATTAGAGTCACAAATGATTTGCTCTTATCATCCGATCATGGTTGTATCTCTCTATTAGTTTTACTCGAACTTAGTGCTGCATTTGACACTATCGACCACAACATTATTTTAAATCAGAATCAGAATCAGAAAGAGCTTTATTGCCAAGTGTGCTTGCACACACAAGGAATTTGTTTTGGTACTGAGGCTTCCAGTGGACATATACAAATACAAATACAACAAGAGACATAATACTACAAATTATAAGAATAAAAAATATAAATATATGAGAATAAAAGTATCACAGTTGGGTTTAGTCAGAATAGACATTTTCAGATTTACAGATTATGAACTATGAACATATTTACAGTGTTTTGAATATTATAAATTAAAAATATATACATAAGTATCACCTGAGTTGCAGGATATTGCACTAAACAGTGGGAGTATTGCACTTAAGGCATATGCCTTGGGAGGTGTGTTAACTGTTCAGAAGGGAGATGGCCTGTGGGGAAGAAACTGTTCCTGTGCCGAGATGTTCTTGTGGCCAGTGATCTGAGTCGCCGTCTTGACGGTAACAGTTCAAACAGGTGGTGTCCAGGGTGAGTGGAGTCTGTGATGATTTTACCTGCTCTCTTCCTCACTCTGGAAGAGTACAGGTCCTGGAGGGTTGGCAGGGGGGCACCAATAATCCTCTCCGCAGTCCGGACTGTCCGTTGTAGTCTCCTGATGTCTGATTTGGTAGCTGAACCAAACCAGACAGTGATGGAAGTGCATAAGACAGACTCAATGACGGCTGAGTAGAACTGAATCAGCAGCTCCTGTGGCAAGTTGAACTTCCTCAGCTGGCGAAGGAAGTACAGTCTCTGCTGGGCCTTTTTCACAGTGGAGTCAATGTGATTGTCCCACTTCAGGTCCTGAGAGATGGAAGTGCCCAGGAACCTGAATGACTCAACTGCTTCCACAGTGCTGTTCATGATGGTGAGTGGGGGGAGTGCTGGGCTGTTTCTCCTGAAGTCCATGATCATCTCCACTGTTTTGAGCGTGTTCAGCTCAAGGTTGTTATAGCTGCACCAGACAGCCAGCTGTTCAACCTCCAGTCTGTAAGCAGACCAGTCACCGTTTCAGATGAGACCGATGACAGTGGTGTCGTCGGCAAATTTCAGGAGCTTGACAGAGGGGTCTTTAGAAGTGCAGTCATTAGTGTACAGGGAGAAGAGCAGTGGGGAGAGAACGCACCCTTGGGCTAGTGCTGGTGGTGAGAGTCCTGGATGTGTGTTTCCCCAGTCTCACTCGCTGCTGCCGGTCCGTCAGGAAGCTGGTGATCCACTGACAGATCGAGGATGGTAAGGAGAGCTGGGTCAGTTTGGCTGTGAGAAGACCAGGCATGATGGTATTGAAGGCCGAACTGAAGTCCACAAAGAGGATTCTTGCATAAGTCCCAGGTCTGTCAAGATGTTGCAGGATATAATGCAGTCCCATGTTGACTGCATCATCCACAGACCTGTTTGCTCTGTAAGCAAACTGAAAGGGATCCAGCAGGGGTCCAGTGATGTCCTTCAGGTGGGCCAACACCAGTCTTTTAAACGACTTCATGACCACAGACGTGAGAGCGACAGGTCTGTAGTCATTAAGTCCAGTGATTTGGGGTTTTTTGGGGACAGGAATGATAGTGGAGCGTTTGAAGCAACGGGGAACTTCACACTGCTCCAATGATCTATTGAAGATCTGCGTGAAGACCGGGGCCAGTTGGTCAGCGCAGGCTTTTAAACAAGCAGATGAGACCAACCAACAAACACCAACTTTCGTTAATGTAGAAACACAATCCACCACCTCTTGTTTTCCCCGTTAGCTCCGCGATGCGATCCGCTCTGAACAGCTGGAAGCCCGGCAGATGTATTGCGTTGTGCGGTATGGCTTCACTCAGCCAGGTTTCAGTGAAGCACAGAGCAGCAGAGTTTAAAAAATCCTTGTTAGTGCGTGTGAGGAGAAGAAGTTCGTCGTTTTGTTAGGAAGGGATCGGAGGTTCGCAAGATGAATACTGGGGAGTGCAGTGCGGAAGCCGCGCTCGCGGAGTTTAACCAGCGCACCTGCACGCTTCCCGCGTTTGTGGCTGATCGCGCGTTTGAACAACAACGCAGCCCCACCGACGAGAATGTCCAGCAAGACGTTCGAATAATCAAAAACTGTAGAAAAGTTATCTGGTGTGTGTTTCCTAATGTCCAGTAGTTCGTCTCTGGTGAAACTGATAGGAAAAGAATGACTAAACGCAGAACAAACGAACAAAAACAACACAATAGCTGGAGCGACACACCGAGGCAGCCATGTGCGGCGCCATCTTGAATGAACATAAAAATGATGTTGGCATTAGTGGAATTGCACTAGCATGGTTTAAATCATACTTATCTGACCGTTATCAGTTTGTAGCAGTGAATGAAGAGATGTCTTATAGATCAAAAGTTCAGTATGGTGTACCACAAGGCTCAGTACTAGGACCGTTGCTGTTCACCCTGTACATGCTACCCTTAGGAGATATTATTAGGAAGCATGGCACTAGTTTTTACTGTTATGCTGATGTTACTCAGCTCTATATTTCTTCACGCCCTGACGAAACTTACCGATCCACAAAATTAATGGAGTGTATAGCTGATATAAAAAAAGTGGATGACTAGCAATTTCCTACCACTTAATTCTGAAAAAAACAGAGATTCTAATTATTGGCCAAAACGTCCTCATGTAATAACCTAGAATACTGTCTAACACTTGATGGCTGCTCTGTCAAGTCCTCGTCGTTGGTTAGGAACCTGGGTATGCTCTTTAATAGCAATCTTACATCTGAAAGTCACGTGTCTAGTATCTGTAAAACCCCATTTTGTCATCTTAAAAATATATCTAAATTACGTCATATGCTCTCAATGAAAAATGCAGAACAATTAGTTAATGTGTTCATGACATCAAGGCTTGATTATTGTAATGCTCTACTGGGTGATTGCCCTGCACGTTTTTTAAATGTATTAATTTATTTATTTTTGCTTTTTCAAATACATTAACAAACATCAGACAAGGCACAAATGAGGCAACATTAACAACAACAACAACAACAACAACAAAATCTCAACAGCAACAACAAAAGAGAAAATACAAAAAGAAAAGCAAAAGGGAGATACACATTTAAGATGGTTAGAAAATTAACTTTATCAAATCAAGTCATGTGGTACTATATTTATATAATTCAAAAAGGGTTTCCAGATTTCATAAAATAATTCTCCCCTGCTTCTCACTGAATATGTGAATATCTTATCTAAGGGTACACAGCTTCAAATCTCCGACAACCACAATCCAATTGGCACATCAGTGTCTGCTTTCCACTTCAAAGCAATACATTTTTTAGCTATTATTAACAACATTTCAGTAAGCTTAATAGCATGTCTGTTTGAGTTGGTGAAATTGCCTAATAAACACACCTCTGGATCTATTGGAAAATCAATTCCATGAATCTGTGATATACTATCAAATATTTGCACCCAAAACATGTAGAATTAATCTATACCTAGAATTCAAGGTTAAGGTGACCCCATCTTTACATAATTGACCCCACAGGTCCCCATCTATTCTTACCCCCAAATCCTGCTCCCATCTCCTTCTGGATTTATCTGGGTCATCTAAAAGCTGATTTGAGATCAGAGCTTCATATATTCTAGAGATTGTTTTATATAGTGGTTTATCAGAATAACAGAGTTGCTCAATAAATGTAAAATCCGGTATCTTAGGATAGGTTTTTGCTTTGACTCTTAAACAATCTTGTAATTGC
Organism: Gila orcuttii; assembly: GCA_026230005.1. Classification (NCBI taxonomy): domain Eukaryota; kingdom Metazoa; phylum Chordata; class Actinopteri; order Cypriniformes; family Leuciscidae; genus Gila; species Gila orcuttii. Next base: position 2,880,820 of record JAPDVR010000001.1, on the reverse strand, counting down.
AGATAACTAAATAATTCTTTATTACTCAAATTATATAAATTTTGTAACTGTTCAAATGACATTAAAACATCAGCACCAAAGCAATGCTCTATCAGTAGCTGCGTTTACATGGTTCAATCTGAATGAAATCAATCCGATTGATGAATCCGAACACGGTGTTTACATGAACGATAAATAAAGTAATCGGGTTGATGTGCGCGTTTATATGTCACAAGATTCAAATCGGAATTGATTTTTGACAAGCGCACACTGCACGAACATGCCGCTGTTCGCGCATAACTATTCTCCTCTATTGCATAACTATTCTCCTCTATTGGTTCTTTATTTTTTTTAAACAGCAGACTTAATATTTATCCATCTCTGGTCATGATTTGGAGACGATGAGCATGAACCGCTTTGCCGTGCTGCTTATATTGATCACGCAGTAAAACCCCGCGCCCAAAACTAGTCGTCTATGGATGATAATCTTAAACAAGCACTGGTGGGACGTTGTCCTGCTTCACTTCACAGACGCTGAGTGAAATGAGAATTTTTTAATAACGGAACACTCATTTTATATTCACTTTATTCAACAGGAAGAACAGCTCGTTCCGTGCGTCATACGTCATTACGCTATTTCAACGTCTTTGCACATGCGCAGTCCTTTTAGTTTCGGTTTTCAATCCGATCAAGTGTTTACATGTTCTCTCGATCGGATTACAAAAGGAGTAAACCACCCCTTTCAATCGGATCTAAATTTCAATCGGATCGCGCTCAATCGGATCGATTAAGGTGTTTACATGAGGGTTTTTTAGTCCGATTGAGCCGTCAATCCGATTATAAGTGTCCATGTAAACGCAGCTACTGTAATTCTTTTATTTGCCCATATCTTAAAATCTTTGTTTTAATGACACATTGGTAGCAATCTGTTCTCCCATAAAGGTGTTTTAGGGGAAAGAAAATGACCCTGTCCCAGCAGAGACCACAGTTTATACCAAGTCTGAACTGAATGAATAATCATGGGATTGTTAGTTCTTGTTTTGATCAGTTTTGCATCCCATGTATATAAAATATTGGCAGGACATTCTTCTTTTATCTCAGATTTCTCCATATTCAGCCAAGAGGGAAAGGGGGCATTGGCAAACATCTGAGCTAAGTACCTGGATATGGCTGCCCAATAATACATCTTAAAATTGGGAAGTCTCAGTCCTCCTTGCTTATAATCTAAAGCCAGTTTATCAAGGCTGACCATAGGGGTTTTACGATGCCAAATAAATTATCTTATTAATCTATTAAGAGAAGTGGAAAAGGAATTAGGGATTAATATTGGAAGAGATTGAAACATGTATAAAAATGTAATTAATTAAATTAATTGTGATTAATTAAAATTAAATTAAAATTAATTAATTTAATTAAAAACTTTTTTTAATACAAATAATAACTTTAACGGCATTTATTCTACTAAGTAATGTGAGGGGTAGATCCATCCAATTGGTTAAATCTCTACCCACCTTGTCTAAAAGACAAACCAAATTAAGTTTATAGAGATTTTTTAAGTTACCATCTACCTGAATACCCAAATATTTAATTCCAGTAGGAGAGCACTTAAAGGAAAAAACGTCTAGTGCAGTATAGTCGAACCCTGATAATGACAAAATTACACTTTTGTCAATATTAACTTTGTATGCAGAGTAAGTGCTATACAATTGTAACACATTCTGTAGATTACACAAAGAGTCCATGGGGTCAGTAAGAAATAAAAGAATATCATCGGCAAACAATGATATTTTATGCATTTCAGGGCTGATTCCAAAGCCCAATTCCAAAGTTGCATCTAATAGCCTCAGCTAAAGGTTCGATAGTCAGTGCAAAGAGAGCTGGGCTTAGGGGGCATCCTTGTCTACATCCTCTGTACAAGGGAAATGTAGCAGAAGTAATTCCGTTAGTAACTATTTTTGCTTTAGGGGATTTATAAAGTGAATAAATTAGGTCAATACATGCAGCTCCAAATCAAATTTTTTCTTCAGCACTTTAAAAAGATATGACCACTTAAAGCTCCAGTAGGTAGCTTTTGTAAACAAATATTTGTTAAAACTGTCATTATGTCCTCACAGTAGAATATGAGACAGATAATCTGTGGAAAAAATCGAGCTCCTCTGGCTCCTCCCTGTGGTCCTATTGCCATTTGCAGAAATACACCGCTCCCGGTCAGAAACAACCAATCAGAGCCAGGAGGAATGTCTTAGCAGTGTCAATCACGCTCGTGTACGCGCTGATCACCCCTCTCTTGCACAGCGCGAGCGCGTACCGTCGTTCGTGACTCTCCTGTTCGAACTCGTTCATCCAAATGAACGAATCTTTTTTCGAGTCATTTCGTTCATTCAACGAACGAAATGATTCGAAAAAGATTTGTTCATTTTGATGAACGAGTTCAAACAGGAGAGTCACGAACGTGCATCACAGAACAGAGCAAGGCGAGCATTTGTGCTTATAAAACTTAAAGTTTTTTATTTATTTTTGAAATGGCCGATCGTTTCGCTAGATAAGACCCTTATTCATCGTCTGGTATCGTTTAAAGCCCTTTGAAGCTGCACTGAAACTGTCATTTGGTCCTTGAAACGTTTGTGTCCTATTGAAGTCCATTATATGGAGAAAAAGCCTGGAATGTTTTCATCAAAAACCTTAATTTCTTTTCGACTGAAGAAAGAAAGAAATGGACATCTTGGATGACATGGGGGTGAGTAAATTATCAGCAAAAGTTTTTTTTAAAAGTGAACTAATCCTTTAACGTTATCTTACTAGCTATTTATAACTTATAGAAAGAGTGCAACGTTATAAAGTTACATGTATTGCAAAATACATAATGATTTGTGGACCAAGTTTGTAGTCAAAGTATGGGCAGGCCATAGTCAATATCCAATATCCATAGGCCAATGTAAAGCATATTGTTGATGTTTCGTCCCTATTAGTGAATGTTCCATAACTGTTTATAATCCGCCGTCATCGGTGGTCCTGTTTACTAGTCTGCGCGTTCACGGCAGGCTCCGCTGTGGGGGAGGAGCTGTGGAGGGAGGGCTGTAGTGCAGCAGAGAGCAAGGGGGTTGGACCTGGAAGTTGTGCTTGTTCAAATTTTCAGGCTAAGTCAACATTTTCTCAAAACTCCCTACTGCAACTTTAAAGCGATCAAAAGCCTTTTTGGCATCAAGAGAAACAGCTACTCCCAGTATGCGTTTTTCTTTAGCAGTATGAATGACATTGAAAAATCTCAATTGTTTGCTGATAGTCTCTCAATTACAAAACCAGTTTGGTCTGGGTTAATCAGCAGAGGAAGACGAGTTTCTAATCTCTTGGCTATAATTTTAGGAACTAAATTATAATCCACATTATGGAGTGGCCTATAGGACGCACATTTCATCAGATCCTTCCCTTTTTTGTATATTACCGAAATTATTGGATTGGAGAAAGAGATATTTTTGTTCTTTCTCTGGGAACCTATCTTCACCCGGAGATTTATTGTTTGGCAGTAAAAGAATGGCTTCGACCGTCCACCCTGAGTCTCGTCCCGCCGAGCCTATGATCCACGGCAGCCCAGCCGAGCCTGTACTTCGTGCCAGTCCAGGCCGAGCCTGCACTTCACGCCAGTCCAGCCGAGCCTGGACTTCACGCCAGTCCAGCCGAGCCAGCGCATCTCGTCATGCTTGCCCAGCCAGAGACTGTTCAAGTCACGTCTGCCCAGCCAGAGACTATTCACGTCTCGTCTGCCCAGCCAGAGACTGGTCACGTCTGCGCAGCCAGAGACTGTTTACATCACGTCTGCCCAGCCAGAGACTGTTCACGTCTCGTCTGCCCAGCCAGAGACTGTTCACGTCTCGTCTGCCCAGCCAGAGACTGGCCACGTCTGCCCAGCCAGAGACTGTTCACGTCACGTCTGCCCAGCCAGAGACTGTTCACGTCACGTCTGTCGAGCCAAAGACTGTTATCGTGATGGTTCCTAAGCCTGTCCCAGAGCCTCTCCCTGAGTCTGTCACTCCTCACAGGGAGGGTTGGGGGCTGTGGCCCGGCCGTTGGGGACAGGTCTGAGCCCCTTGGGAAGGCCTGGCTGCCCAAAGGGTCATCTCCACTGTGGCCGCCCGAAGGGTCATCTCCTCAATGGCGGCCTGAAGGATCGTCTCCGCCTTGGTCACTTGCACAGCCAGCTCCGCCCTGGTCATCTGCACAGCCTGCTCTGCCCTGGATCCCTGCACGTAATCTTGTGAGAGTAATCTTGTGGACTTTAACGTCTCCAAATATCAGTTAGATTAAAATCTTTCATAAAAGCAGTGGTTTTTGCTGCTTTAGAAAGAGGCAATGGTCTGGTTGAAGATCTATCACGTACATTGTCGAAACAAAAGTTAAAGTCACCACCTACCAAGAGTGAGCGTGAAAACAATTCCCTTGACTTAGAATTAAACAAGGATGCAAACACTTGACCTACCCACTCCCTTTTTAAATGTTTTATGCTCAGAGTCTGTTAAATGGGTTTCCTGCAGGAAAACTATTTCTGCCCCCAACTTCTTAAGGTACATATAGACTCTTTTTCTTTTAACTGGACTATGTAGACCCTTAGTATTAAATGTCACAAATTTCAAAGGCTTTGTAATGTATAATCTATGGTATCAAAATCACCATATAAAATACCCTCATAAAAAAATAGCATTATCCTGATCGATCCACTTTCACCCTGGATTTGAAATGTTGACATGTATCTCTCCGAAAAGCAAAATAAAAAAAATAAAAGCACATATAAACACATAAATCCTACTAAAGCTGCTGAACCAGAACTATCAACAGCTGAGTGGAAAAAAAAAACATTGAGAAACGATTAGCTCACACTTCCTTCCCATGAAGGGATAACCCCGAGCTCTCTTTATACATAAAACACACTGATATAAGCAACAGTCATTTATAAAAAATAATGCCCCAAACGTATTGAACTCAATTACAAATCCCATCAAGTGCAGCCATCCATCAGATTAAAACTGTCCATGTCTGTCTTCAGTCTATAATCAGATGAAGTCTCTCACTGATATTGAAGGAAGAAGAAAGAGAAAAAATACAGTAGGCCTAACTCAGTAAGTGGGGGAAATAAACCAAATTAGGCTAACCCATAAAAAAATTAAAAATCACGAGCGACCAAAGATTATCAGGTAAAGTTCCGAAAGTATCAGTTTAACAAAATACTCACCCTTCCAGATCTAACAACTAATCGCTGAGTTAGATTGATCTGGGACAAGTATGAGACTGTATCCATCCCAAAGCGTCGCGGACTCCGCCACGTCAACTACAACTCAGTCATTTTCCAACAGAAACGTGAGGGCTTCGTCTGGCGTGTGACAGAACCGTGTTCCACCATCCTCCGTAAGAATACACATATAAGCGGGATATACAAGATGGCAATTGACATTCTTCTCCTTTAATGCCTTAAGCGCTGGAATCATCCCTCTTCTGCGGTTCATCACGTCTGATGAGAAATCTGGAAAAAAGCTGACTCTCTTCCCATCAACGGAAATTGGGGCTTTATCTCGGGCAATACGTAGGATACTTTCATGGTCCTGGAATCTCAGAAATCGAATCAGGAAGGGCAGCAGAGCCTTTCCTGGGATTCGCACTGCCGGAACGCAGTGTGCACGCTCGATGACAATTGGAGTGCCGAAGTTCTCTTCTCCCAAAACGCTCGGCAGCCATGTCTTAAAGAATTCGGCCGTATCCCGACCTTCAACTCCTTCACTTAATCCAATCAAGCGGATGTTATTTCATCTGTTGTAGTTTTCTATATATTCCAGCTTATTTCTGAGAACCTCGTTGTCTTTTTGAGGAGACTGAGGGACCGCTCATTTCCCGAAACTGCATTTTCCAAAACACTGATTCTTTGCTCGGCCGTAGTGATCCGGCCTTGCATAGATGAGGCAGACAGGGTCAGGGTATCAATTGATCCCTGAATGGAGTTGCCTCCATCTCAAATAGAGATCCCTGAAAGGTCCGACATTTGAGAGATCAGCTCCTGCTTAACACTCCCAATGATCTCCCAAAACTCTTTCAGCGCGGAGGCTAGCACCCCCGCTGAACTTTCCCCCTCAGAGACGATCCCCTCGGCGGCCATTTGCGGAGACTTTCTGGAGAAATTGAGAGATGAAACTATGCTGATGATCTGGGTCTGTGTTGGAGTAGTGAGTAGTGACTTGTGGTTCTGTGGGGTGCGGACTGGATCGACTCCATTCCTAGAGCTTCCCAACAAATGGTTGTTTGGCGATGCGGACTGATGGGGCAGGGAACCCAAGGTCAGTCCTAGAGAAAAATCGGGTCCATCTGAGACGTCAAATGTAATTCTTAGGCGTGCCGAATAAACACCACAGACACAGTGAAAGAGTACAACTATATGTAAAGTAAGATACATTGTTGTTTTGCCAGATGAGAAGTTTATTCTATGCATCATCTTTTTACTACTTTAATTAATTTTACTCTAATTCATTTTATAACTGTATCATTTATCTCTTTTAATTCCTTTTATAACTGTTTTAATTTCCCTTGATTTTAGTGTGTGCTTATTTTCTATGCAAATCACTTTGAATTGCCATAGTGTGATATTTTAATTCCTTTCTATTTAAAGCATTTTGAATTGCCATATATGTATGAAATGTCTTATAGCCTATAAATAAAATTGCCTTGCCTTGCCTTGCCTACCTGACAAACACAAACATCAAGTCGGCTGTCAAACTATTTACATACACAAATGAGCATCTAGTCAACATATGATTTGATTAGTAAAGTAGATCTAAAAAATAAACTGAGAAATACTATCCTAGAGATTAAGTGACAAGCAACCCATTAAAAGTTTGGATTCAGTGAAAACACTGAGAGACTGAAGACTGGAGTAATGATGCTGAAAATCCAGCTTTCATATCAGGAATAAATTAAGCTACATTTTAAAATATATTCATACAGAAAACAGATATTTGAAATTTTAAATATTTCACAATATTTCTGTTTTCACAATTTTTTGTATCGACTAAAAGCCTTTAAAAGAGACTGAGAAAGGCAAGAAAAGTCATGACGGGTGATGATCATCATCATCATTGTGTTCAGCACAGATTTTCAGGGTGTTTTCTACTGTGTACAAATGCCTTTAAGTTTACACAGACAAACTTCCCAAATCAGCTGCAAAAACACAGACAAATAAAATTCAAATAAGCTAATCCTGGTGTGTGTTACTGAAACCGGAGCCGTTGATGGGCTGATGTTCGGTGGGGAAAATACGAAATGCAAACCTCAGACCGCCTTCTCATGTTTCTGATTTCTGCACGATGTCATGACTGATTCCCTTTTAACCTGCACTTAAACAAACAGCACACAGATCTGAGAATGTCTCGGTTGTGTCGAAATACCTATATCATTAGGATAGGTAGTTATACAAATTGCATGCATACAAAAAGATTTTTCCAACTCTAAATTTGAACCAATTATCTAGAATGGCCATATAGCCTATTTGAAAAGGATTTGTTTCCAGATATGACTGTGTACTCAGAATGTGGGATACATCTCAAGGACCCCAAAAGCACCTTAGACCCCTAAGGGTTAAACAAAACTGCACACTTGCTCGTGTGGTATTCTCGGATATCAGCACGTTGGTGATTGCTAGTATTTTTATACAACAGTTCAATAAACAAGAAGTTAATATTATATGTGACTAACAATTTTGGCTATGTTTACACGGAAACGATCTGAAGAGAAAACGCGAAAGTGGCGTTGCGTTATCACTTTTTATTCTGCGTTTAGACGAGCGTTATGGGGGGGAAATCTGCGTGCATATGGTGACGCAAAAGTGTGTGAAATTCAATGTAGTATGCACTCCAGGCCGCTAGGTGACAATGTGAAGCACTGCCACACAACAACACCAAGTTCGCCCGCCTGCGTACAACCTTCCTTCTACTTCTCTCCCTAGTAGCGCGAAATCAAAACATGGCGAAGCGAACAGGAAAAAGACTCTTGTACGTTTATCAGAGCTGCTAGGGCAACTTGAAGGTCCGACATATGGAAATAATCCGACATATTGGTTGTTATGTTCCTGTACTGGCGCATGGCTTTGATGTAAACTCGTACGCGACGAGAGCCACCATGAGCAGATTTGCGTTTTTACCCTTTAGACGGGAACACGACGGTGGAGCGTTTTTAAGATTTCCACTCTGGAGGGTGGTTTCACTTTTTTGCGTTTTTAAGCCCCAAAAACGCTGTTGCCGTGTAAACGAAAGGCACATCTGATAAAATATTTTTACGTTTTCACCTGCGAGCGTTCTCGTGTAAACAGGGCCTTAGACTCAGGATATTGTCTGTTTTTGCTCTGGATCTGTTAGGAATCATTTTCAATGGTGAAACAGTACAGCCATCGGTTGTCTCGGGGCTAAGGAAATGTTTCGTTACTGAAAGAATCTGCGTTTTTGAACGACTATGAATGTCATGCAAAATGATTTTCAAACTCACAGTACATGCTATTAACATTAAATAATTAACGTCTGGTTACGACACAGTGTAAATATTGTGGTATTTCACCACTTTTCTCACTCGTAAAAATCGGGGATAAAATAAATAAATAAATAAAAAACAACAGTTCCAGCTCCACATGAACATTACCATATATACACAGTATGAAACTGCAGGGAATTTAATAAAAATATATATATTAAATTTATAATGCATAGAAATTTGTCACAAATGGGTTGCAATAATGAGGAGAAAATAATCTAAATGCAGCACTCTTCATTTTATTAACAGAAGGAACTCAGAAACAGAACAAGCAACTTAAAACATTAAGTAGAACTGACAATGAACTGAAAGAAACACAGGGCTTAAAAAGACAGAACAAACCAATCAAAGAAAGATGAAACACCTCTGACCCATTAATCAAACCATTTGTAGTCTAGTGTTTCTGTTAGTCTACAGAGAAACTAGAGGAAACGTTGGTACAGAACATCTAGGTTACGACTGTAACATCTGTTCCCTGAGAACAGGGAACGAGACACTGCGTCGATAACACTATTGGGGAACGCCCTCCAGATGAACCGGTTTCTGAAAAACTATCCAATCACGGCAATCGAATTTGACCGGTGACAGCCTATGACATAACTACTACTGTGACCCGGAAGTATAAAAGGGGCACCTAGAGAACATGTCATCCACTTTCGTCTGAAGGGACTGTTCAGCAGGCATGGCCGAGGCATGGCTAACGATGCAGTGGCTCGTTCCCTGTTCTCAGGGAACAGAGGTTACAGTCGTAACCTATACGTTAAGCACTGCGCCGAGAGGAGTGAATGCCAATTATGGCTCATGACAAAATGTCAGAACTGGCAGTTTTAACCTGAAATGGTTGAAAACCATTGGTTGAAGGATCCCCCAAATGGTTGAAAAACAGTTTCAAGGGGTACCTTTAAGGGAATATGGCAAGGGGGTCCAAGAGGAGTCCCATCCAATCTCTTTCTGAGGGGGACATAAATGCCACTGGGGAACCTGACCTGATCAAATCTACTGACCTAGTCTTGCCAACAACCTGGCTGTTTTCCGCACAAAACCAATAGTGAAACCGGATCATAGAGATGGGCATCCTGGAGAGTAGAACTCAGCATAGAGCTTTATAACGCTTGCAAATAAGGGGAGTAACTCTACTCAATCCTGGATCTACACAGTGCTTTGAAACATTATGGAGGCTGGGCACTCTAACAAGGGACCCTAGAAAAGGGCAGCGCCTCCAGCTCTAGGGCTGATCTAGCAGGGAGGCCTCATGAGAGTCCTTCAACCTTCTAACCAGACTCAGGGTTAGCTATTGAAGAAAAAAAAAAGACCTGCTATACAAATACAAGGTGGCTATCCAGGTGGCCCGATGAGGGCCAACGCTTGGTTGGTCTACTGGAGCTTTATACAAAGCGGTGGCCTCAGGAGAAACCCCCAAATGGGAGGAAGCAATCTCACGCTAACAGAATCTGTTAGAAGCTCTCGTGCACGGTGGCCTCACTAGAGATTTCTCTACTAGATGAAGCCAACCTGTACATCACTGGGTGACCAAGATTGGCACCACCTACTACATAAAGCTAACGACTCTATCACTAGAGGAGTCCTATGATAAGGCATGCAAGCTTAGCTATGAAAAGGGGAACTTTAGGGCTCTAATTCCTAATTTTATTATACATAATTTCCTATCAAACATACCCCGTAATACTTTCTAAACAGGGAACCAAGGTCTAAAGTTTAACAACCTTACATGACAAGACCAACCAAGATCATCCTGCTGCTCATAGAGTGACGGCCTCAATTTTATTCTTCGAATAAAGGCCTACCACCCAAAGCTAGAAAGGGTGCGCTCACTACCAAGCCCGACTCCAGATCTTCAGAAGCATTCTGTTTAATGGAAAAATATCCTCATCGGTCCAGGCCTCAGGCCTGATGTAAGAAGTGCCTGTGGTAAAGAAAAATAGGGGGGAGAGGAAGAAAAGAGGAGAGGGTGGATGTTATTCACCCTCAGATGAAGCGGATCCTTCACTGACGTTGTGAGCGCCTGTGCTGGATCACCTCCCTCAGATCCCTCTTCTTCCTTGAGTTGCGCCTCCTCTGCAACCTACTCCTTGTAGGAGGTGGAGGAGCGCGAGAGGTGACACTGAACCTCTGGCCCTGTCTCCGGTCCTCGAACCGGGATGGGTCAGGCCTCTCTGGCTGTCTGGGTGTGGATTTGGACCGCAGCGGAATGCATGATTTGATACATGCTGGTGTCAGAAACCTGAGACATGGATCCACACACTTCTTGAAACGCTTATCACTTGCCATAATTGTTCTTACTTTTTTCAGGTAATTGAAAATCAGACAAAACAGTCCCTGAAGACGAAAAGAGGATGAAATGTTCTTTAGGCGCCCCTTTTATACTTCCGGGTCGCACTAGTAGTGACGTCATAGGCTGTCGCCAGTCAAATTCGATTGCCGTGATTGGATAGTTTTTCAGACACCAGTTCACGTGGAGGACGTTCCCCAATAGCATCATCGACGCAGTGCGAGTTCCCTTTTGAAAGGGAACTGAATCAATCATCCAAACATAATAATCTTAGATTATCCCTGAAAATATTACAATAAACTGGCAAATAAAATATAAAAATAACCATGAATAATAATTAAATGAAATATTAAAAGTGAATATACAAAAAGGTCATGTTATTTTTTTATTACAACTATGGGTTTCAATGTGAACAATTGATTTATATTATATTTATTACTATATATTTTGAATGCTATATGTTGACATTATACAATGTTTTCTGGTTCTTAAAGGTTTGAATCAACAGAAACAGTAAAGCAGAAGTGATTTAAAGTCCCCTTTAGTGAAACTCAAGCTTTTAATGTTATGTCTATGTGGTGTTTTTAATATGCTTTAAGACAAACCATGTGTAAATTCATAAATCGACAGCATTGCTGGGTATTGTCTGCTTAAAACTGCAGTGAACCAAAGACAGTCTCAAAAACACGGTTTGAAATCGCTGGTGTTTCTGACGTCACAAACTACCTTGTAACCAATCAGATTAAGTGGATCTCTGAGCTGAGTGTAGTGGAGGCGGGGCTCATTTGCATTCATAGAACTGCGCATACTAAATTAGGCAACGGTGTTAAATTCAAGCTTGAAGCATGATACATTTTTTTAAGGAACATTTTTTTAAATATGTCATTTTGGTGATCAAAGATGAGTTTTAAGGGATACAATTATTGGCTACAGGGAGTTTTTAAGAGTCTTTACACTCTAAACATGTAATTATGAAGAAATTTAATTTTGTGTATTTAGAATCAGATCAATGTGAATTTAGTGAGTCCAAGACAGTGTTGATTTCAAGGGGATTTTCCGTTCTCACAGTGACCTGTAAAAGAAAATATTTTGCTCATTACACATTACAATAATCATTTCCATTTGTGCAGCTTATTTCATAGGTTATTGTACAGTTGTGAGAACTGACTCACGTTTATCATCGTTCACCTTCTGGATAACCCGTTTAGGAGTTTGAGACCATCGAAGTGTCACATCTGTGAATCCTCTATCAGCAAGAGCAGATCCCAGCTGAAAATAACATTCAGACTAAACTGATTAGATCAGAATGTAATGATAGACTCAAACCTTCCTCCATAAAAAGCACAGTATGTCAATGTGACATCAGGAAGACGCTGGACTCCTATTTCGTTTGAAAATGAAAGTCGGGTTGACGTCTAAACCCAACAATTGTTTGACGTCAAGCTCCAACGTCAGATGATATTGTTTACTTGATGATAAAGATAAAATCATCATTTAGTGGTCTGTTTCACTGGTGTCATCCAGAGTCTATTCTTTTGATACACAATCATTCTGTACTATTAATTATCGCAAACCTATAATTCTGCGTTGTCCACTAAAGTATCTTCAGCATCTATTACATAGCAAAATCCCCAGTGTTAAATTAACACTGAGAGTGTGAATTATATAAACTCTGAGCAGAGTGTTAAATGAACACTGAAGCGGTGTTAAAGTTAATGGGATAATTAAGTGAATAATTGAGTGATGATTGAGCATTATTGAAGACACCTGATGTTAACAAGCAGAATCTCTGAAGGAGAAAACCGTAATTTTTAAGTCACCATTATGGAGATCAGTGTTTGGTTTAGTTGGGCTCTTGATAAAATGAATCACTGAATCACTTTGGTTTAGTTGGGCTCTTGACCCTTAAATCATTAATTTTAGATTTTGTTTGGCTGCTGTATGTGAGTTATAACAGCCAGATTAACAAATAGAAAAGGTGATCTGATGGTGTTGGTTGTGCTTTAACATAATCATTAATTGACCTGAATCACTGAATTCATCAAGAGCATAAATTCTGAGTTAAATTTACCTTATGGATTTTTGAACCATTTTAGAACATACCATTTTAAGCCTTTTCAATGAAATCCAAACGATCAAATAAAATTAAAAAAAAATCCAAAAAATATTTTATGTAGGCACACACAGACATCAAGAATTAGCGTATAAATCTCAGCAATGGTGACAAACAGATCACCTCTGAACATAAGCTCATTATTTATTCATGCAGCAATGTATGATGGGAGCCATGGATGAGTTTTGATTGGTGGCACCCAGAATGCACTGCAACATGCTTTATAATTGCCACCATTGTTGAGATTCACAGGCTAATTATTGATATCTGTGTGTCTTAATTTTTCTTTTTTAAATTGTATAAGATAACCTTTTAAGAAATTATTTTGATTCAATTGTAAACGTTAAAAATATTATGCTGTACAAGGTCACTGTTGCTATAATTAATAAAGTAAACCTAACTCTATATTAAATTAGGCTCTATATGAGTTCAGTGATTCAGGTCAAATGATTGTGAAATAATGATTATGTCAAAACACAACCATCACCATCAGATCACCTTTTCTATTTGTTCATCTGGCTGTTATAATTCACATACAGCAGCCAAACAAAATCTAAAGTTAATGATTAAAGGGTCAAGAGCCCAACTAAACCAAACACTGATCACCATAATGGTGACTTAAAAATTACGGTTTCTCCTTCAGAGATTCTGCTTGTTAACATCAGGTGTCTTCAATAATGCTCAATCATCACTCAATTATTCACTTAATTATCTCATTAACTTTAACACTGCTTCAGTGTTCATTTAGCACTCTGTTCAGAGTTTATATAATTCACACTTTTCAGTGTTAATTGAACAATGTGGATTTTGCTGTGTAGACTCACTCAGATATCAAAATCAGCACATGAATCATGAACATTTTCGGCGGCCGAAATTTCGGTTCACCCCTAATTTAACTCGTCATGAAGGTCCTTGCAGATTGGAGAGACCGTTGCTGAGGTTCCTCCCCTTGCCACCGGACAGAAATGTGAACTTCTATCACTTGCTCTTTCTCCTGTGGCCAGTCAATCTGTAACCTGGTCACTGCACGAGAGACCACATAAAGTAACTCCTCATGCACTTTATTATCGCGAGAGGAGCGCTTGGAGGCGGCATTAACTCCTCAGAATTAAATGTAGCCAAAGAACAGCCAGACAAGATATTAATACAATCATCTAACTTCTCAAATCCGATGAGTATTTAAATCACTTAATTCCTCAAAATTAAATGCAGCCAAATATTAACCAGACAATTAAAAACGGTCCAGTTGAACAAGAGAGAAAGGGATATATTTATACATAGCGGACCCTTAATCTGTGCTCAGCCCGCTCTGAAGCGGCACTGTCTTTAGCAGCAGACTGGAGGATGTGGCGATCTGGAGAGAGAACGAGAGAAAGGGAAGGACACATCTCCTTAGCCAGATCAACTCGCGATATGAAAAAAAAAAAAAAAGGCAAGGTGAGCACAACACACATTAATGGAGAGCAACTCACAGTGCTCGCACTAGCCATGCTCAAATGCAGATACTCAAAGCAGAGTCATGCATTTTCATAATCACGGATGGGCCATGGGCGTGGGGGCATGCATCTCCTAACTGTTTGCCACAAGATGTTCTCTTTTTTCACATGAATACATTTCTGCTCACTCAGAGGTGTAACTCTAACTCCAAACAAAGTGGACAGATAGAAGAGTAGCATACACACACACACACACACACACACACACACAATATGGTTCTCTGAAGACAAAGAAACCTGAAAGTTCATGTTTCACGTCTATTTATAGCCTTTCACGAGTGTGCTTTCTAATGATATCATCCTCAGAGGTTATTTAAAGTCATGTTCATGGCGTGTTTTCCACACACACACTTCACAACCGGTCAAACAAAGATCTTTTCCCATAGCGCTGTCAGCGCAGCACTGAGAGTAGCTTTTGATAGCAGTTTACCACTATAAAGAACATTTTGAGTAATGCAAAGATTCCATGAATGTTAAAGGTTCTTAATGGAACAATCAATGCCAATAAATAACCTTTTTATGTTTACTATAAAATGCAGCAAAAATTAAATGACTTGAGAACAAATTGGCCTAATACAGGTCCTTCTCAAAAAATTAGCATATTGTGATAAAGTTCATTATTTTCCATAATGTAATGATAAAAATTAAACTTTCATATATTTTAGATTCATTGCACACCAACTGAAATATTTCAGGTCTTTTATTGTTTTAACACTGATGATTTTGGCATACAGCTCATGAAGACCCAAAATTCCTATCTAAAAAAATTAGCATATTTCATCCGACCAATAAAATAAGTGTTTTTAATACAAAAAAGTGTCAACCTTCAAATAATTATGTTCAGTTATGCACTCAATACTTGGTGGGGAATCCTTTTGCAGAAATGACTGCTTCAATGCGGCGTGGCATGGAGGCAATCAGCCTGTGGCACTGCTGAGGTGTTATGGAGGCCCAGGATGCTTCGATAGCGGCCTTAAGCTCATCCAGAGTGTTGGGTCTTGCGTCTCTCAACTTTCTCTTCACAATATCCCACAGATTCTCTATGGGGTACAGGTCAGGAGAGTTGGCAGGCCAATTGAGCACAGTAATACCATGGTCAGTAAACCATTTACCAGTGGTTTTGGCACTGTGAGCAGGTGCCAGGTCGTGCTGAAAAATGAAATCATAAAGCTTTTCAGCAGGTGGAAGCATGAAGTGCTCCAAAATCTCCTGATAGCTAGCTGCATTGACCCTACCCTTGATAAAACACAGTGGACCAACACCAGCAGCTGACATGGCACCCCAGACCATCACAGACTGTGGGCACTTGACACTGGACTTCAGGCATTTTGCCATTTCATCTCCCCAGTCTTCCTCCAGATACTGGCACCTTGATTTCCGAATGACATGCAAAATTTGCTTTCATCCGAAAAAGTTCTTTGGACCACTGAGCAACAGTCCAGTGCTGCTTCTCTGTAGCCCAGGTCAGGCGCTTCTGCCGCTGTTTCTGGTTCAAAAGTGGCTTGATCTGGGGAATGCGGCACCTGTAGCCCATTTCCTGCACACGCCTGTGCACGGTGGCTCTGGATGTTTCTACTCCAGACTCAGTCCACTGCTTCCGCAGGTCCCCCAAGGTCTGGAATCGGTCCTTCTCCACAATCTTCCTCAGGGTCCGGTCACCTCTTCTCGTTGTGCAGCGTTTTTTGCCACACTTTTTCCTTCCCACAGACTTCCCACTGAGGTGCCTTGATACAGCACTCTGGGAACAGCCTATTTGTTCAGAAATTTATTTCTGTGTCTTACCCTCTTGCTTGAGGGTGTCAATGATGGCCTTCTGGACAGCAGTCAGGTCGGCAGTCTTACCCATGATTGCGGTTTTGAGTAATGAAACAGGCTGGGAGTTTTTAAAAGCCTCAGGAATCTTTTGCAGGTGTTTAGAGTTAATTAGTTGATTCAGATGATTAGGTTAATAGCTCGTTTAGAGACCCTTTTCATGATATGCTAATTTTTTGAGATAGGAATTTTGGGTTTTCATGAGCTGTATGCCAAAATCATCAGTATTAAAACAATAAAAGACCTGAAATATTTCAGTTGGTGTGCAATGAATCTAAAATATATGAAAGTTTAATTTTTATCATTACTTTATGGAAAATAATTAACTTTATCACAATATGCTAATTTTTTGAGAAGGACCTGTATACAATATTTCTGCTTCTCACAGTAATCATTAAGGTTGAACTGGTTTCTCTCTCTCACCTGTTTCAGAACATTTTCTCTCATTGAAGGGTCAGTCAAATCATTGCTGTTAAACTGCATTTTTACAGATGATCTTTTTAAACAGGGACCTAAACAAACACAGTCATAAATGTAAATACATAAAACTTCGAATTCAATTAACAATGAAATATTAGAAATATTGGAACCTACACATTGGCATTTATTAAAACATTCCCCTGTTCCTCACTGTGTCTTGTTGATAAAAATATATGACGATATGAAGACATTATTATTATCTGATATTACAGTATAAAGCAATATGAGTGATATACCTTCTCCATAGACCTTCACCTCACAGAGAGTGAGTGTCTTTATGCCTCCAGGAATGATCAGATTCACATAACGTCCCTCCATCCCACCACATGAATAGTTGTAGGACCCTCCAGCTGGAATAGCAGGAATAACAGCACATCTACAAACAGACAGAGAAACTGATGAAGGAGATCAAGATACTGTCATATATTAAAATTCACATTTGTTCTCAAACTCTCATGTTCTTTCAACCTCAAGAGTCTCACATGGGATTGTTGTTGCCGTTGTTCTCCAAAGAGTTCCCGATGCGAATCTCCGCTCCGTTTATTTGTTCTGCACAGCAGTCTCGTCTGTTAGTGACGACCACTATACTAACTCTGTACATATGTTGCAGATCCAGCCTCCACCACGGGTTAGTCTGACTAGTGGTTGAGGAGCATCCCGTGTACAACTGCTGGAGACCTCGATCAACGGCCTTTTCAGCAAACCCGTCCCCAGATGTTGACGACTGTGTAGCGGCTCCAGCTACTGCCAGATTTTCTAGAAAATGTATGAAAACAAGGCATTTACATTGATGCACAAAGTTTGTAGCAGAAGTGAAGATTATTAGCTAACAATGACTTGAGGTGAAGTGAGTCATTTCTGAGAGGCATTGGATCAGTTGTTAACTCGGAGGGCAGATTTTTTGCTTTATTTAACGCAAGACAAAGTCTTTATGAATCGGTAAATTACTAAGGGTGTCGTCTAGCAAGGTTGTGAAACAGAGAACAAGCACTAATATTATTGCAGCTCTTAAAGGCTGAGTTTACACTGGCACAATAAATCTGATCTTTCACTCACATCTGGAACAGATCGGAATTTGTTGGCACATGTGTAAACACAAAAATCCACACGAGATCCGATTATTTCGCATCAGATCTGAGCCACTTCCAAATGTGGTTTTAAATCAGAAACATTTACGATATCTGGACATCCGACCTCCGTCTAAACATGCATATCCGATTCCCCTTTGAGTTCAAGCTACCACAAGGCGAGGACACGTTTATTCACAAAGATTGCTTTTTAATGTGGTATTATGAGGCAGACGTGCCTATATGCACCCACTCACAGCTTTTAACTGAGGTGGGAACTTTATATTTATCTTTGTAAAGAAAATAAATTCATAAACATTCAGGAGCTGCCCGTGACTTTATAAATAAAACCGCTTCACTACTGAAAGCTACATTATATTTATCAGCCATGAGGTGATAACTTATCTGTAATTAAACCAACAAGCTTCACTATTAGTCTCTCTCTCTCTCCCCCTCTCTCTCTCTCTCTCTCTCTCTCTCGTGCATGCTGGGAGTTTGTGGACGGAGCGTGTGTTGGAGTGAGCTCTACGGTTTGAGTGAGTTTTCTATCTCTTGTGGTTTTGTTGTTAGGTAAAGAGGAAAGTTTGTAGTGTTTGTGAGGAGCGTCGTCGGTCAGTGTGCACTGATCGCTATGGCGGCGTCTCAGCACGCGAGTTTGGAAAATTTAACGGCACGGCATTAAGGTTGTACCCGCGGAGCGTTGTTCAGATGAGGACTATGGCGAGTGGATGGTGTCACGGATAACCTACCGAAGTCGACAGTCGTGTACTTTTATGTGACAGAAGGGGTACGCCGCACCACAGACGCGTGACACCGACGCGTGACACCAACGTCGCACCACAGACGCGTGACACCAACGTCTCACCACAGACGCGTGACACCAACGTGTGACTCCAACGTCCCACCACAATAAATTAATATCTATCCCCCCCCAGCTTTTCTTATATTTTCTTTGTTATCATTCTAATCAATCATTATTTTCTTGTGTTCTGATGACATTGAAAATATCATTGATACAAATTTTGTATTGTATACAAAGTTGTGTAGGCCTATGTCATTAATGTCATCTCTGAATGGTTTACGAACATATATATATATATATATTTTTTTTTTCACTTTCTACTGGATATGAGGACTATGCAAATTATAGCCTACACCATCAAAGTCACAACTTTTTGCACAATTATTACCAACAACTTTAAAGTTGAACAGATAAATTCATTGTAATCTATAAAAGATAATATTCTGGACTGTGTCATTCTGACTTTTGAAGGTGGTAATAATTTTAATTAACACAGTTGACCATAATGGGCGAATACACAATATGAAACTATTCACGAAATTATTTACAGGAGAAGGTGACAAGAAAGTATTTTAATAGCCTATTATTTTCAAGAAATCAACAATGAAAAAATATAAGACATGGAAATAGTCTTTTTGTCACAAAATGCAAAATAATATAGGTTCATGTTCAAATGTTCAAAATAGGGCTGTCAGTGTTGACTATTTTATTTATGTATTTTTTGGTCATAAAGATAGATCGAAGTGAACAATTGCCTTTAGTATGACTAGGCCTACTGTCAAATGTCCCGCCGTTTATTAAAAACGAAGTGATTGAAAGAGAATTGAATCAATTTAGCCTATTTTCTTTTGTTTGTTATTGGTGTGCTCATATTACCTATTTATGAGTAGAATAAGATTGGGCACACTTAATTTAAATGGTGTACGAGACAGCAAGAAAAGAGCAATGCTTTATGAACTGACTAGACAAAAGAAAATTGATGTAATGCTGGTCCAGGAAACTCATAGTAATGCTTTTAATGAGAGTGAATGGCAAATGGAATGGGATGGGTCGATTATTTTAAGCCACAAAAATCACTGTAGTGGTGGCTTGGCTGTACTTTTTAAGAAAAACTTTAAACCAATTTCATATGAGGTAGAACATGTTGTTGAGGGACATCTATTGAAAATAACAGCAAAATTTGAAAAAAAAAATGTATGTGTATGCTCCTGTTGTTGGTCCTGAAAGGGTTGTTCTTTTTGATAAATTAAGTAATATTTTGTCAAACTGTAAAGATGAAGAATTCATATTTGTTGGAGGGGATTTTAATTGTACAGCAAATGATGGAATGGATAGGAATCATAGAGAGCCACATCTAGTTTCTCAACATGCTATAAGAAAGCTTATAGAAGAACATGATTTGTGTGATATATGGAGAACGTTATATAAAGAACAAAGGCAGTACACATGGGCACAAACAAGAGATAATTATATTTCTATGGCTAGATTGGACATGTTCTATCGCTTTAAGTACCAGTTCAATGTTATTAAGAAATGTGAGATTTTGCCTTGTGGGTTTTCTGATCACAGTCTAGTAATCTGTAGTGTTTTCATCACTAATATAAAAAGTGAAAGTGACACATGATGGCCAAGTATGGTAACCCATACTTGGAATTTGACCTCTGCATTTAACCCATCCAAGTAAGTGCACACAGATTAGGAGCAGAGTAGTGAGTAGTGAACACACACACAGCAAACTTGGATACACACACCCGGAGCAGCGGGCAGCCTTGAGTGGCGCCCGGGGAGCGATTGGGGGTTAGGTGCCTTGCTCAAGGACACCTCAGTCATATTCCTGCCGGTACTGGAATCAAACCAGCAACCTTTGGGTCACCAGTCCAACTCTGTTACCATTAGGCCATGACTGCCCCCATATAAAGTGACTGCCCCCTTTATATTTTTTTATATAAAGCCTAAGAGTGCCTATTGGCACTTTAATTCCTCTTTGCTACAAGACAATTTTTAAAAGATGTCTTTATTTATTTTTGGAAACAGTTCAGTTCCAGGAAAAAAGATTTTTCATCCCTACAACAATGGTGGGATCATGGGAAAAAAGAAATACAGCAACTGTGTCTTCAGTACACTCTCAACGTATCCAAATTCAAATTCAATACTTTATTGCCATACAACTCGGTGCAAGTTGTTAGGGATTTGCTTCAGTGTGCTCGTTCAACAAAAAACATAAATCAGCTGTACACAAACAGTATCCCACATGGGATGACACTTGAGAAAAGATAAAAATAAAGAGAACACGCCACTCATCATGTACCTGGATGACAGTCCAGGAGACTATAGTGGCTGATGTCAGGTAGAAGTAAAAATTTGCATAAAGATACAGAGCGCAGCTCCTCAACTTTACAATGAATAAATATATAACACTAATATGATTGGCATAAAAAAAAAAAAAAAAAAAAATATATATATATATATATATATATATATATATATATATATATATAAAATGATATAATAATAAAACACTTCTAAAAAAGTTCAAATTATGCAGACTTATTAAGAGAACTTTTTTTTCATAAGGTACTGGTTCAGGGGCTGAGAGCTGTTTAAAGATTTAATGGCTCTGCAGTATGTGCTGTTAAGGAAGCGGGAGGTTTTGTTTTAATAGCTCTCAACCTTTTTCCTGATGGGAGTATAGAGAAAAGAGAGTTGGCTGGGTGAGTATCATCTTGTATGATCTTTAGGCCTTTTTTACGAATACGGGCCTCATAAATCCAAGGACATTTCCCAATCAATGAAAACCTTAGAGATTGAAATAGTGGAACTTCAGAATTTGGTAGAGTCCACAGGAAATCAAGGACATATTGAGCTCCTCAAAGTTAAAAAAAGGACTCTGGATAACCTGTTAGGCATCAGAGCACAGGGAGCTTTGATCCGCTCCCGTTTTCAGAGTGCGGTAGAGATGGATGGCCCAACTAAATTCTTCTTCGGTTTGGAGAAAAATAATGGTCAAAGCAGAATTATACATTCTTTATACTCATTGGAGGGTATAGAAGTAAGTGGTGGAGCCTAAGGAAATCAGAAAAAGAGCTGTATTATTTTATTCTGAGCTTAATAAAGTGAACATACAGAGGAAGATGAGCTGGCCAGCTCCTTCTATATGGGTTTGCCTAAAGTTCCAGATGAGACTAATTCCTGGCTTGAGAGGCCGCTTTCAGCATCTGAACTGCATTTTGCTCTGCGGAGCATGGATTGCGGTAAGGCCCCGGGAATTGATGGTCTACCAGTCGAGTTTTATAAAACGTTTTGGTCAGTGTTGGGGGGTGATTTGCTGGCTGTGCTTAATGATAGTCTGGCCCGGGGTTTGCTACCTTTGAGCTGCAGGAGGGCAGTCATTACCCTGTTACCCAAAAAAGGTGATTTAAAAGAAATAAAGAACTGGCGCCCTGTTTCACTTTTATGCTCTGATTTAAAGCTCTTTTCTAAAGCTTTGGCCATTAGGTTGAGGGAGGTAGTTGGGCAGATTATTCATCCTGATCAAACTTACTGTGTGCCTAACAGGTCTATTTTTGATAATGTTTATTTAATTCGGGATATTTTGGAAGTCTCTAGGCTATTGGACATAGACACTGGTCGCATTTCTCTAGATCAGGAAAAGGCATTTGACCAGGTTGAGCACAGCTATCTCTGGCGTACGCTAGAGGAGTCGGGTTCAGCTCTGGTTTTATCGCCATGATTAGGGTTTTGTACCGGGATGTTGAGAGTGTACTGGAAGTGAATGGTGGTCTTAGTGCTCCTTTTAAAATTAACAGAAGTATTAGACAAGTCTGTGCACTTTCGGGAATGTTGTATGCTCTTGCCATTGAACCTTTATTGGTTAAGATCAGAGAAAGCATTGAAGGTTGGACCATACCTTGCTCTGGAGCAAATTGTAAGCTGTCTGCATATGCAGATGATACTATTGTTTTGGTTAAAGGGCAAAATGATGTTGATCTTCTTAAAGACATTCTTGACAAATTTGGTCTAATTTCCTCTGCCAAAGTTAACTGGTCCAAAAGTGAAGCCATAGTAAGTGGTAAATGGTCCCATGGTCTTCCTAAACTACCAGGTGGTTTGTACTGGAAAAGAGATGGGTTAAAATATTTAGGAGTATATGTTGGCAACGAGTTTTAGAAACATTAAAGGGGCGATTGGAAAAATGGAAATGGCTTTTGCCAAAAATGTCTTTTAGAGGGAGGGTTATAATAATTCATAATCTGGTTGCTTCAGTTTTGTGGCATCGTTTGGCCTGCATTGATCCTCCAAATGGACTTCTGAGTAAAATGTAATCAAGCTGGTGGACTGGGATTGAACTCTGTTTTGTTTTTGATGGACTCGAGTAAGCTGCAGTGCAACAGACTGACTCCTTTTTATAAGGGACTTTTTAAAGTTTGGGACTTATTTGAAAAACGGAGGTTGGATGCGACTTCCTCGTTGTACTGGCTTTTGGAGGAACCTCTTGTGCATGGAGCGCGGTTTGATGTTACCTGTGAAGCTGCACCTGGACATTGTGTCAAAAGTGATTTATGACCCTAAATATGATTTTTATGATAGTTTATGATATATTTATGATTATGATTATGACATATTTATGACCGGATGTGCAGCTGGGAGGGGTTTTATGACCACCAGGTGGTATGTGAAGTTTTGACCCCGACCATGTGTTTCCGGAGTTTATGGCTGTGTGTTTGTGTGTGTGCTCTTTAGCAACACGGGTGTGTTTGCGTCT
Source organism: Gila orcuttii (assembly GCA_026230005.1). NCBI lineage: Eukaryota > Metazoa > Chordata > Actinopteri > Cypriniformes > Leuciscidae > Gila > Gila orcuttii. The sequence goes on along the minus strand of JAPDVR010000001.1, from coordinate 2,857,463 downwards.
TTTTCAAGACGTCATTCCACCTGTGCGTTTCTGGATGCGATCGTTCGCCTTTCCTTTCTGACGGTCACAATTGTTGCATCACTTGTTTGGGCTATATGTTTATATGTATATAAATATGTGTGCATATGGGCTTATATGGTCAGCATGCTGAGGCAGCTTTTGTGGACGGTTCATGTTCTCATTGCGGGAATATGACTGTCGCGGTGTTGAGATCGAGACTCGCCTTCGTCCGCGAAGTGCGAGTCCCCATTACCATGACCCACCCCCGGTGCCGCGTGGGATGGGTGATCGGAGGATAGTGATGGATGTCTCGCCCGGTAACCATTCCCTGTGGGCTCCTCACTCCTCCATCACACCGCAGCCGATGGAATTCCTGTGGAGCAGACTGATCTCTCTGTAATGGACTGATCAGCTGTTTCAATGGGGGTTCCCCCTGAGGATAAGATGTCGATAGCAGCATCGGAGGGTGAGCTGGCCTCTGGAAATGATGACTTGGCTGTGTTATCTCCCCCTGGGAGTGTAATGTTGCCAAACCAGATCCAGAAATGTCAAGCTATGCTGAAACGGGCTGCCGAGGCTGCCGGGCTCGAGTGGAACCTCCACCGTGTCCCGTTCAGTCTCGGTTGGAATCTGGAGTTTGGTATCTCGGGGCGGGCCGCGCTGGTTCTCAGCTCGCCGCCCCAGTGCCTTTCTTTCCCGAAATGCATGGAGAGCTTTTTAGGTGGTGAACGGCATCTTTCTCTGCCAGAAACCGCCTGAATAGCTTTTCCCCCTCACTACCCTTGATAGAGGAACGGTAAAGGGTTGCGAGGTGTCCCTCCATTGGAGCGGTCTGTCGACACAGGTGCACCTGTGTCCGACGGCTGCTGCCTTTTGGGGGGATCCTCGTCTCCCCCCTAAGGCCTGTGAGTTTTCGTCCGTTCCGACGGGCGGAGACTACAAAGCCTGTTGGCAAGCCGCTTCCTCTTGCATGCTATGCACGAGGGTAATCCAGACTGTGCGCTCATAGGTGAGCACCGCACTGCATCCGACCTCGCCCTCCGGGGCACGAGCGTCGTAGCGTGTGTGTCGGTCTGGCGATGTCCACCTTAGTGGTCCAGGAGCGCCATCGTTGGCTCAGCCTGGTTGGTATGGCGGATGCGGAAAAGGTTCGGTTCCTGGTCCCCCCAAATTCCAGGTTGGGCTGGTCGGCGACGCGGCGGGGAACTGCAGCCTACAGTTCTCTGCCGCTCAAGCGCAGATGGAGGTCATCCGGCACATCCTGCCCTGGCGGCCAGCTGCTGCCTCCACCCGCCGCCAGTGGCAGCTCCTCCGCCTGCTCGTCGCCGAGGGCGTTCTCCGGCCGCCGCTCCTGCTGGGCCTCTGCAGCAGCCTCCACCACAGGCCTCAGCAGGGAGCCGGCCGCAGTAGAGACGCCCAGCCCGCTCCAGTCGCGCGCCAAACCAGGTGGCAAGCGACGGCGAAAGCTTTCCGGAGCGGGCCGCCCAGGGATGGATGACGTGCTCTTGGAGCTGGCATGATCACTCCCTCCCCCCGGGTGAGGGCCGGGTGGAGTCTTTGTTTGTGTGTGTGTCTGTTCCGCCGCTGGCTCCCCAAAAAAAAAAAAGGCGGAGCAAGCGGTACCCACAATCCAAAGAGAGAGCAATTTCATCTGTTCCTGGGTCCCAAGAGGCCAGTCTGGCGGGTGTGACCCTGTATAGCCTTACACCTCTCAGCTCCCCCTTGGTCGCCAGCAGGCAGCTTGGTGCGTTCGAGGACCTGGTCATCCGCCTTCTCACGCGCCCCCTGCCGCTAGTGGAGACAGGTAAGTGTTGCACAGCACACTAACACCACTCTCTCTACTTTGCTGCCCCACCTCAGTCTCGGCTACCCCGCTCAAGTCAGTGATAATCATCACATTAGGTGTTGAGCAGACGTGCTCCTGAAAATAAACAGTGATATTCATCACACCGAGTGTTGAGCAGTGCTCCTGACTTGTGCGGGCATATCTTATCCTGCTGGCGAGGGATTTGTTATAGCCGCTCCTCCAGCCGGTATGAAGACCAGTTGTAAAACTTGCTCTTCGTGCTACTAGGTGGTGGGTCGTGACCATCTTGGCCCAAGATTGTCTTGCAGCTCTGACCTGAAATACATGTGCTTCAGATCTCTACCTTCCGCACGCAGGCCTTCCTGTGTGTTGCGTGTAAGGGTGATGTATCAGTACAGTGTCCTTCCCTTCGAGTGCTCCAGAGCCCGTTGGGGCTTCAGGTCAACTGGAAGAGAGTAATCTCTTTTTCAGTTTTGGAGATGGATTCGGTCTAACACGTCTCTCCAATGAGAAGGTGTTCAGCTGGTGTTTGAAGTGAGAAAGGGTCCCACTGAAAGAACTTTCAGAGGCTCCTGGTGTATATGGTAGTCGCAGCCATAGGCTTCCTCCATATGTGACCGCTTCAGCGCTAGCTTCATGATCGAGTCCCGAGGTGACCGTGGCAGAGCAGCTCACCCTGTGTGACTATAGTTCATCCCGGTCTGGTGCCAAACCCTCTTCAACAGAGGGGCTATGTACAAAGGGAGTGTTTTAACGAGGGCCTGGGCAACCCTCGACTACACGGGCATTCGTGCCTCGAGTTGCTAGACATTGCGACCGTTGCGCAAGCTTCCCTTGCATGTCGCAACTCACCCGTCACCTCCTCCTTGGAGTCAGAAGCTTCTGAGGACGCTTTGTTCCACTCTTCCCGCTCTACTCAATCGTGCCGCCATCGAGCCTCACGACAGATATAGCCAGGGCAAGTGGAGACTCCATCCCCTGGGTCCAGCTGGGTCATGATCATTCCGGGGCCGCTTAGTTGCCTTTCCGGTTTCGTCTTCCGGCCAGTGTTTGAGTAAACCGAGCGGACTACCCTTGGGCAAACACTGGCTCTCAGCTGGCCCAGGGGCCCGCAGAAATACGTTAAATCCCCAGTGAGCCTTCTAGAAGCGACTGCGACTCAGGAATCGCCTTGCGTCTGCTCAAGTCAGTGAATTCATCACACTTCATGTTGAGCAGAAATGATCCTGAAACTCAGTGAAGTTCATCGCACTCAGGTGATGAGCAGCAATGCTCCTGTAGCTCAGTGAGTTCGTCACACTCAGGTGTTGAGCAGAAATGCTCCTGTAGCTCAGTGAATTTATCACACGCAGTGCTGAGCAGAAATGCTCCTGTTGCTCAGTGAAGTTCTTCGCACTCAAGGGTTGAGCAGAGATGCTCCTGTAGCTCAGTGAGTTTATCACACTCAGGTGTTGAGCAGAAATGCTCCTGAAACTCAGTGAACTTATCAAACTCAAGTGCTGAGCAGAAAATGCTCCTGAAGCTCAGTGATCTTCACATGTCGTGTTGAGCAAAGCTCCTGTCTTTTTGCGCCCGTCGCTTGCACCTACGTGCCAAGTCAGGGGAGGACAGGTCTTCATAGTTGCCCCTTATTGGCCCAACTGACCGGGTTCCCATCGACAGCCTTCCTGACTTCCCCTGAAAACTCTATTCAGGGACGGGGCACGATGGCACCCGCGTTCTTCCCCCGGAGATTCCGGGCGGTCTGACTCTGAACGCGGACGTTCAGGTGGCTATCACAGGACATGTGATAGTTACCATCACTTCTGCGAGCACCCCCTAGAAGAGGGTAGCGTGCTTACACCTTTAGAAGTGGAACCTAGTCGTTGAGTGCGTCTTCTCTCCAGAGGAGATCCTGAAAGCTTTCGATCACTTCAGTGCTCTCTTTTCCTGCAAGATGGGTTGGAGTAGGCTGTTTTCCTTCACCCTCAAAATGATGTTGCCTCGGTGTTAAACGACGCTCATCGTGTGGCAGAAGTGTGCAGAAGCACGTCCTGATCGTCAAGTTCCTGAGGAGCAAGGTCTTAAGTCCTTTGCGTCCCTCTTTATCCTCTTACGCCTTGTCCCTGGTGCAACTGCACTACAGAGACCGCCCCTGAGCCACTGCAGGCAGTGAGTTAAAAATTGTTATATCAGTTCTCCTGCTCGCGTGGTCTCTACTAGAGGGTAGGGACTTGCTCGCTTTCGGTCAACGTGCTGTGCCTGGAGTCTGGGCCGGCTAACTCTCACAAGCTGAGACCCCGGCTCGGATTGTGCCCAAGGTTCCTACCTCTCCCGTAATAGGAGCAGGTGGTGAGCCTGCAAGCGCTGCCCTGGAGGAGGCAGATCCAGCCCTGGCTTCTCTGTCTGTTCATTTGGACACGTACAGAACGCAAGCCATAAACCTCAGACCAGCTCTATAAATATCTGTTGGAATTCAGCAGAGAGGGAAGCCTGTTTCCATGCAAAGTTGCACTTAGTGCTTGCCTTCATTTCGGTAAAAATCCGAGATGCAACATGTCCACTTAGGTGTTGAGCTCCTCTTTGATGAGTGTAAAGGGCTCCGCCTGGGCATTAACGAAGCTTTGCTAAACAGATTCTAGAGTTGGGGGCTGGACGGCACCTAGTTGAACCGCTGCTTCCCGTGGGCTCCCTTCTCATGAAGCCAGTTTCACCGTGAGCCCGGTTCAAGTGTCGGCTTGCTGCGCCATTCCCCTCCTATGGACTGGATACGTGCGCCTTTCTACTCCAGTTGAGTTCCCTTAAAATTGAACCCTGTTGAGTTCCTCCACACCCCTCCGACGTCGGACGTGCGGAACGTCTGGTGTTAGGCCTACCACTCGTAAGCAGTGTGGAACCTGTGTTAGGCTGGTTCCATATGTTGTGGTCCCTACGGCGACCCCATATGTGTATTCGTCCACGATACGGCTCTCTGCGGCGAGCCCGTGTCTTCCCTCGGCAGAGTCTCTCTGCCGTCACTGTCCAGTGAGTCTCCCCCCATCTTAGACTGGAGCCACCCCAGTGACATTCCATATGTTAGACTGCCGATTTTCGCCATGGGTATGGGTATGGGTATTCTCCACGCTACTGCCCTCTGGGTTGGATGTGGCTTCCGCAGCGTCCCTTCCTTCCAATGTACGGGGAACGATTTCCCAGTGGTCCTGTAGGAACAGCAGTGACTTCCCTGGCCTAAGCTCTGTCCTTCCCCGCCTTAATCGCGGGGGCATCAGGAGGCTTTTGTCTACGCACTGGAAGGTGGCAGCTTTAGTGGCGCTTTCAAAGGTATGACCCCATTTCAGTCGACGTCGACTACGTCTGACGTTATCGACTGAAAGGGAACGTCCTGGTTGCGTATGCAACCCACCGTTCCCTGAAGGAGGGATAATATAATATATTGCCACTACCGCTGGACCACCGCTGACTCCGGGTTACGCTCGGCTCCTCAGCGAAAAGCAACTAGTGCGTGCATCCACTTGTGTATTTATACCCGCGCCGCGGGGGCGGAGTGAGTGATGCGAATCACGCACGCCAATTACATTGGCCCGTTCAATAGTACTCGAAGATGATAGGCTCCCTGGCGTGATCCCATTTCAGTCGACGTCGACTACGTCCTCCGTTCCCTCCTTCAGGGAACGGTGGGTTGTATACGCAACCAGGACGTTATTGAGCCTTTGCTAATTAAGCTGAAAAATAATTTGAAAGGTTTTCATATACCGGGGAATTTTAATGGGTCTAGTGTCTCTGTTTCAGCTTACGCTGACGATGTAACTGTGTTTATTACTGGACAAGAGGATATTCAGATACTGTCTAGAAGTTTAGCTTTATATGAGAGAGCCTCTTCATCAAAAGTAAATTGCGCAAAGAGTGAAGGTTTTGTTGTGGGTCCCTGGAAGGATGGTGGGCCACCTAAGCTTCCAGGGGGTTTACAGTGGAATACAGAGGGGATACAATTTCTTGGAGTTTTTCTGGGTAAAGAAAATTATAGACAAAAAAACTGGGAGGGTATGCTGGAGAAGGTGTCAGCCAAGTTGTCTAAATGGAAATGGCTATTACCTGAACTATCCTACAGGGGTAGAGTCTTGGTTACAAATAACCTGGCCGCCTCCATGTTGTGGCACAGACTAAATGTGCTGGATCCTCCAAATGAACTGATAAAAGCTATACAGAAAAAATGTGTTGACTTTTTTTGGTCGGGGCAACACTGGGTTCCTGGATCTGCATTATATCTGCCTTTACAAGAAGGAGGACAAGCTCTGGTTGATATAAGAAGCAGGATTATGACGTTTAGACTGCAAACAGCACAAAGAACATTATATGAAGAGGATCTGGAATGGATTTGTGTTGCTTGTGCTATTTTAAGGACCGCATCTGGTCTCGGTTATGAGAAACAATTGTTTTTACTGAGACTTAAAGAACTGGACTTACGTAATTTAACCCTGTTTTATCAGTCAATGCTGAAGGCTTGGCTTGATAACTTCAATGTCAACAGAGATCTTTCAGACCCAAAGGAGTGGATTATGGGAGAGCCATTGTTGTATAATCCACTGATACAAACCAGAACTCTGTCTTCAGAAAGCTTGATGAACTGCCTGGCGGGAGCGGGACTCAAGAGGATAGGAGATCTGAGAGACCTTGAAGGATGGAAAATGGCTGCAGCACTACAGTGTGAGACGGGTGTTGGATCTCTCCGTCTTCTGCAGCAGGTCTTAGAGGAGGTGCGGAGAGCATTGCCTGGAGCCTGCAGGGAAGCACTGGAAGCTCAACCAGCTCAAGATTGGAGGAGAAACTATCAGTTCCCATCTATCAGTGTATCTGCAGCAGCAAAGGAAAATTATGAAGATGCTGACACAATACTAACTTTTAAGTAGGGCTGCACGATTAATCGCACGATGTTGTTATGCACATCTAATCAGTAAAGTCGGTTCCTTGATTAGTAGTAAATCACCTTCACCTGCTTTCAGATGGAGCGGCATTTACTACAAAGAGCCGTAGTTAACTGACAAGCTGAGCCAAATCGCGTTAAAATCGAGGACATATCGCCAGCGATATTTAATGCGATATGGCTCAGCTTGTCAGTTAACTATGGCTCTTTGTACACAGCAAAAACTCAGTGTTAAATTAACACACCTGGGAGTGTATATGAGTCCACACTCAAGAGTGTTAAAGTTAATGAGATATTTAAGTGATTAATTAAGTGATCATTGAGCATTATTGAAGACACCTAAAGCAGAATCACTGAAGGAGAAAACCGGAATTTCAGGTCACCATTATGGAGATGAGTGTTTGCTTTAGTTGGGCTCTTGACCCTTATATTATTAACTTTAGATTTTGTTCGGCTGTTGTATCCGAAATATACCTGCCAGATGAACAAAGAAAAAATTGATATAATGGTGTTGGTTATGTTATGACATTTATCATTTGAACTAAATGTTTGTGATTAATGCTGTTGGTTACAGTATAACAGTGATTCTACATAAATATCCAGAATTTGAGATATAATATAAAGAAGTTCTGAAAAGTTCTAAAAAAAAAAAAAAAAAATCTTTATTTTAGGCACACACAGATATCAAGATTCAGTCAATGCATCTCAACAATGGTGACGAGCAGAATATTCAATTAGGAAAAGTAATTTACATAGACAATTCAGATCATAATTTATAATTAAAATGCATGATGGGAGCCATTAATGAGTTGTGATTGGTGGCAACAAGGATTATTATTGTCACCACGGTTGAGATTCACAGGCTGATTATTGATGTCTGTGTTTCTAAATAAATGCATTAGAAAGTGTTTTGATCAGGACATTTTTTATTAAATGTTTTGGATTATAAGAAAAATACAATTATCATATGCTGTAGAACCACTAAACTGTTGCCATCAAGTTAAACCAGACCATTTGAATGAATTTAATTTTTCAGAGCTCAGCATGATTATGTCAAAACATAACCAACACTATCAGATCACACTTGTCTTTGTTCGTTTAACTGTAATAAATCAATAACAGCCAACAAACAAAATTTAAACTTAAAGTATAAGGATCAAGAGCCCAACTAAAGCAAACACTTATCGCCATAACGGTGGCTTACAATTTTAGATTTTCTCCTTCAGTGATTCTGCTTGTTAACATCAGGTGTCTTCAATAATGCTCAATGATCACTAAATTAATCACTTAATTATCTCATTAACTTTAACACTCTTGAGTGTTAATTTAACACTCATATCTGCATCATATCGTCCATCTGAAAGCAGGTGAAGGCGATTTACTACTAATCAAGGTACCGGCTTTACTGATTAGATGCGCAACATCGTGCGATTAATCGTGCAGCCCTACTTTTAAGACCCCGGAGATGGGACAGTTACGTGAAATAAGTAAAAAAGCAATCTACTTTACTTGTGTTAAAGTTGCCCATCAGACTGTTTTAAAATGAGTACGAGCAGGGAGGTGGACAGAAGTGTTTGGATCAGACTTTAAAGGATCCTGGAGGTCTCTGTACAAACCTCCCATTGAGAAACGCACAGCAGACCTACAGTGGAGACTTCTTCATGGTGCTATAACTACAAACTAGGGCTGGGCGATATATCGCACGATATTGTTTTGCGTATCTCGTCAGTAAAGCCGGTTCCTTGATTAGTAGTAAATCACCTTCACCTGCTTTCAGATGGAGCGGCATTTACTACAAAGAGCCGTAGTTCACTGACAAGCTGAGCCATATCGCATCAATATCGCGGACGTATCGCCAGCGATAATTAATGCGATATGGCTCAGCTTGTCAGTTAACTACGGCTCTTTGTACTCAGCAAAAACTCCAGTGTTAAATTAATACTCCTGGGAGTGTATATGAGTCCACTCAAGAGTGTTGAAGTTAATGAGATAATTAAGTGATTAATTGAGTGATGATTGAGCATTATTGAAGACACCTAAAGCAGAATCACCGAAGGAGAATAACTCAAATTGTAAGCCACCGTTATGGCGATCATTGGTTACTTTAGTTGGACTCTTGACCCTTATATTATTAACTTTAGATTTTGTTTGGCTGATGTATTAATTGTATATCTGAGATATAAGATTTTATTATATAAAATCTTATATAATAAAAGTTATATAAGCTTGCAGTTATATCTGAAATATAACTGTCAGATGAACAAAGAAAAAAAGTGAACTGATGGTGTTGGTTATATTATGACAATCATCATTTGAACTTTATGATTTATGTTGTTGGTTACAGCATAACTGTGATTCTGAATAAATATCCAGAATTTTAGCTATAATATAAAAGGAATTTCTTAAAAGTTGTTTCTAAAAAAAACTAAATCTTTCTTATAGGCACTCACAGACTTGAAGATTAAGTCTATGCATCTCAACAATGGTGACGAGCAGAATATTCAATTAGGAAAAGTAAATTACATAGAAAATTCAGATCATAATTTATTCATATCACAATGCATGATGGGAGCCATTAATGAGTTGTGATTGGTGGCAGCCACTGCAACATGCTTTATTTTTGTCACCATTGTTGAGATTCACAGGCTGATTATTGATGTCTGTGTTTCTAAATATACTTATTTGAAAGTGTTTTGATCAGAACAATATTTATTAAATATTTTTTGATTAGAAGAAACATACTTGTATTCATATATGCTGTAGAATCAAAATGTTGTTGCCAACAAGTTAAACCAAACTTCTCAATCAGATTCATTTTTCAGATCACAGCATGATTATGCCAGAACACAACCAACACTATCAGATCACACTTCTTTTTGTTCATTTGACTGTTATAAATAAATAACAGCAGACAAGCAAGATTTAAAAGAATGTATAAAGGTTAAGAGCCCAACAAAAGCAAACACTTATCGCCATAACGGTGGCTTACAATTTGAGATTTTCTCCTTCAGTGATTCTGCTTGTTAAGTGTACAACTCTTAGCGGTGGATCACTCGGCTCGTGAGTCGATGAAGAACGCAGCCAGCTGCGAGAACTTAACATCAGGTGTCTTCAATAATGCTCAAACATCACTAAATTAATCACTTAATTATCTCATTAACTTTAACACTCTTGAGTGTTAATTTAACACTGGGGTTTGTGCTGTGTAGTAAATGCCGCTCCATCTGAAAGCAGGTGAAGGTGATTTACTACTAATCAAGGAACCGGCTTTACTGACGAGATGCGCATAACAATATCGTGCGATATATCGCCCAGCCCTACTACAAACAGACACGTGGCACACCTGAATCCAGCAGTGGGTAAAGAATGTCCTTTTTGTGGAATTGAAGAGACAGTTGACCACTTATTTATTTATTGTGTGAGGTTAGGCAGTCTTTTTATTGTTTTAAAAAGTTTGTTTAAAGGTTTAGGTGAGGATTTTTCCAATCAGTATTTTATAAGTGGTCCAAAATATACATTTCATCAGAGAAGAAAAATATGTATATTACATTTTTTGTTGGGTATGGCTAAAATGGCAATTTGGAAGACTCGAAAAAATAAGTTATTGGGTATAGGTACAGTAGATGCAGGAAATGTTTTTAAAGGCATGGTGACTGCTAGAATTAAAGTTGAATACACATATTTTAAATTGATTAATGATATTCAAAGGTTCTCTGAAATATGGTCCGTGGAAGGAGTTTTGTGTGAGGTTTTGGATGACATGTTGTTTTTAAAATTTTAAAGATGTTTTGAAGTATAAATGTTATATGTATATGTTTACTGTATTTATTATAGGTGAATCTTTGGATTATATGATCAGATAAGAAATCTGGTATCTGGAAAAAGTTAATGTTCTAATAAAGTCGTGTTAAGTCTCTCTCTCTCTCTCTCTCTCTCTCTCTCTCTCTGTGGTTAATTCATTATTAACCATATATATGTATATATATATATTACAGCGCTACTTTAATTCACTTTAGAATTATAGATCTAAAAAAAAAAAAAAAAAAAAAACAACAACCCAAGATGGCAGCATGTCTCCACTCGTCTTGAGCTCTGTCTGTGTGATTTGTAATCAATGTCATTGTCTCTCATTAGTGCTGTCTCTAGGTCACTGTCTCTAAACTGTAAATCGATAGTTAATCTGACAGACGAACATTGCAGGTGGTTTACAGTAATCTGTGCTGGGACTAACATACACTGGGCATCTTCTGTAATCATCATTTATTCATAATCAATGGTGTATAAAGGAACCAGTCCATCATAAATTGAACTTGGATCCAACTGAATTGAAACTTACTCTCTGCCGTGTTGGATGACTTGGATCGCCCTGTTAGTGAGGAACTTGTATCCTATCAACGGAGCCAGATCGCAGACACGCCGTTTGAGTCTTATGAGGCTAAACGTCTCACGACAAAGGGAAGTGCTTTTTTCTTGCCTTTAGGACTTGTGCTTGAAATTGTATGCCTATTGTTTTAAACCCCGACTGGTTCTGATTTTGAATCACTTTCTTCACAGCACTGTTTCATTGGGTTGACTTCCTGACTTCCTGTTTACATGTGACGTGACGCAATATTGTCACAGGTCGGGGGGGCCAAGCCAGACTGCACCCACCCCTCAAACCCAGGACCACCTCGAGGAGCGTACCAGAGACCAGGCAGACACGAAGAATTTCTAAAAGTAACAATCTTTATTGAATAAAAGCAAGAATTAAAAGTCTTAATGCGGGCTTCGTTTCTCTTTCCAGGGAGGAGGAGGCCGAGGAGTTCACTGCGAGGGCCCGGGTGACTGGCTGCCACAGAGGAGGAAGGAATCAAACGCCCGTCCGGCGTGCAGGTAAGTACCAGGGTAAGTAGACCCTTTTCGGCGTAATACAGGCGGGCGGCGACCCGTGCAAACCAGGGCCGGGGCCACGGGTCAGGAGGGGACTCTTTCCACAGGACAGGTGGGTAGCAGGTAAGTTTTTCCCAAGCGTCACTATTCGGTAGATGACCGGCACAGGGGGCGATGGAGTCAAGGAGGGGGACTCGCTGCCGGCCAGGTAGGTAGTCGGGTAGGCAGATCCTCTCCGTGTAGGGTGCTCTCCCCCGTAACGTCACTGAGCAGCAGATGTGAGAAGTTTATAGGTTCAATTTTGTTTCAGTAAAGTAAGGACTGGGTTACTCCACACAGGCACTAGGGCTGGAATGGGTCTCTCCTCCGACCGGGCAGCACACACAAAGGCGGTGGCAGGAGAATGGCTGGGCTGGGTGGTTCCCATGGCAACACTGAGGCTGGGGTGTGTTCCTCCTCCAAACAGACGGTACACAGGAAGACGGCGGCAGAAGAACGTTCTATTTAAATAGACAAGACAAGTTAAGCTGGACAATGGCTGGGCTAGGTTACTCCACACAAGCACTAAGGCTGGGATGGGTCTCTCCTCCGACCAGGCAGCACACACAAAGGCGGTGGCAGGAGAATGGCTGGGCTGGGTGGTTCCCACGGCAACACTGAGGCTGGGGTGTGTTGCTCCTCCAAACAGGCAGCACCCACGAAGACGGCGGCAGAAGAACGTTCTATTTAAATAGACAAGACAAGTTAAGCAGGACAATGGCTGGGCTGGATTGCTCCACACAAGCACTAAGGCTGGGATGTGTCTCTCCTCCGACCAGGCAGCACACACAGAGGCAGTGGCAGGAGAATCTTAAATAGACGGAACGTTTAATACAAGAGCGAACATGATCCTTTCATATAATGGAGACTCAGGCTTACGGCTTGGCTGGGTGGTTCCCACGACAACACTAAGGCGGGGGTGTGTTTCTCCTCCAAACAGGCAGTACACGCGAAGACAGCGGCAGAAGAACATTCTATTTAAATAGACAAGACAAGTTAAACAGGACAATCACACTCTTCTCTCATATCACTGGACCTGGTGGCCGAAATGGAACATGCACATTCAACCTGAGGGCTTTGCTCCGCAACACTGGGCGAGGACGTGGACTGGAGAATACTAGCGGTTAAATAAACGTGTACATCCACACACTGCAACTTCACTTCAAGTCCAATACTGTGTGAAACTTCAATTCGGGCACCGCAATCCACTCTCAAACCTTCGTGCAATAAGGCCAGCACTCACCCACTGTTCAATCCCTCCACTGTTGCGCTGAATCAATACTCAGAAGCTGAAGAGATGCAGAGGACTTCACACCACATGGAACACAGCGTCTTCACCACTCTTTCACACTCAGCAGAAGATATCAAGGTTTCACAAATGAATCAGTTCACACTCTTGGTGGAAATTATATTTGTAGTCATTACACTTCACAATTCCTTATTCAGTTCAATACACAGCATGCATTCACACGGATCCAGTGTTTCATTACTTATCTTTCTCTCTCGAGTGATGACATTATCCAATTTTGACTCAATCTCCACAGTACATTCACTTCACATCCCATTCACGTTCCAGCTTGTACTCACACAACCACCGTTGCACCCCTTTCCAGTCAGATCCTCACAGCCGCTCCAAAAATCCCAGCAAATCCAAGCCACTGCCAAAAGAATCGATTTCTCCCGGGGAAATACCACACCCGAATGCGTTTTCCTTTTCCTTTTAACTGCTTCTCTAAGCCGTGTTTCCCAATCACAAATCCCCACACCAAACGCCCGCACCTGGTACCGCTTAGCTAATCAGCTGCCACTGTCATGGCAACTGACAACAACGAACCCGCACGGTGTGTCAGTGAAATCATCCCGGGGGGAAACACACTCCCAGCGGAAATTTTTTCCGCTGGATTTGTCACCTTGTGACATACCCCCCCACCAAACCGTTCTAGTCCCTAGAACGGGGCTCGGCCACCCAGTCTCCGTACCGTGTTGGGGGCTGGCCTCGATTACCCCGCTGTGATCGCCTTGGCGGTGAGGCTGGATCTACTTGGCGCGGCTCTGCGCCCAGTCCCCTTGGGACCACTGCCCAACCCAACAGCAAGGGCATCGAGGGTGTCTCAACCGGAGGATTTCTCTCTACTGGTTTCGGGTAATTGGGACACGGACGGATCAAATTCCGATGTAACACTCGCTCTGGGCCAGCTCTCCCTTCGGGACGAATGGCATATACAGGCTGGTCTGGGCGAGGTTGCCGTTGTACCACGTATGGTTGGGACTCCCAGCGGTCGCTCAGTTTACCCTTCCCTTGGCGGCGATTGTCCCTTACCAGTACTCTTTCTCCCGGTAGTAACGGTGCCTCCCGGGCTGTTCGATCATACAGCCTCTTATTCTTGACTGCTGCTTGATTTATCCGGCCTGAGACCTGTTTGTAGGCAGTGTGAAGGCGCTGGTGGTGTCCTGCCACCCACTCTGTCAAGCCGCCCCCCTCCTCCGCTGACGTGGCTCCCAATAGCAGATCGATAGGCAGTCTCACGTGTCTCCCGAACATCAGGTAAGTTGGGGCATACCCGGTGGTGCTATGCACGCTGTTGTTATATGCCTGGACAAGCATTGGGAGCTTGTCCACCCAGTGTCCCTGCTGCTCTCCTTCCAGGGTCCCCAGGAGACTCAGCAGTGTCTGGTTCAGCCGTTCGCAACCTCCATTCCCCTGAGGGTGGTAAGGAGTGGTGTGGGTCTTCTTACACCCATACAGCTGGCACAATTCGTGAATCACTCGGGACTCGAAGTTGGGCCCCTGATCAGCATGGAGTATTTCGGGACACCCGAATGGCTGAATGACATACTTCCATAAGGCGCTTGCGGTGGTGATAGCAGTCTGGTCCAAAGTCGGAATGGCCCAAGCATACTTAGTGAACAGGTCTGTGACGACAAGGATGTTCTGTATCCGATCCATCGGTCGTCCCAGTGTCAGATAGTCCATAGCTACGATGTGCAGTGGGGCCTTAGCCCGAATTGGCACCAGTGGGGCCCGCACCTCTTTTCTCGCCTTAAAGAGCATGCAGCGTGGACATCTTTGCAGGTAAGTCCTCGTAGTTCCCTCCATCCCAGGCCAATAAAAGTGCCGCCGTAACAGGGACAACGTCCTCTCCTGCCCTTGATGTCCCAACTTGGAATGGTAAGCCTGTAGCAGGGAATGACATTTCCCTTCGGGGACCACCACTTGGCAGACCTCATCGCCCAGCGTTGAGTCCTGGAGGGACCTGCACATCACCCCTTCTTTCAGGATGAGCCTCTCTTTCTGTCCCAGCAGTCCCCGCACCACCCGTGTCTAGGCCCGGCGGTCCTCGCCTTCGGGCCAAGCTCCTCCACTCAGCCAAGTTCGTATCAGCTTCAAATCTTCGTCCTCCTCCTGCCACATCCTCCAACGCTGTGGGTCCCATCCCCAAGTTGCAGGGGGTTCGTCCGGTGGTTGGCCCGGTGCCTCCACAATCCCCACCATCAGTCCTTCCTCGCGCCCCTCACTCAATGCTGATGTTTGCCCCATGGATCGTGGTTCAGGAAGTCTGGACAATACATCGGCGTTGGTATGCTCTTTTCCTGGACGATACTGCAGCTGGTAGTCATAGTTGGCCAACTGTGCCACCCACCTCTGCTCAACCGCCCCCAGCTTGGCGGTCTGCAGATGCACCAGGGGATTGTTATCAGTCACAACGAGTACCTTTGCTCCCCACAGATAATCCTTGAACTTCTCACTCATCGCCCATTTCATTGCCAGCAATTCGAGCTTAAAGGAACTGTAGTTTGCATCGTTTCTCTCGGCCGGATGTAAGCTTCGACTGGCATACGCAATGACTCTCTCTTTGCCCTGCTGCTTCTGAGCCAGTACAGCTCCCAGACCCAGATTGCTGGCATCGGTGTATAAGATGAAGGGTTGAGTGAAGTCGGCATAGGCTAGAATCGGGGCTTGCATTAATTCCTGCTTGAGCTGCTGGAAGGCAACTTCGCAGGCTGAATCCCACTGGATTGAAGGAGATCCCCGGCCCCGGGGCCGTCCAGTGCCCCCTAACAGCTGGTTTATGGGCTTGGCGATGTGGGAGAAGCATTTTATGAACCGCCTGTAGTATCCTACGAAGCCCAAGAAGGATCTGACCTGGCGTACGGTCTTGGGCGCTGCCCACCCCTGGACGACTGATACCTTCTCTGGGTCAACCGCAATCCCTGCCGCACTCACGATATGCCCCAAGAACTTCACCTCCTTCCGGAAAAGCTGGCATTTTTCCGCCTGGAGCTTCAGCCCATATTTCTCCAAGGAGTGAAAGACTTGTTCGAGATGCTGAAGGTGGGACTCGAAATCTGGGGAGTAGACAATCACGTCATCCAGGTATACTAAAGTGGACTCCATCAACTGGCCGCCCAAGCAACGCTGCATCAACCGTTGGAAGGTGGCTGGGGCGTTGCACAGGCCAAACGGCATCCGGTCCCACTCATAGAGCCCAAAGGGGGTAGTGAACGCGGTCTTCTCCCTGTCTCGCTCATCCACCTCCACCTGCCAATACCCACTGGCCAGATCAAGAGTGGAATACCAGGCCGCTTGTGTCAGGCTCGTGAGGGAGTCCTCCACTCGGGGCAACGGGAAAGCATCTCTTTTAGTTACCAGATTTAACTTCCGGTAGTCCACACAGAACCGCCAGGAGCCGGTCTTCTTCCGCACTAAAACAATGGGCGCGGCCCAAGGACTACTGCTCTCCCGGATGATTCCCTTATCCAGCATCCCCCGCAGAAGGGTGCGAACCTCGGAGTACAAGGTAGGGGGTACAGGCCGGTAGCGCTCTCTACTGGGTGCGGCATCTCCAGTCGGGATCTGATGTTTGACTGCATCCATGCGACCGTAGTCTTCGTCATGGGTGGAAAACATGTGCTGCCATCTCAACAAGAAGCCTTGAAGCTGGTTAGTCTGGCCTCCTTCTAGACCTTCTCCCCACAGTGACTCTCCCTCAAGATGGGCCGGGACTCTCTCTCCAGTCTCCTCTACGTACTGAGCTGTCTGTGCCAGAGCCACTTCCACTACTGTCGGACTCACCCGGCTGAATTTGACTTCTCCTGGTTCTCGCACTTGCTGTACCCTCACCGAGGTAACTCGGGCTAAACGCTGGTGGCGATATAAGTGGACAGGGAAGGGGTTCGTGTTCCTGACTTTTACGAAGACCCGGCCTCTCCATGCGGACGCCAATCCCCGGGCGACCTCCACCTTGGAGCAATCTGAGTGGGGCTCCACCAAGACCCACTCCTCTGAGCGATAGAGTCGGGAAGGCAGCCTGGCCCAAACCACGGCCTCACTCCGAGCTGGAATTTTCAGAGCATAGCGACAAGACACTCTCCCGGTGCTCTCACGGTTCCCCTGTGACTCGGCCAGGCAGACCCGACGGCAATCGGCTTCCACACGACTCCACTCTCGGCCCTCCAAGGTTGATACTGCTCGACTTGGTCCATTCCGGAATATCTCCTCCCAGCACTCCGAAACGACATTCATGCCTAGCAGCGCGCGGTGTGACCCCAGGCATGTATCCCGGACAATCACCACTCCCTTCTGAGGCACAACAATCCCATGTATCTCCAGGTCGGTTACTAGATATCCTACGTACGGGATGTCAAGTCCGTTGGCTCCCCGCAAGGTCAGCCATGGGGCTTCCGTAATGGGCCGGTCCTGGGCCCCAAACAACTCCTGAGACAAACTTTCTGAGAAGAGAGTGACTTGCGATCCCGTGTCCAGGAGGCATTGTACTTTCTGGCCATTTACCTGGACCATCACCACGGGGCAACGCCCCACCAAACTCTCTTGGGAAGTCCCAGACGAACATGGGTCCAACAAAGGGGTCCCGACCACTTGACCCACAGTGGCCGGTGACACTAAAACCCCCCTTGTGAGGCACGGCGAGAGTGGCACTGGCGAAGGTAGTGTCCCGGCTCTCCGCAACCATTGCAGATGGGGCGCCCTGCTCGTCCCACTGGAATCGGGACCCGGCTGGTCGGGGTGGACGGTGTGCTGGAGGTCGATTCCCCTCCGAATAGGCCCGCTCCCTCGGTAAGGACAAGGAATGGAGGTGTTCTCGGCGAAGCTCTTCCATAAAGGATT
This sequence comes from Gila orcuttii, assembly GCA_026230005.1. NCBI lineage: Eukaryota > Metazoa > Chordata > Actinopteri > Cypriniformes > Leuciscidae > Gila > Gila orcuttii. The sequence goes on along the minus strand of JAPDVR010000001.1, from coordinate 2,839,721 downwards.
TAGTCAATGAGGACATTTGTTCACGAACATCCCTCTTCAGTTCCTCACGGAAGGCCTGCTTCCAATCAGACATGACGGGGGACGGAGGTCTACTAAAAGCATTCGCGACCATGCAGTGGGGAGGAACTATACTCTCAGTATGGTCCTGCTCAAGTGCTAAGGCTTCCCTCCGAAGGTCTTCAAAAGAGAGGTCTGGCTCTCGTCGGAGCTGTATCCGCAAATTCTGCCGCACGGGACCCTCCAGCAACCCCAGTAAGAACTGATCTCGCAGCAGGACCTCCTCACCTCCCAGGCCATGATCCTGTCTCTTCTTCAACCTGGAGAACTGCTCCCTCAGCTGCAGTGCGAATGCCCGGATATTTTGTCGTGGCCCCTGCTTGCAATTGAAAAACTGTGTTCGCAGCACAGCAACCGGGGTGGTGTCTCCATATTGCTCCGTAAGAAAATCAAAGATGGCCCGAACCGTGGTTCTCGTTGCGTCTGGTGCTGCTTGCACTTCTCTTCTCGCTTCTCCCTCTAGTGAATTTAAAACAAACTGCACTCCTTGGGGGACACTTAAGCCTTGGAGTCCCACCAGGTACTCAACTTGGGTCTTCCAGGCCGACAAACTCACTTCCGATCCTGGGCCTCCATACTTCTGGGCCCATGGGGCTCCCATAAAGATCGGCATGACCGGCTGCCGCACCACAGGTGGCTCTTCGTCCGCCATCTTGGTCTCTGGCCGCTCAACTCAAGGTGGTACCCTGCCGACTACGCCAAAATCTGTCACAGGTCGGGGGGGCCAAGCCAGACTGCACCCACCCCTCAAACCCAGGACCACCTCGAGGAGCTTACCAGAGACCAGGCAGAAACGAAGAATTTCTAAAAGTAACAATCTTTATTGAATAAAAGCAAGAATTAAAAGTCTTAATGCGGGCTTCGTTTCTCTTTCCAGGGAAGAGGAGGCCGAGGAGTTCACTGCGAGGGCCCGGGTGACTGGCTGCCACAGAGGAGGAAGGAATCAAACGCCCGTCCGGCGTGCAGGTAAGTACCGGGGTAAGTAGACCCTTTTCGGCGTAATACAGGCGGGCGGCGACCCGTGCAAACCAGGGCCGGGGCCACGGGTCAGGAGGGGACTCTTTCCACAGGACAGGTGGGTAGCAGGTAAGTTTTTCCCAAGCGTCACTATTCGGTAGATGACCGGCACAGGCCCCCTGTGCCGGTCATCTACCGAATAGTGACGCTTGGATGGAGTCCAGGAGGGGGACTCGCTGCCGGCCAGGTAGGTAGTCGGGTAGGCAGATCCTCTCCGTGTAGGGTGCTCTCCCCCGTAACGTCACTGAGCAGCAGATGTGAGAAGTTTATAGGTTCAATTTTGTTTCAGTAAAGTAAGGACTGGGTTACTCCACACAGGCACTAGGGCTGGAATGGGTCTCTCCTCCGACCGGGCAGCACACACAAAGGCGGTGGCAGGAGAATGGCTGGGCTGGGTGGTTCCCACGGCAACACTGAGGCTGGGGTGTGTTCCTCCTCCAAACAGACGGTACACAGGAAGACGGCGGCAGAAGAACGTTCTATTTAAATAGACAAGACAAGTTAAGCTGGACAATGGCTGGGCTAGGTTACTCCACACAAGCACTAAGGCTGGGATGGGTCTCTCCTCCGACCAGGCAGCACACACAGAAGCGGTGGCAGGAGAATGGCTGGGCTGGGTGGTTCCCACGGCAACACTGAGGCTGGGGTGTGTTGCTCCTCCAAACAGGCAGCACCCACGAAGACGGCGGCAGAAGAACGTTCTATTTAAAAAGACAAGACAAGTTAAGCAGGACAATGGCTGGGCTGGATTGCTCCACACAAGCACTAAGGCTGGGATGTGTCTCTCCTCCGACCAGGCAGCACACACAGAGGCAGTGGCAGGAGAATCTTAAATAGACAGAACGTTTAATACAAGAGCGAACATGATCCTTTCATATAATGGAGACTCAGGCTTACGGCTTGGCTGGGTGGTTCCCATGACAACACTAAGGCGGGGGTGTGTTTCTCCTCCAAACAGGCAGTACACGCGAAGACAGCGGCAGAAGAACATTCTATTTAAATAGACAAGACAAGTTAAACAGGACAATCAAACTCTTCTCTCATATCACTGGACCTGGTGGCCGAAATGGAACATGCACATTCAACCTGAGGGCTTTGCTCCGCAACACTGGGCGAGGACGTGGACTGGAGAATACTAGCGGTTAAATAAACGTGTACATCCACACACTGCAACTTCACTTCAAGTCCAATACTGTGTGAAACTTCAATTCGGGCACCGCAATCCACTCTCAAACCTTCGTGCAATAAGGCCAGCACTCACCCACTGTTCAATCCCTCCACTGTTGCGCTGAATCAATACTCAGAAGCTGAAGAGATGCAGAGGACTTCACACCACATGGAACACAGCGTCTTCACCACTCTTTCACACTCAGCAGAAGATATCAAGGTTTCACAAATGAATCAGTTCACACTCTTGGTGGAAATTATATTTGTAGTCATTACACTTCACAATTCCTTATTCAGTTCAATACACAGCATGCATTCACACGGATCCAGTGTTTCATTACTTATCTTTCTCTCTCGAGTGATGACATTATCCAATTTTGACTCAATCTCCACAGTACATTCACTTCACATCCCATTCACGTTCCAGCTTGTACTCACACAACCACCGTTGCACCCCTTTCCAGTCAGATCCTCACAGCCGCTCCAAAAATCCCAGCAAATCCAAGCCACTGCCAAAAGAATCGATTTCTCCCGGGGAAATACCACACCCGAATGCGTTTTCCTTTTCCTTTTAACTGCTTCTCTAAGCCGTGTTTCCCAATCACAAATCCCCACACCAAACGCCCGCACCTGGTACCGCTTAGCTAATCAGCTGCCACTGTCATGGCAACTGACAACAACGAACCCGCACGGTGTGTCAGTGAAATCATCCCGGGGGGAAACACACTCCCAGCGGAAATTGGTTCCGCTGGATTTGTCACCTTGTGACAATATCATCTGTCTCAGGAGGTTGGAAAAACCTGGACTGGATCACTAAGGCATCGACTAGAAACGGAAGGTGAAATGGCGCTGCCCTTTTTTGTATTGTGTTTGAGCGGAATGTGTGGAAGCCTTCACAGGACCAACTACTCCTATGCAGGTCTTTTAAATACCGCCACAATACGCTGGGGGACGTGCACATCAGTTTGTGTGTCGGACACTAAATCACTACTCTTGCCTCTGTTCTTCTCTGACACTGTGGACTTGGCCTGTCTTATCAGTGTAATGGCCTTACAAGATAATTTCATTTTTTCTGAAAGCTGCCTTCGCAGCTTTGTACTAGAATTACATTCTAGGAAAGAATCCTCTAATCAATCACTTAAACCTATTAAGTTGAGGTGTTTAATTGTTCTGTTGCTGTTGATTTCAGGAAATGTGCATCCCAATCCAGGCCCAGACTCTGTTACAAGTTTTAATACCCCTGATGATTTTAAATCTAGGGCCGGTCTTGGTTTTATTCACTTGAACGTACGCAGCTTGCTCGCAAAGATGGATATCATTCGTATTTGGGCACTCTCAACTGATGCTGATGTAATTGTTATATCAGAAACTTGGCTAAACAAATCTGTTCTGAATAAGGATATCGGCATTGATGGTTATACTGTATACAGGACTGATCGTCCCAAAAGGGCGTGGGGGTGTCGCAGTATATATCAAAAGTAAGTTTAGTGTAAATGTGCTTGTATCCAAATCAGTGAGTAAGCAATTTGAATTCTTAGCTCTTGATCTTGAGGTCTCTAGGACTCTTCACATTACAGTAGTTGGCTGCAATAGGACACCCTCAGCTGTTAAGGATGCTCTGCCTTCTTTAATGCAGCTTTTATCAGGTCTGAATTATAATGAGATTGTAGTCATTGGAGATCTAAATTGGAACTGGTTACATCCAGTAGCTGATAATTTTAAAGCTTACTGTGACTCGCTAAACCTCTTTCAGCTCTTCGATAGCCCTACTAGACCTAATCTGAAATGTCCAGAAAAATCATTGTTAATTGATCTTATTATAACCAATGTTCCTTATAAATACTCAGCAGCTTCGGTGTTTGCAAACGACATTAGTGACCACTGTGTTGTTGCTACAGTCAGAAACACCAAAATACCCAAAACCAAGCCACATATCATCATTAAGCGTGACATGAAATATTTTACGGAACAAGGGTTTTTCTATGACCTATTTTATTTTGATTGGGATAAAATGTATCTTTTTGCTGATGTTGAAAATGCTTGGAGATTTTTTCATGATGGTTTTAAAGAAATTGTTGACAAGCATGCACCCCTCAAAAAATATAGAGTAAAAGGCCGTAAAAATGCATGGTTCACTGTAGACTTAGCCAACTCTCTTCACGAGCGCAATAAAGCCTGGGCAAAAGCCAGGAAAACGGGCCTGGACTCAGATTGGCTACTGTTCAGTAGACTGTGCAATTTGTGCTCAGTTGCTATTAGAAAAGCTAAAGCAGACCATTATCTAATAGAATCTTCAAACAATCTAAATAACCCCTTAAAATTTTGGAAGACAATTAAATCACTGGCTGGAAATAAATTTGGCATTGAGTTGCCACCATGTATTCTTAAGGACTCACATAAAATATCTGATAAGGCTGAAATTCTTGGCTGTTTAAATGAGCATTTTATTGCCTCTGGTTCACTGTTTGCCTCCCTCAACACTTCACATCAGAATCACCCGAAAGGTCTTACTCATGGACATAATCCAGTTAGTAATTCCTTTAGTTTTAAGCCATTTTTAGTCTCAGAAGTGCATAAAGCCCTTACACTTTTAGACACTAGAAAATTGCCTGGTCCTGATAACTTAGAGCCTTACTTTCTACAATTAGCATCAGATTTTATTGCACCGCCTCTGACTTATCTTTTTAATCTCTCTCTGGACACGAACGAAATTCCTCTTTTATGGAAATCTGCATTTGTTATTCCTCTGTTAAAAGGGGGAGACCCAACAGATTTAAACAACTACAGACCCATCTCGAAATTGTCCGTCCTGGCTAAGGTTATGGAAACTCTGGTAAACAAACAATTGAAAGAGTTTCTAGCTACTAACAATATTTTGTCTAACTTTCAATCAGGTTTTCGTAAAAGACACAGCACAACTACAGCAGCCCTAAACGTAGTAAATGATTTAATTGACTCTTTAGATAAAAAACAACATTGCGCAGCTCTTTTTATTTATCTATCTAAAGCATTTGATACTGTGGATCACAAAATACTAAAACAAAGACTTTTCAGTGTCGGGTTGTCAGAACAAACAGTTTGCTGGTTTGAAAATTATCTATCAGGTAGAACACAAAGCATACAAGTAGATGGTCTCACCTCCAGCACTCGTAGTATATCCAAGGGTGTGCCCCAGGGGTCAGTGCTGGGACTACTCCTATTTATTTTATACATCAACATTCTTGATCGAAATGTCTCCAACGCAAATTTTCATTTCTATGCCGATGATACTGTGATATACTGCTCTGCTGCCACTCCAAACCAAGCTCTTTGTCAGCTACAACTTGCTTTTGATACTGTACAATTTACCGCGTTTGACTTAAAACTTGTTTTGAATGACGACAAAACTAAACTTATGTTGTTTTCCAATGCGAAATCTAAGCTACAAAACCTTCCATCCATTACGACTTCTCAGGGCTTCGAGATTGAGACTGTATCCCAATACAAATACCTTGGTATTCTAATTGATGATTCTCTCTCTTTTAAACCTCACATCCAGCAGTTGGTGAAAAAACTGAAGTTAAGACTGGGTTTTTATTTTAAAAACAAGTCATGTTTCTCCTTTGAGGCAAAAAGAAGGCTTGTTGCTGCCACTTTCATGTCAGTGCTGGACTACGGTGATGTTATATACATGCATGCATCCATTCAATGCTTGCAATTGTTGGATACTGTTTACCATGGAGCCCTTAGGTTCATCACAAACTTTAGAGCACTTACCCATCATTGCTCTCTGTATGATCGTGTTGGTTGGTCGGCATTGTCCACCCGTAGGCAAAATCACTGGCATATTCTTATTTATAAAGGTATTCTTGGTCTGCTTCCCCCATACCTTCAATCTTATATTAAAAAGAAAGCCACAGGACGATATTGTCTTCGTTCTGAGGACTTATTGTTGTTGTCCGTTCCTCATGTCCGGACTGAAATGGGAAAAGGGTCGTTTATGTATGCTGCCCCCAGCGCATGGAATCAACTGCAAAATGTCTTAAATCTTCAGGAACCAGTTTCACTGGCTGCTTTTAAATTACTTTTAAATGATATAGAGGCTACACATACTGGCTGTAGTTGTTATGATTAATTATTTGGATGATCCTTGCTTCTATGTTTTATGTTTATGCTATGTTTTATGTTTATGCTATATGTTATATGTTTTTTATGTCTGCAACTTTGTTATTTGTGCTGCTGCCTGTCTTGGCCAGGACACTCTTGGAAAAGAGATTTTTAATCTCAACGAGTTTTCTTCTGGTTAAATAAAGGTGTATATATATATATATATATATATATATATATATATATAAGATCTGAGCTGTAGATACAAAAATTATTTCCGGACTATATATCTGTTCCATCAGATTTTGCGCTGAGTCATGACCGCTGTTATCTTCTCCAGGCTGGCAAATAATCATGATCGTCCGACATGAATTATATAAATAATTTTAACAGCCATTCAAAACCTGGGTCTACCATGAGCATAGTAAAACGGTCTTCGGAAATAATTTTATCAGTTTCCAGTCCTGTCTAAGGTAAATGTAAACAGACGGGCCAAAAAATCAGATATGGTCAAAATATCAGATCTGTGCATTAAGACTTGCAATGTAAATTCAGCCAAAGATTCAAACCGTGTTTTACAGGTGAACACTGGGTCTATTAATAAAACAATGACGAACTACTATCAACAATTGTATTCATCTGATGTCACACTGGAATTGAAATTAGTAACTTTCAGGTGAACATTTTATTGCCATGTTTACCGGAGGAGGATAGGGAGATACTTTGTAAACAGACTTCTAAACGGGAGGTTTAAGATGCCATTATGTGATTTAAAGGGGTACTTCACTGCTGGCAACATGGGCTTTCAATACAACTTGGCTGCCTAATGCAAAAACCTCCAAATCTGTAGTCACCATTTCAAACTGGATGAACATGAACACAGTGTTTTAGGCCAAAGTTCTGCCCAACATCCTGAAGCAAAAGCCCATCGCATTCAGGTAAGAAAGCTTACATGTAACTGTAAGAAAAATGTGAAAGTATAATCTGTAGTTTTCACTTGTTTAAATGTACTACAGACATTGTAACAATAAAAAGCAGATTGACAAACAGTGAAGTTACATTTTAAAAGTGTGAAGGCGCCAGGGCTTCTTGGCTTTGTGCAAGAATTTTAAAAGAAATGCAGGGACATGATAACTAATCAGCTTCTTAATATGTTTACACACTCCTTTTGAATCAGGATGTCTCCTATCCTTTCTGTATCATGCAAATATTTCAATTATCTAAAAGGATAGGCCCTATATAGATTGCTCCTCTTTTTGTCCAGTATCTCTAATAAATGTTGATGCTCAATGTAAGGCTATGGTCATTTTTATGGATGCCAAAAACGCTTTTGACCACTTGGAGTGGAAGTATTAGTTTGAGGTTTTCACGACTTGTGGGGATAACTTTGTGAATTGGTTAGAAATAATATATAGAGCACTACAAGAATCAGTCCTCACAAATGGTTTAGGCTCTTCTCCATTTCATCTGAAGTGCGGCCACAGACAGTGTTGTCCCTTGTCACCATTGCTCTTCACACTATCCCTGGAAACTCTGGCAGTATCTATTAGTCAACAAATTAAGGGAATTTAAATTGGTTATACTACTCATACCATTTCACTGTATGCCGATGACATATTTAACAGAGGCCAGCTAGTAAAGAGCTGTACAGGTAAATCTCACTTTCCTGGCCTCAAGAGGTGCGTCAGCGACTGACCCTAGAGGCCCTTTTTAGTGTGCCTGCCTCCCATGCTGGAAACACCGGTTCGAAACCAGCTCGGAGCTGTGTGACTAGAACCGGAGGGGTTACATATGCCTTTATTTCTTCCTGAGACAGAATTGTCGGTGCCAGTCCTGACTGATCTGATCAGTAGTTTCAGCTGTTTTTCAGGCTATGAGATTAATTTTAGTAACTCAAAGGCAACTCTGCGTGGGAAGTGGGGAGACTCAGCCCCATCTTCAATGTTCCTCTTCAAGTAGTCTCCTAAGGGATTTGCCTATTTAAGCATAAAGGATACAGCAATCTACTGAAGGAAGTACATTCATTTTGATCTAATTTATTCTGCCTATCCAAGAAATTAGAAGATCCATCCACCAATCTAGATAATTTTACACTGTTCTCAGGCCTGGAACAAAATTAAGGGTGGCCAACTTTTTCAGATTGGGGGAAAAATTTACACCAAAATTTACACCTAAATAGTCATAGTCCGATTCTTACATTTAGGGCACACTGGTAAATCTTAGGAAGTACATTCAACATTTGCTCTAAATGTAAGAATCGGACTCGGGTAGACACTCCTACATGTATTGGTTCTGCCCCTTGATAAGCCAGTTTTGGGACAGAGTAAAGAAGACAGTGAACTATCAGTTCCCCGGGTTAAGCTGGCAAGCAAATTATTATTTTTAGCTTCTAAATGAATACTTTACACTCTTGGTATTCAAGAGTGTAAAGTATTCATTTAGAAGCTAAAATTAATAATTTGCTTGCCAGCTTGACCTGGGGAACTGATAGTTCACTGTCTTCTTTACTCTGTCCCAAAATGTAGTCAAGAGGACTACATCAGCAACGAGCTACTGAGGAAGATGAGCAAGGTCAAGTCGCTGTCACCCAGGCCGAACAGGCCAAGAAGCACTGGGCCGGACACGTGGCCAGGAGGGCGGATGGGCGATGGACGCGGGACGTGACCGAATGACTGCCTCTCGACATCAAAAGATCACCCCATAAACCGATGGCGGGACTGGCTCAGACAAGACATCGACAGAGACTGGATGGTTCTGGGCATCCGAAAGGCCTGGCGAAAAACCTGGCAAAGTTGTTGTGGCCTGTGTCAAAAGACCGAAATACAGGCTGATTGAAGATTGAAGAAATGTATACTTGCTGGGTGAATAAAAGGTAAGCTTCCAAAAATGGATCAAAGGTACACTAAGATTTTTTTTTAATTATTGATGTTATCGATGGCAACGAGGCTGAATTTGACAATTTATGGTCCCCCTTTCTTTGTAATCTCCCTCAGAAAGACGCACAACTATCTATGAACAACAATGTAAAAGTAGCACAGTGGAATGGAGGTGTTCTCGGTACACTTTTAAACTAACACTGGTGCGCCTCATTTGTGGTGAGAACGTGAGCAGACCTCGAACAGACCCAACTGCCTAAAGAACTGTGCATTTTTGGACTAAACTCTCTGCTGTAGTCAGCTGTGTTGAGCATTATGGGATTAGGACAAGTGTTTGTTGATAGTTTGCACTTTAGCAACATAGCCCCATGGCAGCCCGCTGACTAACTTGGAGTTGTGAGGAGCTGCGAAGCCTCGTAAAAATTTGATAACATGGTTTGTAATGTAAATGTATTAATGTCACCACACAATTGTTAGATTCAAATGACATCAGGCTATTTCATGATGATTATAAAAACGTCAACAGATAACCATCATCACCTTATATCATTTCGCTTTAGCTTCCTTTGCTACTGCAAATGTGTTTGACAAACACTGTCACAGCAGCTAAAAAAAACAAATGTAATATAAGAGTTGAGAGCTAAACTAATGGAAACACTAATCACCGTTATGGTGACTTCAACTGAAACGGAGCTAAACCACTGTTAATTCTCAAAAACAACTTCTGTAGACGTCTAACAGAAATAAAGTCAGTCTGGTTAGTAATAAGTGAAGCTGGTAATGCTGTTTGTGGAGTTGTTTAATCCTCCTCTGCTGAGATCTTAAGAGATTTAATGTCTTCTTTTATCTTCAGTTGATCTAAGGCTGTGGCTGGAAGTCAGTTGTAGTTCTTGTGTTTCTGCTCGTCTCTTTTTTTGTTCTCTTATTTCCTTCAGTGATTCTGCTTGTGAACAGGCTTATTAAGGCCGAGATGACTCCATATTTATTGTACATAGATTTTGTTGCCCAGATAAGTTTGAGTTCTTTTTTGTTTTTTTTTGTTTTTTTTGTGCTGATATGTGACATTGCTATGGCCTGCTTATGGCCCAGATCTGGCAAACAGCAGCGGTCCGCCCAAGGGCCGTCATTACACGCGGTATGTGCCAGATGTGGGCCGGATCTGGGCCGACACAATGTTGCTATCTGGGTACGCTTCCAGAAAAAAACAAAAAACATTTTAGCAAAAAAAAAAAAATAATCTCAAGGGAGAATAGGCCAGGATTCTGCTAAAATGCTTCACAATGCTTCACACTTAGTCCAAATCTACGCCTTTGATATGGTATTATATACTGAATATAATTCTCTACAACAATGAATTACCTGCCAAATACCCGTAGACTTCAACCTCACAAAGACTAAGAATCTTCTGATTTCCAGGAATATGAACATTCACATAACGTCCGTCCATCCCATCACATGAGTAGTTGTATGACTCGCCTGCTGGAATAGCAGGAATAACAGCACATCTACAGACAAGAGAGATAAACAGATGGAGATAAAGATACAGTCATATAATCTTCACATTCACATTAATCCTTCTCATTTGTACACAAACTCTCGTGTTCTTTCAACCTCAAGAGTCTCACATGGGATTGTTGCTGCCGTTGTTCTCCAAAGAGTTCCCGATGTGAATCTCCGCTCCGTTTATTCGTTCTGCACAGCAGTCTCGTCTGTTAGTGACGACCACACTACTAACTCTGTACATATCACGCAGATCCAGCCTCCACCACGGGTTAGTCTCATTAAGGGTTGAGGAGCATCCCGTGTACAACTGCTGGAGACCTCGATTACCATCAATGGCCTTTTCAGCAAACCAGCTCCCAGATGTTGATGAGTGTGTAGCAGCTCCCCCTATTGCCCGATTTCCTAGAAAATTAATAAAAACCTGTCTTGACTCATCTTTATTTTTGACTTCAACTTTTGTCTTTGTCTTTGAGTGAGCTAAGGTGAAAAGAAAAACCTTTCCTTTTCTACTGAGCTTATCAAAACTTCTATATCTTCTGCATATATACGTGATATATATCTTTATATCACTCATTAAACGCAAAGCTACCACAAAGAAAAACAGTTCCTGGCAAGCAGCTTTGAGCAGTGGCGGGTGTTGGGTAAGAGGCAGACAAAATGTTAGCGGTCAGATTTTTTAACTGCTTTAAAATGACCGTGTTAAAAGCGCACGTTCGGCCGTTTAGTGAAGTTGATTGTTCTATAGCCTATATCCAATTTAGGCATGAGGTCTTCCTTCATTTTTAATTTGTAGCTGTTGTTTGAATGGTAGTTTAGTTAATTTGTTTGCGATCAAATATTCAATATCTCTACTCTCCATAGTTACATCAGCAGAAGCAGTTCAAACTAATATCATGTAATTTACGTCTCTGCCATGTTACTTTTCTAAACACTCATAATCGCTGAAAGTGAAATACTTGATGGTGATTAGCTAATTATTTTAGCAACAGAAGCACAAGTATCCGGCTATGGATTTGCCTCCCCCTCCATTTCTCTATTCCCTCAGATTTGCATTTCGCAGCTTTGGCACATTCGAGGAAGAGGCTTGAGGTGGTTTCACTTACAGTGGTGAAATTACAATCAAGAAATACACATTCTGACACATTCTGAATGAATAACTGGGAATTGTATTAGATTAAATCATCCTTTGCCCATTTTCACCTCAAAATTATTGCTAGGCTGGGCCTTTCTTGCCTCCCCTGATGAGCTGCCACTGGTTTTGAGGCAAGACAAGTCCAAAGAAGACGGACATTTAAAAGAAAATGTTCAGTCGTACCACTTATTTCTGAGTTTTTCACCCAAAAAAATGAGGGGGACGTGAAATAGATTTTAGAAGAAATCATTTTAAAATCTTACCCATTTATTAGCGTGTCCAAAACAATCATTCAGGCAACAAAAAGAACACTATGACAATATTACCGTAGGCCTACTCAAGTCCTCTGGTTTCATTTAAAAACAAACAAAGACATGAAAGAATCGCCAGATGAGCGATTATTATACAGTGCTGCTACTGGAATTGGTAATGTCTTGATTGACCAATCAAGTTCAAGCATTTCAGAGAGCTGTGGAATATAAAAATTATTTATTACTTTCAATATTGAAAAGTGCTATACAACAATTAATTACCTGCCAAATACCCATAGACTCCAGCTTCAGATATACTAAGAATCTTCTGATCTCCAGGAATATGGACAATCACATAACGTCCCTTAATCCCGCCGCATGAGTAAGTGCCCGTGGCACTGGACGCAAGACTAGAAATTACAGCACATCTAGAGAGATAATCTGTTATCCGTTTCTGTTCATCTGCAGAAATATTAATCAAAACAATCAAAGGAAGGCTCACATGGTGTTGCTGTAAATGTCAAGGAAGTTCCCGACGCGAATGACAGCTCCGTTTATCCTGCTACCAAAGTTGATTCTGTTAGTGATGGTCACTCTGTTCACACTGTAAACCTTCAGTAGATCCACCCTCCACCACGGGTTGGTCTCTGTGTCAGTGTGAGTCCAGCTGTTGATCGAACCATCAATAGCAAGTGCAGAGAAAGAGCCTGCAAAAATCGATGACTGAGTAGTTTTGCCCCAAAGTGCTGCATTCTCTGGGAAAGTTTTCAAAGACAAAGGCAAAAATTTTGTCAAACAGAAAAAAAGAAAGGTTAAAAAAAATGAATGATACTTACCTTCTTGTCCATTTGCCCTTTCCACAATCAGTACAAACCCTGGAATTGAGATTCAAGTGAGTATCAGAGAACCAGGGGCCTCATGTATCAATCTTGCGTACGCACAAAAACTTTGCGTACGCCAGCTTTCACGCTCACGGTTGGATGTACTAACAGTGAAATTAACGTGAGAATGTGCGTTCCTCCACGCCAATTTCATGTCTGGCGTACGTACATTTCTCATAATTTTTGTTCGTTGGCGACTCTTACAGGCAATGAAGTTAAATTGCAAACATTACACAACGAATTGTTCTACAAGTCTATCGCACTACCACCTGTGGAATGCATTGCTATTAATTTGCAATTTATAAAATAATCTACATAGGCTATATTGTCACACGAGCCTTATGGGAATATTCTATCAATTATGCAATTAAGTAAGAACATATAAAAGCATATGATATTCCCATATGATGCAGTTGACCAGCCAAACATTAAAACGCAATTTGCAGCGATAGCCGGTTTTCCTAATGTAATCGGAGCGATCGACTGCACACGCATTGCTATAAAGGCGCCATCTGAAGAAGAATTTGCATATGTGAATCGGAAACATTTCCATTCAATAAATGTGCAGATAATATTGGTTACCTTCGTGGCAGTCCTGTAGTAAATCCGAGTCTCCCACAGCAGCAGATACTACTCCAGAGAGTAAAGTGTCATCCATAATTGAGGCAATTCTCTGACCCCTTTACCACTGCTTGTTCTGCCCACACTTTGTCGGTGCGCAGCAGTCCTCCATTTAACGTCCACCTTTATATCAGACCATTTTTTTAAGGTCATTTACAGTGCGACTTTCAGATCCCACCGCATTGACGGAATCAGCCAAACTCTCCCACTCATATTTTTTCCTTTTGTTATTAATTCCGGAGGACAAAGTTCCAATTTTTTTTTTTCTCGTTTCTACCTCCGATAGTAGCATCTCCGATTCACTTTCTGTAAAGTTTCGCTTCTTGCCGCTTGCTTTAGCCATTTTCTTACTCCTTTCTTTTGCCAAAGTGGACTAATTACGATATTTAAATGTATTTAATTAAGGGAGGAGACTGGGTGGGGCGTTGTGCTCGTGCATGTGCGCTCATTTTTACGTTAATTGGGATGTACAAAGAGAATATGCGTGGGATCCTTCGTACGCAGAGATTCATACATCTGTTTTTTTTTTTGTGCGTACGCACATTTACAGCTTTGTCCGTACGCAATGTTTTAGTATGAATTCAACGCAAGTCTTTGTACATGAGGCCCCAGGGCCCATATTCATAAAGAATCTTAATGAAAAAAGTAGCTCCTAGTGACAAAATTCTATTGTGGGCGTTAGAAATGGGCGTTTACTCTTAAAATGAAAGAAAAAATCCTAGTAAAGAAAAAAGTAATTCAGAAAGCATCTTAACCCCTAAAAGAGGTATTAAGGTCAAAATTGTTAGGAGCACGGACGAGGACTTTTAAGAGGCTTAAGAGTTTCTTTAACAGAGGAGAAAATGGCAGAAAGATGAAGAGGGAGAAGAAATGTGTTGCAGACAATGGATGACAGTGAGTTAATAAGACGCTACACTGTAAAAAATGTTGCTGCTAATTATTAAAAAAATATGGTAACAATATTACACATAATATTTTTGAGTAGTTAAGGCTCGATTTCTTCCATATAAATCATAAATCAGGTACCTGAATAAATCATGTAAAATCCCCTTAATGATTTAGTCTGTGATCATAGGCGGAAATCGCGGGGGGGTCAGGACCCCCCCCCCTATCTGAGGGTTGTCCCCCTAAAATATCATTAAAATATGTGTGTTGTAAATAAAATAATGATATATTCTTAAAATAATTGTTTAAGAAATAAAATAATACAAATGCAAACGGGGCAACAACAAAAAAACGTTTTAAACATTTTGAGTCCCCCCTCCCTTGCTTCACAGTGCTTTGGTCCACTGCCTCCGCCCCTTTTACCTCACCACCGACAGTAAGTCAATGTTATATTCACTTTAAACATCGGATGAAGTGATTATTTTCTCTTTAATATAGATGATGCTGAGTCATTAATAAATCATGTCAAAAAACAAATATATGATTGTGTACAGTGTAACGTTACCAATGTACTTTTGATGTAGTCTGCTATGTTAGCGATTATAACGTTTAACGTTAACTTACCCTTGTTTAATACAGTCTGCGTTTACCTAGCTTGATTATTGATATACAGTATATCCACCCACACCCATAGAGTTTACGCACTACGTGATGTAACGTTAACGTCAGTCTTGTAGATTAGACTAGTCCGGGTGCGCATTTAGATTTTACATGGACACTTATAATCGGATTGACGGCTCAATCGGACTAAAAAACCTTCATGTAAACACCTTAATCGATCCGATTGAGCTCGATCCGATTGAAATTTAGATCCGATTGAAAGGGGTGGTTTACTCCTTTTGTAATCTGATCGAGAGAACATGTAAACACTTGATCGGATTGAAAACCGAAACTAAAAGGACTGCGCATGTGCAAAGACGTTGAAATAGCGTAATGACGTATGACGCACGGAACAAGCTGTTCTTCCTGTTGAATAAAGTGAATATAAAATGAGTGTTCCGTTATTAAAAAATTCTCATTTCACTCAGCATCTGTGAAGTGAAGCAGGACAACGTCCCACCAGTGCTTGTTTAAGATTATCATCCATAGACGACTAGTTTTGGGCGCGGGGTTTTACTGCGTGATCAACATAAGCAGCACTGCAAAGCGGTTCATGCTCATCGTCTCCAAATCATGACCAGAGATGGATAAATATTAAGTCTGCTGTTTAAAAAAAATAAAGAACCAATAGAGGAGAATAGTTATGCAATAGAGGAGAATAGTTATGCGCGAACAGCGGCATATTCGTGCAGTGTGCGCATGTCAAAAAATAAATTCCGATTTGAATCTTATGACATATAAACGCGCACATCAACCCGATTACTTTATTTATCGTTCATGTAAACACCGTGTTCGGATTCATCAATCGGATTGATTTCATTCCGATTGAACCATGTAAACGCTATGATTTAGTCGGTTTATATCATTTAATATTATAGTTGATAATATGATATGTTAATCTAATATAATATCACACGAAGAGTACAGTTTTTCTCCAGATATCAGCATGATAACAAATGTGATTTTGATTTATACAAGTTTAATAAACAAGAAGTTAAGTGATGTACATTTTAGACACCATATTACCAACGAAAATAGTTGAAAAGTAAGCCACAGCACTGAAGAAACACACCGAGGTGTTTCCTTACTGAATGAATCAGCTTTTTGAACAATCAGTTGAATGAATCTCAATGACTCACTCATTAACAGTGACTTACTGCCTCCTACTGGCGGTTTTAATTTCACATTTAAAGTATCTTTTCATGTTTTAAATCATTTCAAATATAAATATTTAACATTTTATTTTTAAAACGTCATAATATTATTTATGTCTGTGTAAAAACATCTAAATGCTACTTTAACCCTCATTTATCTTTGGGGTCTATGACCCCAATCGACTTTTCGTAGTAAATAAAACACGGTTCCCGTCATCTCAGTTGCGTCAAATTGTGTCACTTTTTCTACATTATCTATACACAATATACACTATAGCCTACACTGGGCTTGATTCGGTTGTTCTAAAGGTATGTAAAAAAAATCCATTGGTGGCTTAATGAATGAAAAAGCTAACTAAATTGACCAAAAAATTATTCAAAACCATACATTTTTTGTAAATAAGTTGTTTACACAAAACAACTTATTTACAAACAAATGTATGGTTTTGAAGAATTTTTTGGTAAATTTAGTCAGCTTTTTCATTAAACCAGAAAGAAACTTTGAGAAGAAGGATAATGGAACGGTCTCCATGTGCTACACTAATAATAGTAGTAAGGCTTTCCTCGGTGTACACGTATCCTTGCAAGTACAATTTTGCCTGTATTATTGGTGTCCCCTTCAAAAATTGCTCTTGAGAATTGTTATGTTTATTGTCCCCCCCAACATTTTGATGAAATTTTCACCCCTGTCTGTGATGCAATGAATTTAATATTTTTAGTGAAATATGCGTTTTTATTTTAAGTAAACCCTCAAAAGTGTTTGAATTAGAGTGAATGCAAATAACCTGTATATATTTTACTCTGAGATATATATAGCATCATTAAAAAAGGATATGCCACTATTACAGCACAGAACCAAACTGGTCACTGCATTCATGTTATAGCAAAGTTTTTACTCAATGAACATAGCAAAATGCTGCAGAACATCAATTTAGTTATTCACAAAATAACTATAAGCCCTACTCTTCTGCTCAATGGTAAAGATCAAAACTTCAACATAATAGAAACTCTTTCAAATGTCAAACATAACTGAACATTAAACATTAACAGATGTTTCCCTTTACTCAAAAACACATAAAATAACACTTAATTTTAATATTTTCTCTCCATTAGCCATGTGCAAAGCATGCTGGGAACTAACAATGGTGTCTCTAAAAAAACCGCATAATTGACCTAATTCTCTTAAAATAAGTAGGTAGCCTTTTTTCCTTAATTGTATCAGCTTAGTCGGTTCCTCAATTCAAGCCTCAAAATTGTGTATGTATCCTTAAAAAAATTAGGAAAATGTATTTCTTGGTTTTATTAGTGAAATGTTCTCAGTATTTTCTATACAACACTGAACCACAAATTTCTTAATAAAATATACACAATATTTTTAATTATCACCTTATTTTTTTTTATGAAAATTACAAGACCCATGATTCATTTTTTACAGTGTATAGATTAGATCGTGCAGGGATTATGTTTTTGACTGGCTTAGAATGATCATAAGATAATAAGATCAATCAAATACCTAATAGGAAATTAACAGCATGGTAAATAAAAAAAAAAGGATTTATATACAGATATATAATGTGTGTGTGTGTGTGGTGTGTGTGTGTGTGTGTGTGTGTGTGTGTCTGTGTGTGTGTGTGTGTGTGTGTGTGTGTGTGTGTGTGTGTGTGTGTGTGTGTGTGTGTGTGTGTGTGTGTGTGTGTGTGTGTGTGTGTGTGTGAGTGTGTGTGTATGAGAACGGTCAAATAGGAAATATTACGCATGTATTTTCAAAGTGAAGGCTTAGAATAGACCCTATGCTTAAAATCACTCTTTTTTTTCCTTATTGGACAACCAACCAATCAACAGTCTTCAAAAGATTGTGTCATACATAGCAACGGGGTCAGCCCCGCCTCCTCACTAAGATAAAAGTTTTTGTCTTTTCCTTACTCAGAGTTGCTCTCAGATCGGTCCCGAATTGCTCTTAAACTAAGACTCCTACGTAAAAGATTTAAAGCTAAATTAAGAGTTTTCTGAGAGGATTCTTAGAATCTTTATGAATACGGGCCAAGGATTTGTTGAATCACATTTAGATTTGTAGTTAATTTACTTTTATATTGTCACTAACACAATATAGTCTGAATGATAATGGAAACATAAAACACTGATCTGTATAATGACCATGTTGGGGGAAACTACTGACACAATAATAATAATAATAATAATAATAATAATCTGCAAACAGCAGAATATTGTAATCTAAACTAAAGATTAGGAATTACACAGCAAAATCCCCAGTGTTAAATTAACACTGCTCAGTGTTTATATGAGTCCACACTCTCAGAGTGTTATAGTAACACTGAACCAGTGTTGAAGTTAATGAGATAATTAAGTGCTTAATTGAGTGATGATTGAGTATTATTGAAGACACTTGATGTTAACAAGCAGAATCACTGAAGGAGAAAATTCATGTAAAATGGTCACCATTATGGTGATTGGTGTTTAGTTTAGTTGGGCTCTTGACCCTTACATTATTTACTTTAGATTGTGTTCGGCTGCTGTAATTCAGTTGTAACAGCCAGATGAATAAAAAAAGGTGTTCTGATGGTGTTGGTAGTGTTTTACCATAATCATTATTTAACCTGAATCACTGAATTCATTGAGAGCATAATTTCTGAGTTAAGTTTACCTTATGGATTATAGCAGCACTGTCGTTGTTGAGCGTACCATTTATAGCTTTTTCAATGAAATCCAAAGGATCAAATCAATTACAAAAAACAAAAAAAAAACCTTCTTAAGAAGTATTTGAGGTAGGCACACACAGACATGAATAATTAGCGTATGAATCTCAGCAATGGTGACAAACAGATATTACCTCTGAACATAAGCTCATTATTTATTCATGCAGCAATGCATGATGGGAGCCATGAATGAGTTTTGATTGGTGGCACCCAGAATGCACTGCAACATGCAGAATTTAGAATTGCCACCATTGTTGAGATTCACAGGCTGATTCTTGATGTCTGTGTCAAAAAAAAAAAAAAATTATATGTGAACAACTTGAATAAATTATTTGGATTGTGTTGTAAAAGTAAAAAAATATTATGCTGTACAGAGACAGGGCTGATACAATTAATAAAGTAAATCTTACTCAGAAATGTGACTTTATATGCGTTCAGTGACTCAGGTCAAATGATTGTGAAATAATGATTGTTAAAACACAACCAACACCATCAGATCACCTTTTCTCTATCTGACTGTTATAACTTAGATACAGCAGTCAAACAAAATATAAATTTAATTAAAGCTGCAAGCCGCATTGAAAGGGCCCTCGCACCCGTGCCACCGCCACCCGGTGGCTTTAGGAAGACAGAGCACGGTGGGCAATGTGCATTTAAGTAGGCAAATATAGGAGTATGTCAAAGTCAGTTACAAAAATGTCCTTTATTATGGGGATAATAGCATGCGTTATCACTCAGATAAGTGTTGCTAGCATGTTTTAGCATGTTTCTAGAATGTTTAGAACTCAATGGCATATTTAATATGTTGCTAGTAGCCTACTGCATGACAGTGTAAAACATGTAACTTCCTGTCGACAGTAGATGGCGCTATTACTTTAACTTAAAATTGTCATATAGATGTGTTCAGGGCAGGACTCTTATCAAATGTGTGAAGTTTGGGGCAGATTGGACATTGCCTTCTTAAGTAACAACAACTTCCTGCTTCATTGCATTAGCATGCTTTAGCACTTAGCTAAGAATTGCTAGCATGTTTCAACATGTTTATAATTCAAAGGCATATTTACTATGTTGCTAGTACTGCATCACACTGTTAAACATGTCACTTCCTGTTGCCAGTAGGTGGCGCTATTACTTTAACTGAAAATTGTCATGTAGGTGTGTTCAGGGCAGAACTCTTATCAAACCTGTGAAGTTTGGGGCAGATTGGACATTGCCTTCTTAAGTAACAACAACTTCCTGTTTCATTGCATTAGCATGCTTTATCACTTAGCTATGAATTGCTAGCATTTTTCAACATGTTTATAATTCAAAGGCATATTTACTATGTTGCTAGTACTGCATCACACTGTTAAACATGTCACTTCCTGTTGCCAGTAGGTGGCGCTATTACTTTAACTGAAAATTGTCATGTAGGTGTGTTCAGGGCAGAACTCTTATCAAACGTGTGAAGTTTGGGGCAGATTGGACATTGCCTTCTTAAGTAACAACAACTTCCTGTTTCATTGCATTAGCATGCTTTAGCACTTAGCTATGAATTGCTAGCATGTTTTAACATGTTTATAACATGTTTATAATTCAATGGCATATTTAATATGTTGCTAGTACTGCATCACAGTGTTAAACATGTCACTTCCTGTTGCCAGTAGGTGGCGCTATTACTATAACTGAATATTCTCATGTAGATGTGTTCAGGCCATGACTCTTATCAAACGTGTGAAGTTTGGGGAATATTTGATATTCCATGCCTGAGTTACAGCAAATTCCTATTTAATTGCAGTTATAGCATGCTTTAGCACTTAGCTAAGTGTTTGCTAGCATGTTTTAGCATGTTTCTAGTATGTTGCTAGCATGTTTAGCACTTGCTGGCACTTTTTTACATGTTATTAGGAGTCCACAACAGTGTTAAACATGTCACTTCCTGTTGCCAGTAGGTGGCGCTATGACTGTAACTGAATATGAGCATGGACATGTGTTCAGGACAGAACTCTTATCAAACGTGTGAAGTTTGGGGCAGATTGGACATTGTTTGCCTGAGTTACAGCAACTTCCTGTTTCATGGTGAAACATCGAAATTTGTCAGGCCGCCGAGGACACGCCCTTCGACGAAAACTCAAGATCTTCGCAATTTAACGTCGCAAAGGCCTTAAGATTACACTCACCAAATTTGAAGATGATCAGATTAAAACTGTAGGAGGAGTTTGTTAAAGTACGAGGCCTGAAAATGGCAAAAACTGCACAAAAATCTGAGAGGAAGTTCAAAATGGCTGACTTCCTGTTGTGTTTAGGGCTATGCTCCAAGAGACTTTTTTGTAGGTATTGGGCCATTACATGTATGTACCGAATTTCGTACACGTACGTGAAACGTAGCGGGAGGCGCACTCCGTTGAACCTTCATAGGTGGCGCTATCGAGCCATTTTGCCCCGCCCAATTCTGAAATGCATATCAGATGTAAATTTTCGCCAGTTCTGACGCTTGTGCAAATTTTCGTGAGTTTTCGTGCATGTTTAGGTCCTCAAAAATGCGATTCATTGCGGAGAATAATAATAATAATAATAACTAGAAAAAGTTCGTCGAGACAAACTTTAAGTTGGCTTGTGAAAGTTTTGACCAATAAGTTTGAAGAAGTTTGAAGTTTAAAGTAGTTTAAAGATTAAATTAGTTTGAATTTCAAAGTAGTTTAAAGTAGCATAAAGTTTGAATTAGTTTAAAGTTTAAATTAGTCTGAATTTTAAAGGAGTTTAAAGTTTAAATTAGTTTGAATTTTAAAGTAGTTTGAAGTTTAAATTAGTTTGAAGTTTAAATTAGTTTAAAGTTTAAATTAGTTTAAAGTTTCAATTAGTTTAAAGTTTTATATAGTTTAAAGTAGTTTAAAGTTTAAAGTATAGTTTGAAGTAATTTAAAGTTGCTAGGGTGTTTCTAGTGGGAAAGAAAGATTAGTTAGAAAGAAAGAAAGAAAGATTACAAAGAAAGAGAGAAAGAAAGAAAGATAGAAAGATTAGTTAGAAAGAAAGAGAGAAAGAAAGAGAGAAAGAAAGATCGAAAGATTAGTTAGAAAGAAAGAAAGATTAGTTAGAAAGAAAGAAAGAAAGAAAGAAAGATTGAAAGAAAGATTAGAAAGAAAGAGAGAAAGAAAGAAAGAAAAAAGAAAGAAAGAAAAATAGAAAGATTAGTCAGAAAGAAAGATTAGAAAGAGAGAAAGAAAGAAAGAAAGAAAGAAAGAAAGATTGAAATAAAGATTAGAAATAAAGAGAGAAAGAAAGAAAGATAGATAGAAAGATTAGTTAGAAAGAAATAGATTAGTTAGAAAGGAAAGAAAGAAAGATTAGAAAGAGAGAAAGAAAGATAGAAAGGAAGATTAGTTAGAAAGAAAGAAAGAAAGATTGAAAGAAAGATTAGAAAGAAAGATTGAAATAAAGATTAGAAAGAAAGATAGAAAGATTAGTTAGAAAGAAAGAAAGAAAGAAAGAAAGAAAGAAAGATTAGTTAGAAAGAAATAGATTAGTTAGAAAAGAAAGAAAGAAAGATTAGTTAGAAAGAAAGATTAGAAAGAGAGAAAGAAAGAAAGATAGAAAGATTAGTTAGAAAGAAAGAAAGATAGAAAGGAAGATTAGTTAGAAAGAAAGAAAGAAAGAAAGAGAAAGAAAGAAAGAAAGACAGAAAGAAAGAAAGAAAGAAAGAAAGAAAGAAAGAAAGAAAGAAAGAAATATTGAAATAAAGATTAGAAAGAAAGAAATAGATTAGTTAGAAAAGAAAGAAAGAAAGAAAGATTAGTTAGAAAGAAAGATTAGAAAGAGAGAAAGAAAGATAGAATGGAAGATTAGTTAGAAAGAAAGAAAGAAAGATTAGTTAGAAAGAAAGAAAAGAAAAGTTATAAATGAAGATTAGTTAGAAAGAAAGAAAGATTAGAAAGAAATAGAAAGAAAGAAAGATAGAAAGATTAGTTAGAAAGAAAGAACGATTAGTTAGAAAGAAAGAAAGTTAGAAAGGAAGATTAGTTAGAAAGAAAGAAAGAAAGATTGAAATAAAGATTAGAAAGAAAGATTGAAAGAAAGATTAGAAAAAGAGAGAAAGAAAGAAAGATAGAAAGATTAGTTAGAAAGGAAGAAAGAAAGATTAGTTAGAAAGAAATAGATTAGTTAGAAAAGAAAGAAAGAAAGATTAGTTAGAAAGAAAGATTAGAAAGAGAGAAAGAAAGAAAGATATAAAGATTAGTTAGAAAGAAAGAAAGAAAGATTGAAATAAAAATTAGAAATAAAGAGAGAAAGAAAGTAAGATAGATAGAAAGATTAGTTAGAAAGAAAGAAAGATTAGTTAGAAAGAAATAGATTAGTTAGAAAGGAAAGAAAGAAAGATTAGTTAGAAAGAAAGATTAGAAAGAGAGAAAGAAAGATAGAAAGGAAGATTAGTTAGAAAGAAAGAAAGATTGAAAGAAAGATTAGAAAGAAAGATTAAAATAAAGATTAGAAAAAGATTGAAAGAAAGATTAGAAAAAGAGAGAAAGAAAGAAAGATAGAAAGATTAGTTAGAAAGAAAGAAAGAAAGAAAGAAAGATTAGTTAGAAAGAAATAGATTAGTTAGAAAAGAAAGAAAGAAAGGTTAGTTAGAAAGAAAGATTAGAAAGAGAGAAAGAAAGAAAGATATAAAGATTAGTTAGAAAGAAAGATTGAAATAAAGATTAGAAATAAAGAGAGAAAGAAAGAAAGATAGATAGAAAGATTAGTCAGAAAGAAAGAAAGATTAGTTAGAAAGAAATAGATTAGTTAGAAAGGAAAGAAAGAAAGATTAGTTAGAAAGAAAGATTAGAAGGAGAGAAAGAAAGATAGAAAGGAAGATTAGTTAGAAAGAAAGAAAGATAGAAAGGAAGATTAGTTAGAAAGAAAGAAAGAAAGAAAGAAAGAAAGAGAAAGAAAGAAAGAAAGACAGAAAGAAAGAAAGAAAGAAAGATTGAAATAAAGATTAGAAAGAAAGAAATAGATTAGTTAGAAAAGAAAGAAAGAAAGAAAGAAAGATTAGTTAGAAAGAAAGATTAGAAAGAGAGAAAGAAAGATAGAATGGAAGATTAGTTAGAAAGAAAGAAAGAAAGATTAGTTAGAAAGAAAGAAAAGAAAAGTTATAAATGAAGATTAGTTAGAAAGAAAGAAAGATTAGAAAGAAATAGAAAGAAAGAAAGATAGAAAGATTAGTTAGAAAGAAAGAACGATTAGTTAGAAAGAAAGAAAGTTAGAAAGGAAGATTAGTTAGAAAGAAAGAAAGAAAGATTGAAATAAAGATTAGAAAGAAAGATTGAAAGAAAGATTAGAAAAAGAGAGAAAGAAAGAAAGATAGAAAGATTAGTTAGAAAGGAAGAAAGAAAGATTAGTTAGAAAGAAATAGATTAGTTAGAAAAGAAAGAAAGAAAGATTAGTTAGAAAGAAAGATTAGAAAGAGAGAAAGAAAGAAAGATATAAAGATTAGTTAGAAAGAAAGAAAGAAAGATTGAAATAAAAATTAGAAATAAAGAGAGAAAGAAAGTAAGATAGATAGAAAGATTAGTTAGAAAGAAAGAAAGATTAGTTAGAAAGAAATAGATTAGTTAGAAAGGAAAGAAAGAAAGATTAGTTAGAAAGAAAGATTAGAAAGAGAGAAAGAAAGATAGAAAGGAAGATTAGTTAGAAAGAAAGAAAGATTGAAAGAAAGATTAGAAAGAAAGATTGAAATAAAGATTAGAAAAAGATTGAAAGAAAGATTAGAAAAAGAGAGAAAGAAAGAAAGATAGAAAGATTAGTTAGAAAGAAAGAAAGAAAGAAAGATTAGTTAGAAAGAAATAGATTAGTTAGAAAAGAAAGAAAGAAAGATTAGTTAGAAAGAAAGATTAGAAAGAGAGAAAGAAAGAAAGATATAAAGATTAGTTAGAAAGAAAGATTGAAATAAAGATTAGAAATAAAGAGAGAAAAAAAGAAAGATAGATAGAAAGATTAGTCAGAAAGAAAGAAAGATTAGTTAGAAAGAAATAGATTAGTTAGAAAGGAAAGAAAGAAAGATTAGTTAGAAAGAAAGATTAGAAGGAGAGAAAGAAAGATAGAAAGGAAGATTAGTTAGAAAGAAAGAAAGATTGAAAGAAAGATTAGAAAGAAAGATTGAAATAAAGATTAGAAAAAGATTGAAAGAAAGATTAGAAAAAGAGAGAAAGAAAGAAAGAAAGATAGAAAGATTAGTTAGAAAGAAAGAAAGAAAGATTAGTTAGAAAGAAATAGATTAGTTAAAAAAGAAAGAAAGAAAGATTAGTTAGAAAGAAAGATTAGAAAGAGAGAATGAAAGAAAGATATAAAGATTAGTTAGAAAGAAAGATTGAAATAAAGATTAGAAATAAAGAGAGAAAGAAAGAAAGATAGATAGAAAGATTAGTTAGAAAGAAAGAAAGATTAGTTAGAAAGAAATAGATTAGTTAGAAAGGAAAGAAAGATTAGTTAGAAAGAAAGATTAGAAGGAGAGAAAGAAAGATAGAAAGGAAGATTAGTTAGAAAGAAAGAAAGAAAGATTGAAAGAAAGATTAGAAAGAAAGATTGAAATAAAGATTAGAAAGAAAGAGAGAAAGAAAGAAAGATAGAAAGATTAGTTAGAAAGAAAGAAAGAAAGATTAGTTAGAAAGAAATAGATTAGTTAGAAAAGAAAGAAAGAAAGAAAGATTAGTTAGAAAGAAAGATTAGAAAGAGAGAAAGAAAGAAAGATAGAAAGATTAGTTAGAAAGAAAGAAAGATAGAAAGAAAGATAGATTAGTTAGAAAGAAAGAAAGAAAAAGATATATAGATAGATAGATAGATAGATAGATAGATAGATAGATAAAATAGTCAGATGATAGATAGATAGGAATAGTTAGATGATAGAAAGATTAGTAAGAAAGAAAAAGAGAGAGAAAGAAAGATTAGAAAGAAAGAAAGAAATATAGATTAGTTAGAAAGAAAGAAAGATAGAAAGAAAGATAGATTAGTTAGAAAGAAAGAAAGATTAGTAAGAAAGAAAGAAAGATTAGTTAGAAAGAAAGAATGAAAGATAGATTAGTTAGAAAGAAAGAAAAAGATAGATAGATAGATAGATAGATAGATAGATAGATAGATAGATAGATAGATAGATAGATAGATAGATAAAATAGTCAGATGATAGATAGATAGATAGATATATAGATAGATAGATAGATAGATAGATAGATAGATAGATAGATAGATAGATAGATAGATAGATAGATAGATAGATAGATAGATAGATAGATAAAATAGTCAGATGATAGATAGATAGAAATAGTTAGATGATAGAAAGATTAGTAAGAAAGAAAGAAAGATAGAAAGAAAAAGAGAGAGAAAGAAAGATTAGAAAGAAAGAATGGGTAGATAGATAGATAGATAGATAGATAGATAGATAGATAGATAGATAGATAGATAGATAGATAGATAGATAGATAGATAGATAGATAGATAGATAGATAGATAGATAGATAAGTGTCATAGATAGATGAGTTTATTAGTTTAAATGAGTCTCAATGGCTCATATAGTATATAGAATGGCAGTTTGATTCAGTCTAGGGCTTCAAGGAGTTTAGATTTGAATTTTTGGCAGTTGGGGAGTTTGAAAATCTGAACATTCCGCAATGTTAAGTCAATGGGAGTTTTTTCGAGTTTTAATCGTCATTTTTAGGAAAACCGTATGTCCAATCAGTTAGAAAAGATATAGCATACCGAGTCAGAACAGTTTGAGTGTCTGAGCCAAGTTTGGAGTATGTAGAGTTAAAGCTCTAGGAGGAGTTAGAATTGTAAATTTTACCTGCAAGAAGAAGAATCGGAATAATAACTAGAATGTACATTTCCAGAAGAAAATATGAAGTGGTGCTTGCAGTGGCAAAACTCACCACTCGGTTGGTAGTGTGTGGTACATGATTGCATACGAGCCAACAAACATGTCTGTACGATGTTCTGGTGCTGAGATATGGCTTATTCATGTTGTTCAGGTGGTTGCTAGGGTGTTTTGGGTGGTTTCTAGGGTATTCTGGGTGGTTGCTAGGTCGTTGCTAGGCGGTTGCTAAGGTATTCTGGGTGGTTGCTAGGGCGTTGCTAGGCGGTTGCTATGGTATTCTGGGTGGTTGCTAGGCGGTTGCTAGGGTATTCTGGGTGGTTGCTAGGATGTTGCTAGGTGGTTGCTAGGGTATTCTGGGTGGTTGCTAGGGCGTTGCTAGGCGGTTGCTAGGGTATTATGGGTGGTTGCTAGGATGTTGCTAGGTGGTTGATAAGGTATTCTGGGTGGTTGCTAGGCGGTTGCTAGGGTGTTCTGAGTGGTTGCTAGGCGGTTGCTAGGGTATTCTGGTTTGTTGCTATGTTGTTGCTAGGCGGTTGCTAGGGTATTCTGGGTGGTTGCTAGGGTGTTGCTAGGCAGTTGCTAGGGTATTCTTGGTGGTTGCTAGGGCGTTGCTAGGCGGTTGCTAGGGTGTTCTGGGTGGTTGCTATGGTGTTGCTAGGTGGTTGCTAGGGTATTCTGGGTGGTTGCTATGGCGTTGCTAGGCGATTGCTAGGGTATTCTGGGTGGTTGCTAGGCGGTTGCTAGGGTGTTCTGGGTGGTTGCTAGGTGGTTGCTAGGGTATTCTGGGTGGTTGCTATGGTGTTGCTAGGCGGTTGCTAGGGTATTCTGGGTGGTTGCTAGGACGTTGCTAGGTGGTTGCTAAGGTATTCTGGGTGGTTGCTATGGTGTTACTAGGTGGTTGGTAGTTGTCACAGATGGTTACTATTGGAGTTCTTAACACTTTCTTGGCATGATTTAGCACTACCTAATTGCTATTAGCATGTAGCTATTCACAGCTAGCATGTGTAGCATGTTGGAAGCCCTGTTTGCTAGCATGAGTCAAAAGAGCCAAACCACATCTCTATACGATGTTCTGATACAGAGATATAGGTCTTGCAAAATGGTTGCTAGGGTACTCTGTTTGGTTGCTAGGGAATGGCTTGGCAGCTGCCAGTCATCAAAGTCCAAAGGTTGCTTGTCAGTATGAATGATATAAACCAACTCCCATGCCTCTGTGACATTCAGAATGGAAGATATCCCTCTATAGATTTTAGTTGCTAAGGTGCTAAGGATTTGACGCCTCACTCAGGGGTCTGTGGCAAACTTTGCGAGAGGAGTTACGCGCCAAACTTTTGTGTGGAATAAGAATAATAACTAGAATGTACATTTCCAGAAGAAAATGTGAAGTGGTGCTTGCAGTGGCAAAACTCACCACTCGGTTGCTAGGGTGTGGTACATGATTGCATACGAGCCAACAAACATGTCTGTACGATGTTCTGGTGCTGAGATATGGCTTATTCATGTTGTTCAGGTGGTTGCTAGGGTGTTTTGGGTGGTTTTTAGGGTATTCTGGGTGGTTGCTAGGGCGTTGCTAGGCGGTTGCTAGGGTATTCTGGGTGGTTGCTAGGATGTTGCTAGGTGGTTGCTAGGGTATTCTGGGTGGTTGCTAGGGCGTTGCTAGGCGGTTGCTAAGGTGTTCTGGGTGGTTGCTAGGCGTTGCTAGGGTATTCTGGGTGGTTGCTATGGTGTTGCTAGGCGGTTGTTAGGGTATTCTGGGTGGTTGCAAGGGCGTTGCTAGGCAGTTGCTAGGTTATTCTTGGTGGTTGCTAGGGTGTTGCTAGGAGGTTGCTAGGGTGTTCTGGGTGGTTGCTATGGTGTTGCTAGGTGGTTGCTAGGGTATTCTGGGTGGTTGCTATGGCATTTCTAGGCGGTTGCTAGGGTATTCTGGGTGGTTGCTAGTCGGTTGCTAGGGTGTTATGGGTGGTTGCTATGGTGTTGCTAGGCGGTTGCTAGGGTATTCTGGGTGGTTGCTAGGGTGTTGTTAGGCAGTTGCTAGGGTATTCTTGGTGGTTGCTAGGGCGTTGCTAGGCGGTTGCTAGGGTGTTCTGGGTGGTTGCTATGGTGTTGCTAGGTGGTTGCTAGGGTATTCTGGGTGGTTGCTATGGCGTTGCTAGGCGGTTGCTAGGGTATTCTGGGTGGTTGGTAGGCGGTTGCTAGGGTGTTCTGGGTGGTTGCTAGGCGGTTGCAAGGGTATTCTGGGTGGTTGCTATGGTGTTGCTAGGCGGTTGCTAGTGTATTCTGGGTGGTTGCTAGGACGTTGCTAGGTGGTTGCTAAGGTATTCTGGGTGGTTGCTATGGTGTTACTAGGTGGTTGGTAGTTGTCACAGATGGTTACTATTGGAGTTCTTAACACTTTCTTGGCATGATTTAGCACTACCTAATCGCTATTAGCATGTAGCTATTCACAGCTAGCATGTGTAGCATGTTGGAAGCCCTGTTTGCTAGCATGAGTCAAAAGAGCCAAACCACATCTCTATACGATGTTCTGATACAGAGATATAGGTCTTGCAAAATGGTTGCTAGGGTACTCTGTTTGGTTGCTAGAGAATGGCTTGGCAGCTGCCAGTCATCAAAGTCCAAAGGTTGCTTGTCAGTATGAATGATATAAACCAACTCCCATGCCTCTGTGACATTCAGAATGGAAGATATCCCTCTATAGATTTTAGTTGCTAAGGTGCTCGACAATGGTTACTAGGGAGGGGCTAGGAAGTGTTGAGGGGATTCATGATTGGCTGTGTGCTGCCCCGAGTCAAACGAGACCACCCTTGTGTTTCTATGACACTTCTATCCAGAGATATTCTTTTGACCTCTTTCAATGGAAGTCTATGGGACTTGTTGCTAAGGTGTTGTTGTTTTCTAAAGTGACAGTTTAGACAGTTGACAGTTGACAGTGACAGTTGTCCCAACTAAAGTGACAGTTGGGATTTGAATTTCTGAACATTCCGCAATGTTAAGTCAATGGGATTTTTTTGGCCGTTTTTTCGTCCGCTGTGCGAACATCGTACACCCGATCGCTTAGAAAAGTCATAGCACACCTCTCCTCAATGAGCCGGTCGATTTGACGCCTCACTCAGAGGTCTGTGATAAACGGTGTGGGACGAGTTACGCGCCAAACTTTGTGTGGAATAATTTTTGCAAGATAACACTAGTGTTGCCTTGCCTTTGGCAAGCACCACTAATAAGTATACAGAAGAACACTAGTGATGCCTTGCTTTCAGCAAGCACCACTAATAATAAGTATACAGAAGAACATTAGTGTTGCTTTGCCTATGGCAAGCACCACTAATAAGTATACAGAAGAACACTAGTGTTGCTTTGCCTATGGCAAGCACCACTAATAAGTATACACAATAACAATAGTGATGCCTTGCTTTCAGCAAGCAGCACTAACTAGAATGTACATTTCCAGAAGAAAATGTGAAGTGGTCCTTGCAGTGGCAAAACTCGCCACTCGGTTGCTAGGGTGTGGTACATGATTGCATACGAGCCAACAAACATGTCTGTACGATGTTCTGGTGCTGAGATATGGCTTATTCATGCTGTTCAGTTGGTTGCTAGGGTGTTTTGGGTGGTTGCTAGGGTGTTCTGTTTGGTTGCTAGGGTAATTTGGGTGGTTGCTAGGGCGTTGCTAGGGTGTTCTGGGTGGTTGCTAGGTGGTTGCTAGGGTGTTCTGGGTGGTTGCTATGGTGTTGCTAGGCGGTTGCTAGGGTATTCTGGATGGTTGCTAGGGCATTGCTAGGCAGTTGCTAGGGTATTCTTGGTGGTTGCTAGGGCTTTGCTAGGCGGTTGCTAGGGTGTTCTGGGTGGTTGCTATGGTGTTGCTAGGTGGTTGCTAGGGTATTTTGGGTGGTTGCTATGGCGTTGCTAGGCGGTTGCGAGGGTATTCTGGGTGGTTGCTAGGCGGTTGCTAGGGTGTTCTGGGTGGTTGCTGGGCGGTTGCTAGGGTATTCTGGGTGGTTGCTATGGTGTTGCTAGGCGGTTGCTAGGGTATTCTGGGTGGTTGCTAGGCGTTGCTAGGTGGTTGCTAAGGTATTCTGGGTGGTTGCTATGGTGTTACTAGGTGGTTGGTATTTGTCACAGATGGTTACTATTGGAGTTCTTAACACTTTCTTGGCATGATTTAGCACTTACCTAATCGCTATTAGCATGTAGCTATTCACAGCTGGCATGTGTAGCATGTTGGAAGTCCTGTTTGCTAGCATGAATCAAAAGAGCCAAACCACATCTCTATACGATGTTCTGATGCAGAGATATAGGTCTTGCAAAATGGTTGCTAGGGTACTCTGTTTGGTTGCTAGGGAATGGCTTGGCAGCTGCCAGTCATCAAAGTCCAAAGGTTGCTTGTCAGTATGAATGATATAAACCAACTCCCATGCCTCTGTGACATTCAGAATGGAAGATATCCCTCTATAGATTTTAGTTGCTAAGGTGCTCGACAATGGTTGCTAGGGAGGGGCTAGGAAGTGTTGAGGGGATTCATGATTGGCTGTGTGCTGCCCCGAGTCAAACGAGACCACCCTTGTGTTTCTATGACACTTCTATCCAGAGATATTCTTTTGACCTCTTTCAATGGAAGTCTATGGGACTTGTTGCTAAGGTGCTCTAAATGGTTGCTAGGGCGTGGCTTAATAGCTTCACAATGATCCTGAGAGACTGATTGGTCATCTGAGAAAAATGAGCCCGTCCCCCTTGTCTCTATGACACTGTGATCCAGAGCTATGCTCAATACAAAATCCCTATGCAATGTGTAGGACGGCCCATTTCATGGGCCGTCCTACACCATAGTAAGTCAATAGGAAACTTTGGGGGCCTCTTGTCCCCCAGGGGTGCAACTTTTACCCCATTGTGAGGTATGTTCTTACAGAGCCTGCCAGCCTCTTCAAATGTGGTAAATTACAAGTTTCTGAGAAATCATTGGTCAGTGCTACGAGTCGTCAAAGTTTGTGGCAATGTTAAGTCTATGGGATTTTTTTTACTCAATGATTTGCCCCTGGGGCAAACACCGTACCCCCGATCGGTAAGAAAAGGTGTCGGCGTGTATTTTTTTAAAAGGAGTTTTTATAGAGTTTTTATAGAGTTATTTAGTATGGCACTATCGCCCTATACTATCGCCCAAGGTTGCTAGGGTGCTGTAACTGGTTGCTATGGTGAGGCTATGAAGATTTTAGGCCATTAATTATTGGCTGCTTGATAATATAAATCCTCTGAGGGAGAGAGAGAGGGAGAGGGAGAGAAACGCAGGGGTGTCAGGCCCTTTGTGTCTGTGTGTGTGAAAAAGTCGGTTGGGATTTGAATTTCTGAACATTCCGCAATGTTAAGTCAATGGGATTTTTTTGGCCGCTTTTTCGTCCGCTGTGCGAACATCGTACACCCGATCGCTTAGAAAAGTCATAGCACACCTCTCCTCAATGAGCCGCACGATTTGACTTCTCACTCAGGGGTCTGTGATAAACGGTGCGGGACGAGTTACGCGCCAAACTTTGTGTGGAATAATTTTTGCAAGATAACACTAGTGTTGCCTTGCCTTTGGCAAGCACCACTAATAATAAGTATACAGAAGAACACTAGTGTTGCTTTGCCTATGGCAAGCACCACTAATAATAATAATAAGTATACACAATAACAATAGTGATGCCTTGCTTTCAGCAAGCACCACTAATAATACGTTTAAATAGGATTTCAGTAAGTTGGCTCTCACAAGCCAACTTAATAAACAGAGCAATTCCAAAAGGGTCCTCGCACCATCGGTGCTCGGGCCCTAATGACTTAAGGGTCAAGAGCTCAACTAAAGCAAACACTGATCACCATAATGGCAACATACCAATTACCATTTTTTTCCTTCAGTGACTCTACTTGTTAACATCAAGTGTCTTCAATAATGCTCAATCATCACTCAATTAAGCACTTAATTATCTCATTAACTTAAACACTGGTTCAGTGTTACTATAACACTCTGAGAGTGTGGACTCATATAAACACTGAGCAGTGTTAATTTAACACTGGGGATTTTGCTGTGTAGGAACCATTACCGGATATGCTTGACAAACACAGACAAAGCCTGTAAGACAATTTACATTTCATATATATTTATATATGCAAATATTTACCATTTACATAAGATTTGTTTGGTAAAGTAGATAAAAAAAAATAATAATCTGAGAAAAACTATCCCAGAGATCCACAAGCAAAGCCTTAATCTATTTTAAAATAAATTGATGCTTTAATTCTTAAAGGTGCAATGTGTAAAAATTTTGAGTATCTATTAACGGAAATGCAATATGACATCCATAACTATGTTTTCAGTGGTGTATAAAGAACTTACTTAATAAACGGTAATGTTTTTATTACCTTAGAATGAGACATTTATATCTACATAACCGCGGGAATCCCCTTCTATGAAGGTCGACATATTGTGACGTCATGTTTCTATCGTAGCCGAATGCGAACACACAGCGCTACAGAGCGCGTTTCGTCACTACCTTGAAAGAGAAGCCGCAGAAAGCTAGAAGCTAGCCATAAACACCGTGAGTAGTGACTTTTCCCTTGTCAGTGGTGTAAAATATGTAGTTGGATTGTTTAATGTAACTTAGTTCTTCTCCCTCGCTGTGTTATGGCTTTGCTATGTGGGGATAAATGTGCTGGTTACGTTCGTGAGACAGCTGATTAGTACTCTTGTCATTGACCGTAAAACAGTAACGTTACAGGAATCACCAACCCGTCGATCGCAGTCGACAAGTCGATCTTGGAAGCATTTTAAGTCGATCGCGAAGAGTTTTCAAAATCAGAGAAAATGTGTCTAGGGGATGCGGAGGCGCGCGCGGCAAAAATGGCATCCGCATCCCCTAGACACATTTTCTCTGATTTTGAAAACTCTTCGCGATCGACTTAAAATGCTTCCAAGATCGACTTGTCGACTGCGATCGACGGGTTGGTGATTCCTGTAACGTTACTGTTTTACGGTCAATGGGCAACGCGGACGCGTCGAGTTTAAACAAGGCTTTACGCTTTAACCAGCTCAGCCACAGTAACAGCTCATATTTAGCCAGCTAAACTTTTACTACCCTGTTAGAAAAGATATATAGTTGCATAGTTTCATGTGGTTCTTCTCCATCGCTGTATTATGGGTTTGTGGGGGGAAATGTGCTGGTTACGTTTGTGAGACAATCAGCTGATTACTATTATTATATTATAGATTAAGACCCTTGATCCTCACCTGACTATGGCTTTGTAAACTTTATCCATGATGTGGTTTATAATGGACTGTGGTACAGAAACAGTGACAATGTTACACACTCTTGGCTTACTCTAGCTATTCTCTGCTGTCTCAGACCACGATATGTTTGTCCCATGTTAGACACCGTAGCTTCTTCGAAAGGGAGGGGTGAGCAGTGGGCTGAGCCATTAGTGCAACTCGCAGCCGAACCGCTAGATGTCGCTAAAAATCACACACTGCACCTTTAACTGAGGCATTAAATTGATCCAAAGTGACAGTAAAGACATTTATAATGTTACAAAAGATTATATTTCAAATTAATGCTGTTCTTTTGAACCTTCTATTCATCAAAGAATCCCGAAAAACAAAATGTGTCACGGTTTCCACAAAAATATGAAGCAGCACAACTGTTTTCAACATTAATAATAATCATAAATGTTTCTTGAGCATCAAATCATCATATTATACTGATTTCTGAAGGATCATGTGACACTGAAGACTGGAGTAATGATGCTGAAAATTCAGCTTTGATCACAGGAATAAATTACACTTTACTATATATTCACATAAAACACTTTTTTTTTTTATTATTGTTATAATACTTCATTACTGGTTAAAAATGGCTTCATTATAGGCAAACATGAATGTATGAAACAACAGCTAATCTCGAATATTTCGATTTTTTTTTTTTTGGCAAGAAATGTAAACTAAACTACAAACAGAGCAATATTCTGAACACGGGGAAACTGTAGAAACCGCAGAACGTATTAGTGTGAATCTAGTAAAATAGCAGATCATGTATGTTGTACTTTACCCAGTAAGATCCACAGGGACTTGAAGAGCTTCTTCATGGTTGGTCAAAGGTGTTTGTCTTTCTTTAGTGATGGAGAGAGAGAGCGATACTCATTTTAGGGAGGATGATGTTTTTAATGCTCATCACATGATCAACCGTGTCTCTCCTCCCTTCTGTCACACTCGCCTGTCTTCAAGCAAACACTATTTATGTTTACCTCGTCCTTAACACAATAAGATTCATTAGTTACCTTAGTTAACATGAACTAAGAATGAACAATACTTCTACAGCATTTATTAATCTTAGTTCATATTAATTTCAACATTTACTAATACATTATTAAAATCAAAGGTTGTATTTGTTAACATTAGTTAATGCACTGTGAACTAACATGAACAAACAATGAAGAGCTGTATTTTTTTATTAACTAACATTAACAAAGATGAACTAGTAACAACTGACATTGATCACTGTTAGTTAATGTTAGTTAATACATTAACTAATGTTAACTGAACCTTATTGTAAAGTGTTACCACCTTGTCCTAATGTCTGTTGAATCAATGTGATTTTTCTGCTATTGTTATTGTGTACATCTTTATTTCAGATTCATGAACCTGTGTAAAGAACTGCACACACATATTGTGTTCAGCACAGATTTTCAGTGTGTTTGACCTGTTAGTTTACACAGACCTACTGGTTTCAAAAACACAGATAAACAAATAAGTGTCAAATCAGGAGCTGCAGACTAAACCACCAATGCTTAAAGGTGCTCATGTGTTTTCCATTGTTGAACTTAACTTTAGACATCAGAGCTTCTCCATCCTTTAACTCTTTCCCTACCAGCATTTAAATAATAATAATAATACAAAAGTTTCCAGCCAGCACCAGCTTTTTTGATCATTTCACAAAACTCCAGAATATTTTGTTTATGAATATCTGAACATACAATATATCAAAAGAAAGAACAGAGTCACAGCTTTAAACATTATTTATTCTAGCTTCATGCATACTTTTATTATCAACACTTGAATGTGAGACATGAAACATTTAAAATAGGTCTGTAATTTAGGATCTATTTGTGGTTTCTTAACAAAAGGGCTTAATAACTTAAAGGTTCTTGGAACATGACCTAGAGATAAAGTTATTGAAATTGTTGAATTTGCAGGGCAAGCTCAAACTACTTATAGCAACACTATGTAATTTTTCAACCTTCATAATATATTTCCAAGACCCTTGAGATGGTACATCGACTTACAATAGGTTGAATGACACGTCTGCCATAGCCTGACAGTGTCTGTATCGCTTTTACTGGCACTGTGTAACTCTCTCTCTCTCTCTATGCTCGTTCTTTCAGTAACATGCACTGTGTCAAAAGCGCAGCAGTCAGTCATCTATAAAGTGTTTATAAATTTATAAATATATCAGGGAGTCAGGGAACTGACAACCGCGCGAAATGTAAAAGGCTGAATAACATGGCCTGGCCATGTTACTGAATCTATCTAGTCCTCCATTTATCTTCATGAATCAAGTAATGCTAGTAGAGTAGCGAATTATCAATCTGGTAGCTACACTAACATGCTAGTTTACGCTGGTTATATTAAATAATCTTTCAGGATAACTATCCTAATGTCTGCAGGCTGATAATCATGTTTGTTTATTTATTTTTCTGGTGAAAGTGTCTTGCCTCAGGCTATAATGCAAATCGATTTTCAAATTTGCAGATTCATCTACTGTATGGTAGCTTGATATTATAATATTGACGATATATGGCTATTACCTACCACACAAACATTGAATTGAATTAGCATATCCGTTATGTAAAACAGTAGACAATAGGCTACTATAATGACGCTGTCTTGTAAACGTGAGCTACGCGATCTTTTGACGTTTGAAAAAAAATAAAACCCATGAAATGATATTCATATGACATGCTGAAATATATGCCAATGTACCTGGGAAGAAGACATTTCACACGCAACGCTGGCAGTCTGTCCAAGACGTGAGAGCTAATGTACATGTATTCCCTGGTGTAACCATGACAGATTTTACCACAGTAGTAGAAGACAATACTGTTTCCCAACTGTAGGGGGACCCCGAGAGCAAAAAACGCAAAAACGACATAGTGCTGCTTTAAAGCCTAGTTTGGGCTTGGCCGGCAAATTTAGGGTTCATTATTAGAAATGTATTTGTGGGGGTCACGTGATGCAGCTGAGCTAGAGGGACGCGTTCCTGGATGCTCTCCGAAAATGTATTCTTAAAAACACTCTTATCCCTTCAAAAGAGGAAAACTACTCTTTTATTCTGATTCGTCTGCCGCGTAATGGATCTAAGATCTAGAAATAAGCAAACTAACTCGACGAGTGTACATACTTCATCGAGTGAAAAGGAAGACCAGCAACAAGAAGCAAGCATTAGCAAGATGGCGCACGGACAAGCACAACCTACCGGGGACAAGGCTCTTATTCTTCAAGAGATACGAAATGGGAACCTAGCCCTTTCCAATAAATTGGATACCAAAACGGCAGAGATTAACGAATCCATATCGGGTTTAAAGTCCATGCTTGACAATCTGACATCCCGCGTCACTGAAACGGAGGATCGCATCGGAGCGGCGGAGGATCATGTCACCGAGTTGGATTCGCGGGTGATCAAGTTGACTAAGGACAATGAATATTTGATGGAGAAAGTTGAGTCACTTGAAAACTACAGCAGACGCAATAATATCCGCGTTCTCAACGTGCGTGAAGGTTGTGAGGGGAGTGACCCGGTCACTTTTTTCGCCGATTGGCTTCCGACTGTATTGGGTCAAGAGCATTTTCCCGAGCCGCTGATAATAGAGCGAGCACATCGGACGCCCGCGCCAAGACCATCCGCGGAGGAAAGGCCGAGGGCTGTGTTGATACGTCTGCTGAAATATCAGGACCGGGAGAAGATACTTCGTACGGCAGCAAAATTGTCCAGGGAAAGCAACGGTCCCATATTGTACGAGAATGCGCCGGTTATGTTTTTTCCTGACCTGAGTGCCAACTTGGTGAAGCGCCGAAAGGAATATGATCGGGTAAAGAAAGATCTGAAGTCCAAAGGTATCCAGTTTGCTTTACTTTATCCCGCTACGTTGAGGGTAACGCTCTCAGATGGGAAAAAGAAAACATTTAAAACGCCAAGAGAAGCAGCAGCATTTGTGAGAGAGAACACTTGAAAATGGAAGAGAAGTGTAAACAAATGACCTGACGCACCTTCTTAATCTCAACCATTGTGCAAACTGTAACGTTAAGACACCACAATTTTACGATATTGTTCACCTACTTGAGTGGTTATCTTATTACAGTCAGTTCTATTTTAGAGTGATTCATATAATATTCTATATTATATATCGGAGAGCCCCTGGGGGGCAGAATATCTTTAAGTTTAAGTTAGAATAGTTGTTCACGGATACAAGACCTTTCTAGAGGAAGGGAAGTGTGCCACACTTTTTGAAGATGGCGCTAGGGGGTTCTTTATGTGTTTTTTTTTTTTTTTTTTTGGGTAATTTTCTTTTTTGTTTGGGTGCTCCATTTATTTGTTGCTTACATGTTTACATATGCTCTGTTTATGGTAATATTGTGAGAGATCGAATGAAGCTCATAAATAAGAAAGAACTTAGTGGATAGAGTATTGAAATTTGTCAGTTTTAATGTTAATGGATTGAATGGGCCGATTAAAAGGAAAAGGGTTTTGGCATATCTTAAAAAGTTAAAAGTAGATTTAGTTTTCCTACAAGAAACTCACCTCACTGCGCAGGAACACAAAAAATTAAAGAGAGAATGGGTGGGGCAGGTAGTGTCATCCTCATTCAATTCAAGAGCCAGAGGAGTAGCCATCTTAATAAATAAAAATACACCTTTGGAAATACTTGATACTGATATTGACTCCTCAGGACGATATGTTTTTGTTAATTGTAGAATATTCTCAGAACAATGGTCACTCCTAAATTTATATGCACCGAATTATGATGATGAATTGTTCATGCAAAATATGTTTCTAAAGGCTGCGGGGGGGCAACAAAATATACTTATAGGAGGGGACTTTAACTTTTGCTTAGATCCTATAATGGACAAATCGACAAAGACCATTTCAAATTCAAAAGCAGCCAGAACCACTCAAACATATATGAAAGATCTAAATTTAATAGATATCTGGAGGCGGATGCACCCTCAGACTCGGGATTATTCCTTTTATTCATGCCCTCATAAATCCCATACTAGAATTGATTTATTCCTATTATCCACCCAATTATTCCATAGAGTATTAGACTCTGATTATTTATCTAGAACGTTATCGGATCATTCGCCACTGACTTTGTCCATCTTGTTTCCAGATAAACCTAAAACAGCATATAGGTGGCGCCTTAATCCCACTCTTCTACAAAGAACTGAATTTTGCACATTTATAAGAGACCAGATTAAGTTCTTTTGTGAAACAAACTGTGCTTCCTCCCCCGATAGCTTTATCTTATGGGATACGCTGAAAGCCTATTTGAGAGGGCAAATAATCTCCTATACAAAAGGCCTGAAAAGACAATATACAGAAGATATTGACAAATTAGAAAAAGAAATATTATCCCTAGAAAAAGATTATCAAAGAAATGGTTCTTCTGACACATATCAATCCTTAGTTCAGAAAAAACTCCAATACAATACATTAGACACTTACAAAATTGAAAGAGCCATTTTAAGAACTAGACAGAGGTATTATGAATTGGGAGAGAAAGCACATAAAATATTATCCTGGCAACTGAAGACCGAGGAAAACAATAGAAGTATTAATGCTATTCAAACTGAAACAGGCTCGATCTCATATAGTCCAACAGAAATTAATGATACATTTAAACACTTTTATTCAAATTTGTACAAATCAGAGCTGCCTAAAGATTTGACCCATATAGACAATTTTCTATCTAGAATCGAATTACAAAAAATTTGTGAAGAAGATAAAAAAAATGTGGACCTCCCCTTCACGCAGGCAGAAATAATAACAGCTCTCAATTCACTTCAGTCTAATAAATCCCCAGGAGAGGATGGTTTCCCACCTGAATTCTATAAGGAATTCAAAGATTTACT
Source organism: Gila orcuttii (assembly GCA_026230005.1). Lineage (NCBI taxonomy): Eukaryota > Metazoa > Chordata > Actinopteri > Cypriniformes > Leuciscidae > Gila > Gila orcuttii. The sequence goes on along the minus strand of JAPDVR010000001.1, from coordinate 2,799,748 downwards.
CACACCACTGATTATGGATGTAATAAATCTTTCATCTAAGACGCATAGGCTTCCAGAATCATCTACGACTGCTATAATCACAGTTATATTAAAAAAAGATAAAGATCCACTAAAATGTGCCTCTTATAGGCCTATTTCATTACTGAACTCAGATTATAAATTGATCTCTAAAGTGTTAGCAAACAGGCTTAGCCTAGTATTACCAAAAATAATTAATCCAGATCAGAGCGGCTTCATCCAAAAACGACTATCTGCCAATAACTTAAGTAGGTTCTTCAATATAATTCATTTAGCAAAATCAAGGCCGGACCACACAGTGGCTGTGGCGTTAGACGCGGAAAAAGCCTTTGATAGGCTGGAATGGCCCTACTTATTTAAGGTGTTAGCTCAATTTGGTTTTGGAGATACATTCATTAACTGGGTGAGAACCCTATATTATAACCCCAAAGCAAAAATTACTACTAATGGACAAATTTCATCCCCATTTTCATTACATAGATCCAGTAGACAGGGATGCCCGCTGTCTCCGAGTCTGTTTGCCTTAGCCATTGAACCTTTGGCGGAAGCAATTAGAAGGGACCCGGATATAAAGGGCTTCGAGGTCGGACAGACAACCCATAAAATTAATTTATTAGCTGATGATGTTCTTTTATATTTAACAGACCCTTCTCACTCTCTCACTCGATTACAAGATTTATTAGACACCTATAGTATTGTTTCAGGATACAAAATAAACTATGATAAAAGTGAAATAATCCCCTTAACAACATTTAATTATCATGGGTATCAAGGTGCATCCGCATTCAAATGGGCCCTAACTGGAATAAAATATCTTGGTATAGTTGTGGATAATAACTTAAAAAATCTTTATAGGTTGAATTATTGTCCACTACTTAAAAAAATTGAGGAAGATTTACGCAGATGGACTAGTCTCCCCATTACTTTGATCGGGAGAATCAATTGCATTAAAATGAACATTCTACCAAGATTGCAGTATCTTTTCCAATCATTGCCTATTCCATTACCCCAAAACTTTTTCAAAACCCTTAATAAAAATGTAAGACAGTTCATTTGGAGCAACAAGGTACCAAGGATATCTTTGGAGAAATTAACGTGGGACTATCAGTCAGGGGGACTACAATTACCCAATTTTAGGAAATATTATTTTGCTGCCCAAATGAGGTTTCTTTGGTCTATGTCTGAGAAAGACACAATTCCATCCTGGGTTCATATTGCATTTCACTCCTTGAAAGATAACTCCTTTAGCGAATTTGTGTACAAATACAACTACCGAATTTTATCAAGGAAAACTGATAACCCAATTCTGTTACACCTTATTAAACTTTGGTATGATGTACATAAGACCATCGGCAAGGATATAAGACTGTCGCCAAAGTCACCTTTAAAACAAAACGAGCTTATCCCGATGACTGTAAATAACAAGATCCTGGAGGCATGGCATCACAGTGGAATTAATACGTTGGAGGATTGTTATGAGGATGGACTTTTCATGTCCTTTGAACAATTAAGGAGGAAATATAACCTGCCCAGCAATACTTTTTTTTGTTACCTTCAATTGCGATCCTTTTTGAGGAGCACTCTGAACGACAACATGACTCTGCCCAAGCTCACGGAAATGGAGAAATTGATGCAACAAAGTGGACAATGTAAGCTTATTTCCAAAGTGTACTCTTTGCTGATATCGGAATGTCCTAAACCTAAAAAGTCTAAGGGGAAGTGGGAATCAGACTTAATTACCACAATTGAAGACCAAGTTTGGTCAGAGTTGTGTAAAGACAGTTTATCTGCCACTAATAATGCACGGTATAGACTTATCCACTATAATTTCCTCCATCAGTTGTATTTAACTCCGGAGAAGATTCATAAATTCAAACCTGAGCTATCTGATGCATGCTTCCGCTGTACAATAGAGGTGGGCACCTTCCTACACTGTACTTGGTCGTGTGTAAAAGTAAGAGATTTCTGGATTGACTTTTGTAGTGTCTTGACTAAGATTACACAAATTTCATTACCGGTTGACCCAGAGTTTTGTTTGCTGGGGAACTTCATGAAAATTGATAAAATATTAAACAGGTTTCAGAAACATTTTCTGGAGATAGCTCTGGCAGTGGCTAGAAAATGCATTGCTGTCTCATGGAAGTCTGATTCCCCTCTATCTATAACTAGGTGGTATTTAGAAATGAATAGATGTGTGCCATTAGAAAAAATAACATATAGCCTTAGAAAGGGATACAATACTTTTATTAAAATCTGGCGACCCTATCTAGATCATGTGGATAATGTGATATTAGAATGTGACTGACCTCGAAGACATTGTTACATTACATTTCTACTGTAGAATATTGGAGCACCCTTTTGGGGAGGGGGGAGGGGGATTGTTTTTCTTTTTCTTTTTCTTATTTTACTTGTTCTTCTGTTTTTGTTTTTGTATACTGAAAAACTGAAAATAAAGTATTCCAAAAAAAAAAGAAATGTATTTGTGTGTGGTCAGCTATACTAACATGATATGTATAAGGTGGTTGAGACCACATGTGTTTGAAAAATGTGTGATGTGTTTTGAAAAAGGGAACTTTGAACATTGTTTGCCCCAGACATAGAGAAGGTGTGAAGCCAGAGAAAGGTCAAGGGGGCTACGATAGAAGAACTTACCATATAAAGCTTTTATGTTTGTGTCCCTAGTTTTACCACATAAGGGAATTTTAGCTGCACTATAATGACAGCTGATATTTAGAGTGTGGCCCTTAAGAACAAGGTTAATATAAAAAGGAGGGTAGAGTTATTTTTGGGGCTGCGCCTTGGGTAAAGACTTAAATGTGTTTCTTTTATTTTTGTCTTTGTATTATTCTGAATCTTTTTAAATAATACGAAATCATGTTGTGATGATTCGTAAAACTTCTTAAATAAGACTGACTAATTTTTCTCTAACAATATTTCAAGAATTTTTGTAATGAAATATTAATATTGGCAAATGCCACAAGGACTGAACTGACTGGAGGCCCCGCCGAGGACCCTGGATCGACATCCCACTTCTATGATTCAGAGGTAAGGGCAATATTTGATTGCAGAGGATTATGGAATTGTTTTTAGAAGTATCTAGTGGTTACAGCAGGATACACTCAAAAAAATGACTCTTTAAACTTACTCAATTTAATTATGGACAGTGGTTCCACACAAGCAAATTATTTTTTATTAGCATTAATGGAATTTGTTGAATCTATGTAAGCTCCTTGTGTTGTGACAACACAACTGAATCAGATAGAATCTATGTGAAATAGTAATGTCCAAACAAATCAACGGAATTGCTTCTCTGTAACTGATACAGACTTAACTGAACCGATATAGACTTTCATCGAACCTTCGTACAAGGTTAAAAACTAGTTCAAATGTGGCCATTGTGGACATATTTTCATTATATCGTGCGATATATCGCCCAGCCCTACTCTTGAGTGTGGACTCATATACACTCCCAGGTGTGTTAATTTAACACTGAGTTTTTGCTGTGTACAAAGAGCCGTAGTTAACTGACAAGCTGAGCCATATCGCATTAAATATCGCTGGCGATATGTCCTCGATTTTAACGCGATTTGGCTCAGCTTGTCAGTTAACTACGGCTCTTTGTAGTAAATGCCGCTCCATCTGAAAGCAGGTGAAGATGATTTACTACTAATCAAGGAACCGGATTTACTGATTAGATGCGCATAACAATATCGTGCGATATATCGCCCAGCCCTACTCAAGAGTGTTAAAGTTAATGAGATATTTAAGTGATTAATTAAGTGATCATTGAGCATTATTGAAGACACCTAAAGCATTTTACAGTGTACTAATACAGTTCTTCCAACTCAATCCTCCCTTTTCAAGATACGCAGTTGTCACACGATAAATTTCTTCTCCTGTTGTTTTGTTTGGCAGCGGTTTGCAAAATAAAAAATTCTCTCTAATACGGTCCCCATCCACAAACCGAACATTTGCCAAGAGCTGAGCGTGCCCACTCACGTCCGTTGACTCATCAAGTTGTAAAGAAAAATGTCCATTTGTCTTGATTTTCCCCAAAACGACATCTTCAATGTCCACAGACATGTCATTGATTCGCCTCCCTATTGTACAATCCGAGAGCGGGACCTTTGAAATTTCTTTTGCAGCTTGAGGCCCTAGCATTTTGTTCACTATTCACTGTAAAACCTAACAGTACTATTTACTCAATTAAATTGAGGTCACTGCACTCAAATAATACAGAAACTTGGAGTGCCTTGAATGACTGAAACAGAACTCAAACTGAATGAGTTATAGAACATTTCTAGATCCCAGAATGATAATTGAATAATAATTGTATAGTTAAGTTAATTAATCATCAATTAAGTGATGATTGTTCATTAGTGATTAACACCTGCTGTTAACAAGCAGAATCACTGAAGGAAAGAGAAACACAAGAAATACAAGGTTTAAGGTCACCATGATGGAGATTAACGTTTGCTTTAGTTGGGCTCTTGACCCTTGACATTTGAGTACAAGTTTTTCTTTGGCTGCTGTAATTGGGTATTTATAAAACATTTGTTATGGTACAAAAGTCAAGGAAAAGTATGATCGGGTGATGAAGGTCAAGGTTTGATGATGACAATCATCACTTAATGACTTTATTCACTGATCTCATTCAGAGTCTAATCTATGATTATATTATTAGTTGTATTTGAGAATAGATTCTACATCATTAGAACTAGCAATGTTATGAATTTCAGATAGTATGAAGGATTTTACAGAAAATGTGATTCATTACCAGAACTAACACAGATATCAAGAATCAGCATATGAATCTCAACAATGGTGACCATTAAAAAAACTATTCATACTGCAATGCATGCTGGGTACTACCATAATACAAACCTTATCCATGGCTCCCGGCATGCATTGCAGCATGAATCGTTTTTTAATGGTCACCATTGTTGAGATTCATATACTGATTCTTGATGTCTGTATAAGTCAGCATGATACCATAGAGGGTTTTAAAAATCTGATTGAAAGGGCCTTGCAGCAGAATCACAGTTATTTTATAATGAATACTACAAGTTATATATCACCTGTTTATCAGAGATTACTCTCTAGAAAAGATCAGAGAATCAAGACACCAAATGTTGATCCATCATTCCATAAATCATCATCAATACAAAATTTTCTTTTGGCTTTTGTGCAATAACAAATGTGTTATATAAACACTCAGTTACAGCAGCCAGAGGAAAAACTGGTGTTATAAAGTCAAGGGTCAAGAGCCCAACTAAAGCAAACACTGACCACTATCATGGTGTCTTTAAATTAAACTCAATAAATCATCTTCATCTAAACCTCTGTTCATTCACAATAACAACTTCTGTAGACGGATGATAAAAGCCAAACTGGTTAGTAATAAGTGAAGCTGGTAATGCTGTTTGTGGAGTTGTTCAATCCTCCTCTGAGATCTTGAGAGATTTAAACATATTTTATCTTCAGTTGATTTCATCTAATGTTGTGGTTGGAAGTCAGTTGTAGTTCTTGTGTTTCTCTTTCCTTCAGTGATGTTAACAGCAGGTGTTCATCATTAATGCTCAACAATAACTTAATTAATCACTTAATTAATCACTTAATTTATTGACTGCAATATCTACTTTTAGTGAACTCAACTGAAATAATTTCAGAGTACTCATAACTATTGTTTTTTATAAACTTAAATGAATTTATGTAATCGGTTTCCTCAAATGTAATGAGTTAGCTTAACTCATTGGATTTGAATTTGTGTGTGATATTGTGAGCTAGCAGTAACTGCAAGTGCTCTGAGTTCATTTAAAGTTTGTCATTTCACTGTTTTTACTCAATAAAGTGAAGTTTCAGCTATATACAGTATTAAATGCAGTGTAAAGTTTAATTGTGTTTTAAGACATATTATTGTTTTAGTGAACTCAAATAAAATAAGTTCAGAGTACTCATAACTATTGTTTTTTATAAACTTAAATGAATTGATGTAATCGGTTTCCTCAAATGAAATGAGTTAGCTTAACTTGTTGGGTTTTACAGTGTTGCTGTACATGCTGGCATAATTACAGTTTCTGCAATAGTGTGAGGCGTCTTTGTTTTAGCTACTATTTCAGCTACAAGGTGGCTAGCTTCCAGTGCCCTCTCCGAGACTTTAGCGGATGTAATCATCATTTGTTCTTGACGGCTTTGTTGACTTTTCATTCTAACAAAATATTCAGGATCCTTGTCAGCAAGTGATGGATGATTGGTGGTCAGGTGTCTTTTAAGTTTGCTCGGAACCATCCCTTGGTTTGACAGTTTCATCCCACATATTAGACACAAAGGGAGAGGGCATGTTGCGTCCCCAGTACTGATGAAGCCAAATTTTAGGTAACTGTCGTTGTATGTTCTCTTTTTAGCCTTGTCTAACGTTACCTTTGCAACCTTTGGTGCCGACTCAGAGCTGGTGGAGGAAGTAGTAGGCTGAGGCTCCATTTCACAGTAAAAACTGTCCGGTTCTTGTGGGGCTTTTCTTTTTAAAAAACGATCCATGATGCTGTTGCTTGTTTCTTGCTCTTTGTGAAATCAAATGTATTTTCGCGGTTAAATGATAAAACAATGTAGCCAAGGCACGTGCAGAGGAGGGGCTTTGGGTGCTCGAGCCCTTGCACCATTTCAAAATTAATCAAAAGTGCCCTTCTCAAACATATATCAATGATAATATTGTGGTCAATAAAAAAAAAAATATTTGCTTATAATTAACATGACAATGTGTACAAAACTAAAGTGGCCTAAATTCACGTTTATTTTTACGTTTCTGTCAGTCTGAGGTGTTGTTGCTATAACGCGTTGCTATGGGTTGCGTCACTTGCGTCAAGTTGTGTTTGTGTCTTGCTTCGGTCTTGTGAGACGGATTTTTATGGTTAATTTTATATATATGTATATTTATCTAAAATGAATTTACAATTTTATTAATACGTTCATATGTTTAAAAAGAAGAAGAATGTATTTATGTAAATTCAAATATATTTATATATGAAATGTCCGATATTTTTATTTTTTTTATTTTTTTAGCCTACGTAATTTTTTGGCGGCACCCCTGACACAGTCATGGGGCACCCCAGTGTGCCGCGGCACCCACTTTGAGAAAGGCTGCTCTAACTAACCAAAACAAAAATACAACGGTGGCACTTGTCCCTAAATCTAGTGTATTTAAACAAAGAAAAATACTACATGTGCACAATGCATGTCACGTGACATCTTTTCTTCATCCCGTTTTAACAAAGCATCAATACTCAATTCCAGATAACGAGTAAAGAAGTTCAGGTTACAGAACTAACACTGATTCACATGACAAACTTAACATAAACGAACTGATTCAATAATCAAACGAATGTCAACACAAACATAACAAAGAACTAAGCAAACGGTTGCAGTTCACAAAACAAAAGGCTGGCTACATCAATCGCGTTCAGGTGCTCCTTTATAGTTCCTGCATTTCCTGATGATCCCCGTGATTGGATCGCTCTTTCCCTCCTCTCTGATGACAAGCCGCAGAGATGAGCCAATGAGTGTAACCAGGACAACCAATCAGCGCTTCATCTGCGAAAGAGAAAGTAGACCACGGCAGAAACACAAAGAAATACAGAGACACCCAAAGTCGCAGTCTCTTGTAATCACCTTTATTCGTAACAGTGTCACACATACATGTTTAGTTAGTTAGGTGGTAATGTTTTTTTTTCCCCACAGTTTTTAAACACAAGTCTGTTCAGTGGCGTTACTCTTCTGGTACTTCTTTTGGAAGAAATTCCCATTGGATTGGGTTCTCCATCAAAGTTTAGCATAGTTGGCAAAGTACTGTGTAATTAAAACACATTTACAGTATAACTTTCAGTAATTATAGTGACACACCAGAGACACATAGCTATAGGCTACAAATTAATCATCGCTCGCCGTTCAAGAATAGTTTGCCAACTAGTTTTGTGCAGTTTGGTACGTAATCAACACGAACACGGTCATTTTCTCGCGATTCTCTGCAGTTTAATTCCAATAAAACACAGAAAACTAAAACATACAAATGCATTTGTTTTATATAATTCTTTGTTCCGTTTGTGAGGCAATACCATACTCTTTGGGTAAACACGTAAGTTACCTTGGAGAAGTGCGATCCAGAAGTAGCCTATGCTCATCGAACGTCTATCCTCCTCAGTCACGCTAGCCTGGCATACCAGACCTAGATAAAGATGTTAGGTCTGGGAACTCACCATTGTCATGCCTCAATCCGATGGGCGGGATAAACGGTTGTCTTTCAAATTCCCTCTGCACACAATAGGATAGCGCTATAACCAACCAGAGCAACGAAGAAGGTGACGTAGTCAGAGTCAGAGCTTCTTTGTTCTTGTTTCAAAGAAAAGTTTAAAGGGATAGTTCACCCAAAAATGTAAATTCTGTCAGTAATTACTCTCTCTCATGTTGTTCAACCCCGTAAGACCTTCGTTCATCTTCGGAACACAAATTAAGATATTTTTGATTAAATCTGAGAGCTGGATCACTCCTCCATAGGCTTCCTAAGGGATTGAAACTTGACGGCCCTACAGTGGCTCAACTATAAGTTTATCAAGCGACGAGAATACTTTTTGTGTGGAAAAAACCCCAAAATAACGACTTTATTCGACTATTCCTTTTCTTCCTTGTGGGCCTGAGATGTGAGTTCAAGAGATTGCCACGACGCATGCGCGAGAACTGAGAAGAGGACGTTCTTCTTTTACTACTTCTTGTTACTGGCTGCTCACTCCTTAGGAGTATTACCGCCACCGACTGTATAAGATGACGTGCTGACATAGCCGGAAGCGCTAAACTTTCTGTTTACAAGGAGAGGAAGATGCACGCTGTACATAAGCTATTGAATTCGTAAATATGTCCGCAGATTTCGACATACGTAGATGAAGACTTTAATTTTTTTAACCAACCTTACCTATTCGAACCAGAATATACAGACATTGAACTACAAGTGATGGAAGAGGCTGCAACACAACCGCAGTCCCAAGCTTTTGAAAGACAGAGAGCATTGGAGAGCTGGTGGTGTAAATGCCATCAGTGCCAATCGATGCCTACTGAACAGGAGAGCATGTGCTGCATCGATTGGGACATTGTAATGCCACAGCTTGAAAATATGGATAACGCAGACAATGGGACGACAAGTGTATGTCGCTGTATAACAGAGGATCCCGGTTTTCCGCCCCTGCTAAGTCGCAGTGCTTTAGAAGTTTTTTTTTTATTTGCCTAAAGTGATCTGGAAGCGACGTCCGAGACCAGAAGGCACACTATCTGTAGAGTAAGTAGGTTTGTATTACATATGAAGCCTAGTGATTGTGTGTGTGTGTGTGTGTGTGTGAGAGAGAGAGAGTGTGTGAGTGTGAGTTTGTGTGTACACTTTGCAATCAATCTCTTTCTGATCTGTTTTCTGTTTACAGTCAGTGCAGATTGGTGGCATACCGGGTTGTTCTAGAGTGGATACTGAAAGGTCTTTTCTGTCAACACCTGTTGTTTTTGAAATGTGTTTGCCTATATCAGATGTACAAAAAAATATTAGATAACATACTGTTATGAACCAGTAGAATCAACGGGATCCATTTGCAGCATTTATTAGAATGGTCAAGACAGGCAGGGTCAAACAGAAACATGCCGCTCCATCTGAAAGCAGGTGAAGGTGATTTACTACTAATCAAGGAACCGGCTTTACTGACGAGATACGCATAACAATATCGTGCGATATATCGCCCAGCCCTAGTCCAAGTTAACCCAGGAAGTGCGTGGCTAATCGTGACACATACATCTGGGTCACTGCTGCAGGATGCACATGCATACCGCAAATGGTTGCATATGCTTTTAATCCATGGCTGAAGGTCTATATTTTCTTTTTTTTTGGAAACTGACAGTAATTTTTTGAAGAAACCTGCAAAACATTACAACAGTTATCTATTCAACATTATGAGTGTAGCGCGTAGCACGGATTCTAAATCTCACAATTTCAGACTCAGAAGATTCCCGGATCGACTCACTGAAGCAAAACTAGCAAAATTTAATATAATAATAAATTCAAATGAGTAAATCACTCAGACTACTGGAATGCAATCGGTTAAATAGAAGGTAAGTATATATTTCTCTTTGTTGGCTATTCTAATAATTATGGAAATGAAAATAAAGTAAAAATTAAATGACAGAAAAATACAGTATTTCAATTAAATGACATATACCAGAAAAACAATGAAAATTCTCAATGTCACTTTTCTAAATCTCAGCCTCAATATTTCAATTCCAAATTCAACAATTGTATTCTCAATTCCAAAAATAAGAAATAAGAATGTTCATCAAAATGGAAAACAGTTCAGTCCATGAAGAGGGAAAAACTCAAATTCTTGTCTTCAGGAAAATCCAGGTAAATTGAAAAAAATATGCAATGTGTGTAGTTCTGTCCAACCCACTCAGAAACTTTGTTTCTCACAACTCTTTTACAGGTTTCCAGGGACGAAGTGATGGGATGGCTCGCCAGTCCAACCAGGGATAGGAAATCCACAGCAGGACAGAAATCAGAATCTCGGCAGCAATTCAGGAACTCTCAACAGAGAATTTACATCGAAGGAAAGAAAAAAGAAAATATACCAAAACAAAAAATAGATCAAGGAACAAAAGAAAACAATTTTCCAAAGGAAAGATTAGAAAATTTCTCCTATCTCTTCAGTATGGTTTCTGCACGGCACGTTCAGTTTTCACGAGGCACTTCTCACACACGAGCTCTCTAAAGAACTAACACCTCATAAATCTACTGTGCTTCTTTATAATTTATCGCTAAATTATCACTGTTCCTTCTTTCTTAACTCATTCAATCGATTTAATATCACTTTCGTGTCGTTCACAATCTCTCTTATCTCTGGTCTCCTCTCAGCTTGATAACCGATTGTTTTGGAAACTTTTTCTCAACTGTGGGCGGAGCTAACCTTTCACCTCACCAATCAGAAATTAATTCAGAAACTTTTTTTTTTCCTTTGAATTATTTATAATGAAATAAATAAATTTTATTTCTTATTCTTCACTTACTATTAGTTTCGTAGCGATATGAATAAACCAATACTAATTATAAACACTAGTGACCCAAATTAATGTATTGGGTTACATGAGATTTTGGGGTAAGCCTAGTGCATACAAACAGTAGTTATATTTTATGTTATTGTCAAAATGTATGTTATTGCAAAGCAGCTTTTCTATTCTGCTTTAGAGATTATGAAAAGAAATTACAATATATGTAAACAAACATATGAACTAGTAAGGAAATATGTACCTTCACTACATGCCAGATGTCAAACTTGTGATGAACTTGTGGATAATCAACCCTCATAATCTTTCTTATAGATGGGGATCTGTCCGTAGTCATCACTTCAATGTCAATTCCCATTTCCAAAAGAGAGTTTAGACCTCTCTTAAAGCCTACAGGCTCCATGCCAACTGAGCTTGATGCTTCTGTAACCTGTATTTTATTTGTTTAAATGTATATAATTATATTACCAATTGTTATTCCTGCAATAGCCTTAATAGCTTATAATCATAAAAAACAAAACAAAGACTACGCAAACTTAAAGTGAATCAATATTTTAAAACGTTAAATATCCATGTAGATAAATAGGTAAAAATATCTGCATGTACACTGATCTGCACCAACTCATAGTGGACTACCTGATTGGTTGAATCATCCATTAAACTGTATGTACAGTACTTTGCTGAGAATCCAGGGCTGAAAAAATAACATCAATGGTGATAAAATAGTTATCACCATTAAAATAGATCAAATAGTTTCCAATGTGTTTCACTTATACACATAGTTTAGATTTACACTTACCTGTCATTTCTCCCATCCCCTGACAAATGCACACCTTTTTGCAGTATGTTCTGCATCCGTAAGCCTTCCAAAATTGTCTCCTGTTGTTCTTTGTACATAACATCTACAACAGGGATTAGATAAGAGGACTGGATAGCGTAGAAGGTTGTTTTCTTTGGTATTTGGAGCTTGAGCAATGTAGCCCAATCATCAATGTCCGTATATGTTGCCCCAGTGAACAGTGTACACGCTGCCACAAGAAGGTTGTTAGCTGGCATTCCTCGAATTTCATCACACGAGTCCCATTTTCCTTGATGACCATTAGAACATTCCCATTTAACACGTATCAGGCTACCACAATTTGTTTTTTGGGTCTCAATTACTGATGCTCCACAATGATGGCATCTAATAAACAGCTCCATCAAACTGGACTCATTGACAATCCATTTTCGATCTTTGTATCTAGTCTTCATCATCCTCTGTAGTTGATGTTGAGGTGGAACTTAGAGGAACAAAACTTATGTCCTTCTTTTCTGTTGGAGGATTCATGGAAAGCATGCTGACATCAAGACTAAGATCTTCAGATAGGTTCTCAATTTCAGCATCTGTTTGTTCATAGTAAATGGATACAAAATATTAATTACATTTTGTGTTTGAAAAATTACAAAGAACAAAAACAGAATAGAATTGTAAATAACAAAGATATGACATTTAAAATTATATTAAGTTATATTAAGTTATTATATTAAGTTATGATTTTATTAATAAAAAACACAGAATAATAACATTTTCATTAAAAAGTTAACTCACTGATTGATAGGGCGGGTGTTGTTTGTTTTTGCGCTCGTGCACGGCGAGCGAAGTCGAAGCTGAAGAATAAGCCAGCATCTATCAACCCTATGCTATCAACGGACCAGATACATTTAACATGGAAGAGGCAATCCCCAAGAAGAGAAGGAGGATTAGGGCGAGGGAATACCCTAGTTTTTCGTCAAAGAAACAAATAATAATCGGGAAGGCTTTTGAACGGTGGAGAGAACTCAAAGAATTGAAAATTTTTAAATCGGACGCCGAGGTTGCACTGTTTCTTCTGGACAGGTGAGTAGCTTCTAGTGCTGACTTTTTTGTATGTGAACTGTGTGTGAAAATATAATTCTTTAAAAAATATGAGTGAAGCTCCACTAAACTTGGATAGCTCTAGCGAATATCAGATTGTAGGGATTTAGTGTGTGAGTTGCGTTTGATATATGTGTCTACTTTGATGTGTAGCCATAACATTGTACTATTAGCAATAACACTAGCCTACGTAACGAAACGGGAGGGAGGGGCGAGCTAACTTTGTTTGTTTGGGGTTCTCGCTTCAAACACAAACAGAAGTGACGTCACCCACAATCGCTAATACAACCTTTAATTTGTGTTCCGGAGATGAACGAAGGTCTTACGGGGTTGGAACAACATGAGGGTGAGTAATTAATTACTTAATTTTCATTTTTGGGTGAACTATCCCTTTAACTTCAAATCCTCCAAAGTCGTGGCAATACCAAATCGAAAGACCGCTGTTCGCCAGCAGCAGCAGCCGTTCTTTGTTTTCAAGAAGCAGTGAACCGTCACAACGCTGTCGTCATTATGTTAAGCCCGCCCGCCGGCTCTATACACGATCTGATTGGCCTGACCAGTTTTTGGTTTTTCCAGCTCTAATGTCAACGGAGAGTTTCTAGACCACACTGGCTGCAAAATAATTTTTGCTGCCGCTAGGGTGCGTCTGGATTTCTAGGCTACAGTCACGCATCCTTGGCACCTCAAAAGCGTGGAAAAAATCCTAATTGATATCAAAATGAGTGTATACTGAGAAGTCTGAACATCATTTACTGATATTGTCGCTTTAATAACCTTTAATAAACACACATCTGGAACGGAGATTGATACCACTTCGCGCCTCTAGTGGACGTTTCACCCGAAAAGTGCAGGGAAACACCTGGAGGAAAGTCTCAGTATTTCAGGTTTTGCAAAAATGTTGGCAGAGTAACGTATTTCCAATGAGCCTGGGTTGGTAACTAGTCAACTTCAAATTAACTCATGTTTACATTTGAAATGAGGTCTGTGTATATAATCAAATTAAACTAGAGGTTGGGGCGTTTTCTGTAATCCAGATTAGCCCGTGATAAGTGATAAGTGTACGCAAAACACTCCACATTTTTTTTGTTTGTAGACAATGTTTGTTAGAGGAAGTCATCCAATTCATGCAAAACCTTGTGTTGTTTTAAAGATGCAAAATGTTTCCGTCTGGACACACACAGACACTGATTTCCATTCAACTTTGGTTCTTTATTTAAATGTCATCGATGAGCATGAAAATAACCAGTAACTGAGCGCGTCCAGATGGCGATATTAACTATATTGCATATGTTTATTGTAACATTTGCTCTGTGTTGCAGCTTTTCTGATGAATTATTAGCTGTTAATGGTTTATGTTTGCTACACCCTGAAGTGGCACAACACTTACAAGTACAGAAACAATGTATGTAATTTGTCAGGGAATCGAGGTAAGCGGTCGCTTTAAAGTGACTCACAGGATTGCATGAACTGATTCCTTAACTTGCATTTAAAAAAGTTCATTTAAATATGTTTGTTTTTATAGCTGCCATTTTACTATTCATAACCAAATAAATAAATATTCATGATTCCTATCTGAACTGTTGATAGAAGTGACTTATTATTGTATTTTTAAGGTCATATGATATGGATCTCACTTTGCAGGCTTTAAAAACACACGTCTGTGTAGTTTTACACATTTTCTGTTGTCTTATTGTTATAATGTAGCTATATATGTTCCAGTGCAGTAAACAATGTTTGTTAGAGGAAGTCATGTCCAATTCATGCAAAACCTTGTGTTGTTTTAAAGATGCAAAATGTTTCTGTCTGGACACACACAGACACTGATTTCCATTCAACTTTGTTTCATTATTTAAATGTCATCGCTGAGCATGAAAATAACCAGTAACTGAGCGCGTCCAGATGGCGATATTAACTATATTGCATATGTTTATTGTACACAGCAAAATCCCCAGTGTTAAATTAACACTGCTCAGTGTTTATATGAGTCCACACTCTCAGAGTGTTAAAGTAACACTGAACCAGTGTTGAAGTTAATGAGATAATTAAGTGCTTAATTGAGTGATGATTGAGTATTATTGAAGACACCTGATGTTAACAAGCAGAATCATTGAAGGAGAAAATTAATGTAAAATGGTCACCATTATGGTGATTGGTGTTTAGTTTAGTTGGGCTCTTGACCCTTACATTAGTAACTTTAGATTTTGTTTGGCTGCTGTAATTCAGTTAAAACAGCCAGATGAACAAAACAAAAAAGGTGTTCTGATGGTGTTGGTTGTGCTTTAACATAATCATTATTTGACCTGAATCACTGAACACATTGAGAGCATAATTTCTGAGTTAAGTTTACCTTATGAATTATAGCAGCACTGTCGTTGTTGAGCGTATCATTTATAGCTTTTTCACTGAAATCCATACGATTAAATCAATTACAAAAAAAAAATAAACCTTCTTAGGAAGTATTTCAGGTAGGCACACAGACATGAATAATTAGCGTATGAATCTCAGCAATGGTGACAAACAGATATTACCTCTGAACATAAGCTCATTATTTATTCATGCAGCAATGCATGATGGGAGCCATGAATGAGTTTTGATTGGTGGCACCCAGAATGCACTGCAACATGCTTTAGAATTGCCACCATTGTTGAGATTCACAGGCTGATTCTTGATGTCTGTGACAAAAAAAAAAAAAGTTATATGTGAACAACTTGAACAAAGTATTTGGATTGTGTTGTAAGAGTAAAAAAATATTATGCTGTACAGAGAGAGGGCTGATACAATTAAAGGAGAACTCCGGGCAATTTTTAAGTTAATCTTGATCGTTAGACCTTTGTGAGTACTGACTATAGAAAAAGAAGGAACCGGATTGGTGCTTGCTACGCGGAGCTGCGACCGCGAATGCCCAGAGCTCCCACCCAGCTAAAACGGCAGCTATGGGGGCATCTACATAAAGAGCGTTTTTGAGCCTCTTAACAGACACAAAATGCAATTAAAATGTCTGTCCAACATGAACAGGGACCCTACATGTGAACAAGATGCGTTTAGCAACTTAGCCATTGTTTCAACTCACCTAAATAGTCTTTTAGACGGCAAGCTGTAGTCTCGCGCTGCAGTCCCGTGCTGTAGCCGGAAAAGGTAAACAATGTCCAGGTGGGAGGAGCGTTTATCATGTGGGACGAGTTATGATCAGAGTTGCTATTGATTAGTTAATAGTGAACTACCACTTTCATCTGTGTGCTATTACTTACTAATTCGTTAATCAGAATTTCTTGTTAGTTAATAGTTAGTTAGTTAAGAGATTTGTTTTGATTTTTACAATCAATTTATTAAAATATTTGTTAACATTTTATACAACTTTACACACACCTAAAAATAAATAAAATAAAGATAAAAAAATTACTTTAACTCTCTTACAAAAACAATTTCTTCATCATCAACTGAACACAGAGCATAGTTACAACACCACTGCATTTCAAAATCTTTTATCGTGCTCATCAATTTATGAAAGTTAATTCTTGATTTGACCATATTTTTAAAAACTAAAACAACATATTGTCCTGGCTTCTCTTTTATCTTATTTCTCCTAGTGATATAGACAGCATATTTTGCTTGTCCCACAATAAAATTAATGACATGACATTTATAGTTATATATCTCAGTTGAAGTAGGAGATACTGTAATATTAGAGAGGCTGGCTGATTGTCTGTCCAGCATCATAAAGTGGACGAACAACAATTTTTTGAAATTGAATGAAGAAAAAACTGAAATTTTGATTGTCGGTCCAAAACATGAGCGGGAGAGGATAGAAGCTGGATTGGGTCCCTTAGCCTCACAATCTAAGAATAAGAATAAGTAAAAAGCTTAGGTGTCACTTTGGACTGCGATCTGAACTTTAAATTTCATATTAATCAAGTGACAAAAACTTGTTTTTATCATCTGAGAAATATAGCCAAGATTCAACCAATTTTATCCTTGGATGATGCTAAGAAACTTATACATGTTTTTATTTTCTCTCATCTTGACTACTGCAATGCTATGTACACTGGCCTACCGAAGAGTTCGTTAGCGAAGCTACAATTGATACAAAATGCTTCTGCCAGAGTACTAATGAAATTAAAAAGGAGAGAACATATTACACCGGTTTTAATGGATTTACACTGGTTACCAGTTCATCAAAGAATCGATTTTAAGGTTATTTTATTTGTTTATAAGACTCAGCACAATCTGGCACCTTTATACTAGGGCTGGGCGATATATCGCACGATATTGTTATGCGTATCTCGTCAGTAAAGCCGGTTCCTTGATTAGTAGTAAATCGCCTTCACCTGCTTTCAGATGGAGCGGCATTTACTACAAAGAGCCGTAGTTAACTGACAAGCTGAGCCATATCGCATCAATATCGCGGACGTATCGCCAGCAATAATTAATGCGATATGGCTCAGCTTATCAGTGAACTACGGCTCTTTGTACACAGCAAAAACTCCAGTGTTAAATTAACACTCCTGGGAGTGTATATGAGTCCAATCAAGAGTGTTGAAGTTAATGAGATAATTAAGTGATTAATTGAGTGATGATTGAGCATTATTGAAGACACCTAAAGCAGAATCACTGAAGGAGAAAAACTCAAATTATAAGCCACCGTTATGGCGATCATTGGTTGCTTTAGTTGGGCTCTTGACCCTTATATTATTAACTTTAGATTTTGTTTGGCTGATGTATCTGAGTTATAACTGCCAGATGAACAAAGAATAAAGTGATCTGATGGTGTTGGTTATATTATGACAATCTTCATTTGAACTTTATGATTTGATTTATGTTGGTTGTTACAGCATAACTGTGATTCTGAATAAATATCCAGAATTTTAGCTATAATAAAAAGGATTTCTTAAAAGTTGTTTAAAAAAAAATCTTTCTTATAGGCACTCACAGACTTCAAGATTCAGTCTATGCATCTCAACAATGGTGACGAGCAGAATATTCAATTATGAAAAGTAAATTACATAGAAAATTTAGATCATAATTTATTCATATTGCAATGCATGATGGGAGCCATTAATGAGTTGTGATTGGTGGCAGCCACTGCAACATGCTTTATTTTTGTCACCATTATTGAGATTCACAGGCTGATTATTGATGTCTGTGTTTCAAAATAACTTTTTTTGAAAGTGATTTGATCAGAACAATGTATATTAAGTATTTTTGATTGTAAGAAACATACCTATATTCATATATGCTGTAGAATCAAAAAGTTGTTGCCAGCAAGTTAAACTATCGCAATAAGATTAATTTTTCAGATCACAGCATGATTATGCCAAAACACAATCAGATCACACTTCATTTTGTTCATTTGACTGTTATAAATAAATAATAGCAGACAATCAAGTTTAAAGTGAATGTATAAAGGTTAAGAGCCCAACAAAAGCAAACACTTATCGCCATAACGGTGGCTTACAATTTGAGATTTTCTCCTTCAGTGATTCTGCTTGTTAAGTGTACAACTCTTAGCGGTGGATCACTCGGCTCGTGAGTCGATGAAGAACGCAGCCAGCTGCGAGAACTTAACATCAGGTGTCTTCAATAATGCTCAAACATCACTATATTAATCACTTAATTATCTCATTAACTTTAACACTCTTGAGTGTTAATTTAACACTCATATCTGCATCATATCTTCCATCTGAAAGCAGGTGATGGTGATTTACTACTAATCAAGGAACCGGCTTTACTGACGAGATGCGCATAACAATATCGTGCGATATATCACCCAGCCCTACTTTATACATTTCAGAATGTCTGTCAAAGTATGTTCCAAATCGTAGTCAATCACACACCTGGGATAGCTGGTCGCCCTGCCTATATGCTGCCTGTGGACGCCGTGGAAGGACTTTTACATGCGGGTTTGCCTGTTGGTGCCATTGCAAGGCTTTTTGGAGTCAGCGAAACAACAGTTCGTCGTCGGATGGCAGAGAATGACATAAGGTGAGTGTACCATTACATGTGATGCCAATAGAACCAGTGTGTGTAACGTTACCAAATCACAAGAATGACACAGGAGAAAGACAAACCCTTCCTAGCTTGTGTTAATTTACAAAAAATTATGGAACTAAACAAGAATGCATAGAAAGTAACGTTAAGTCGCACACACAGTGACTTCAGACTCCGCTTTAGACTCTCCTCAAACGTTTGTCCTAAATGGATGTACGTTAGACAGTATGACCTTTTTAGATGGGGTACTCAAAGGTAAAACAGTTACAAGTGAACCATTCAACACAACGCCGCGTTGGACAACATCATTTGCCTTTTCAACTGTTTTAAAAAAAATAACAATTGCACTGTTCATTCGCGATGCCAAGACAATATGATCATGTCCTACAATCTCTCCCACCGCTAAACAACACTGCTCCACATTAACTCTAGACTCCACCTTCACTCCATGGCGGCGGGTTAAGTCTTTAAAACTCATTGTGTTTTCGTGCGTCATGCCCCCCAGCACAACGCTGGTTGCAGACCCAAACACCTTTAAAAAATTTAGAATACACGAACAAGTTCAACACATAAAAACAAACATTCATTTATTCATTTTAGCTGACGCTTTTATCCAAAGCGACTTACAATTGCTATGTATGTCAGAGGTCGCACGCCTCTGGAGCAATTAGGGGTTAAGTGTCTTGCTCAGGGACACATTGGTGTCTCACAGTGGATTCGAACCCGGGTCTCTCACACCAAAGGCATGTGTCTTATCCACTGCCCCATCACACAAACATACACAAAAAAGATAGAAGATAGAAAAGTTTGTTAACACACGGCCACAACACGCACTCACCCTCACCACGCTCCGTTCACTCACAGCAAGCACCAGAGAGAGAGAGAGAGAGAGAGAGAGAGAGAGAGAGAGAGAGAGAGAAAGGAGGAGAGACAAGGTTGATCATGTGATGCACATTTAAATGGCTCATCCTCCATAACAAGTATATAACTCACACACACTCTCCATCACTAAAGAAAGACAGACACCTTTGATCAACCATGAAGAAGCTCTTCAAGTCCCTGTGGATCTTACTGGGTAAAGTACAACAGACATGATCTGCTATTTTACTAGATTCACACTAATATTAACACTGTATTAAACAATATGTTACAAGTATATACAATGTGTTTCTAGTACACCGTAAAAACAAATTTCTTCAGTTTACTTAATTCAATTGTGCAAACTCATTGCCTTCATTTAATTAAGTAAGCATAACTTAATTACATCAAGTTCTTACTTAATCTATTTAGGTTTTGTCAACTTAATTATATCTGTGATCTGAGGAGGTGTACTCCCAGAGTGCATTGCGGCATGAATAAATTAATTGCTTTGTTTTACCATTTTTGGCTTTATTTTACCATTAAAATTTTATTTGCTATCGTTATTGGGGTTACACTGACAAGAGACAGCAAATAAAATTGTAATGGTCTAATTAATTAAATTAATTTAAAAAAACTTACCATTGTTGTGGTTTGCATGCTGAATGTTGAAGTCTGTGTGTGACTCAAGTAAAATTGCAAGATATTGTCACAAATATAGAGGGATTATATCAACCCAATTAAAAGTTTATGCCATAGGTGTTAGCAATAAAATGTTAAAAGATCATTATTAAACATGAAATATAGTTATGTTACACATCATTAATACATTCATTAAGAACATGGAAATAATTTAAGTATAAATATATATAATATTTATTACTTCACTTCCTTTGAAATCATATAACTGATTTCATGTTGCATCACTGCATCAATTGGAAGAGAATCACAATAATATAAATGAAGTTCAAGTGCCCGACCAAAGGGAACACTAATCACAATAATGGTGAGATTTTTTAGGAAATCAACATGAATTTATGAAGTCAACTTATGTGACGTTCTTCTGAAATGTTTAGTTGTATTGACAATAACATTCAAGATGACAGGATAATGAGCGTATGCAACTAAGAAGAACGACAACTGCAGAAGTGGAAGAAATTAGTAAAAGTCTATTAAGAATTGCCCCGCATCAAAAACCATTTGCCCCGCCTCTTTTTTTTTTTTTTTTTTTTTGCTTTGGCAAAATGGTACTCAAACCAGTCAAGTAATGTTTACTAGGGTTTCCTGAGTAATGAAGGCATAGCATGCAAACAGTACAGATTACTAAATTGTTTTTTGTAAGTTCAACACATTATTGGTGATTAAAGTTAACTAAAAAAAATTCGTAAGAACAATGTTAGATTTTACAGTGTATACTTTGTGTACTCATCTCGCTCTCTGCTGTGGATTTACTGCACATTTTCTTTCCAAGCATGTTACTTTTGTCATGCTTAGCATAAAATACCTCTCTCAATGTATAGATTGTAAATTCACTTCATCACTGGATCTTTGAAGTGTTTTTTGTTACTTTGTTATTCTGATTCTGCTTTACAAAACAAATCTTGAAATCGGTGATCATTTGTGTGTGCAAATGATTTCTCCAGAAAGTCGTGATTCACAGGAGTGTCTTCTGGTCACACTTCAGATGACAGTATTTTGTATGCTGCAGATTTTTGTTAATGTGTCAGTAGTTTCCTCCAGCTTGGCCATTAATACACAGATCAATGTTTTACAATGCCTTTATCATTCAGATGATGTGCGATTTATTAGTGACTATTACAGTGAATTATTTGGAGAAAAGTTTTACTTTAATTCACAGCGCTGCAGAACCTGGTTATGTGAACTCATTTGAATCTGTTTTTTACCCAGGGCTTTTATTGATTCAAGAAATGGTGAATGGAGCAGAAGGTAAGATCTCTTTGGTTTCAAATAGGTTTTTATTTTTATTCTATTCTTTTAGTTTGAACTGCCAGATATAACAATAATATGCCAGAGATAATTTTAGTATGCCATTTGGATTTAAATTTCAGGGTCCAATTTGAAAGTTTTAGTAATTTTGTTGTTTTTGTAATATTTTTTTATATGTCTATATAGTTTTTAAGTTTTAGTTATTTTATTACTTCCACTATCCATTCAGTTAATTTCTTTTCAAGTAATAATTTTTTAAAATGGTTTTAGTAAATGATGATAACCCCAGATAAGGATAACAGATAAAAACACTAAGGTGTTTTATTTCAATTAAATGCTTTTAAAGACCCGCTTTCCTAATGTTCAACAAGAACTATCTTTTTACTGGTCTTCTTTCAGAGAACGTAGCATTAAGGCAAACATCCACCCAGTCGTCCACATGGCCCACATACGGGAACGGATATGCCGAAAAGGCAGTTGATGGTGTACGTGGGACCTCTTCCCGCACTAGCCATCAGACTGACCCGTGGTGGAGAGTGGATCTGATGAAAGTATACAGAGTGAACAGAGTAGCCATCACTAACATTGTGGACGACTATTATTATAGCAAGATAAACGGGGCAGTGATTCGTGTCGGGAACTTCCTGGACGTTTACAATAACACCATGTGAGGCTTTCTTTGACTGTTTTGATTAATAAAGCTTCAGATTAACAGAAACTGATGTAACCCTGTTGAAATATATTCATTTGGATAATATATACAGTTTTTAATAAATAATTTCATTGTTTAATAAATAGAATTTAAGGTTAAAAAGTTAAGATTCATTGACCAGCAATGAAGTTATGATTTTGCGCAATGAGAGAAATGCCTATTGGGTAATGTTCATGGTTTACTGAATACAGCATTTAAAATGTTAAATATTTGTTGGGCAATTATATATGTGAAAATACTTTAAAGATGCTTGCAAGAATAGGAAGAAACACATGTTTGGTGAATTTATTTCTGAAAGTTTTGTGAATGATCCAATCACAGTTGAGGTCAAAGGGAAAGGAAGTGAGGGAAGAGCATTGAAGAAGTGAGAGAAAAACGTGTGTGGTTGGCGGAGAGAGAAAAACGACTCGGTTACTAACGTAACCTCGGTTCCCTGAGAGGAGGGAACGAGTATTGCGTAAGTAGCTTACGCTATGGGAAAACTCCTTTTCTCGAGAATATTGAAGTGTTTATGTAAAACGCATTGCAGCTGCACAGCTGACAGCAATGAACGAAGGAACTCGGTCATTGGCTGTGCTGCGGCAACTTGCTCGAACCAATGACGGGGCGACTCTGAATGCGCGACCAATGAGCGCGCTTCGCGCCCGCGCGCGTCAGAGCCCGCCAAGATGGGCGTGGCCAAGCTATATATTGGGCGCCCCGTCATGAGAGTTCTTTAGGTTAAAACGACTGAAGCGAACTAACCAAGCACAAGCACGGCAGCTTACGCAATACTCGTTCCCTCCTCTCAGGGAACCGAGGTTACGTTAGTAACCGAGTCGTTCCCTTTCGAGAGGTCTCTCCTATTGCGTAAGTAGCTTACGCTATGGGAACACCATGCAAAACGCCGTGCGTGCTGAACTTCGCCTTATGATAGCCAGAGGCAGGTGCCTGAGCTAAAAAGCAAAGTTATCATCCATCTAGCCGGCAGAGGCGAGCTTTATATGTGGGAAAAAATACAGAGCGGCTAGAAGGCGCTCAGTGTGACACAAGCACATACATAATCTAGATACGAACTCGCAGTTCAACTAGCATTATGCTGATAGCACATTGGAATGCAATGTCGGGACCTGTAGGTTGTAGAATCTGATAAATGTGGACGGTGAGGCCCACCCTGCCGCCGCACAAATATCCTCGATCGGTATCCCGCTCGACCATGCCCAGGAAGAAGCCACACTCCTGGTGGAGTGTGCTTTGACTCCCCAGGGGCATTGAAGTCCCTTAGCTTCATAAGCCAGCGCTATAGCTTCGACTATCCAGTGAGAGATTCTCTGCTTTGAAACGGCGGAACCTTTCGTACGGCCGCCAAAGCATACAAACAGTTGTTCTGTCTGTCTGAATAGGGCAGAACGCTCCAAATACACTCTGAGAGCCCTAACGGGGCAGAGTAGATTAGCGTCGTGTTCGTCTGCTGGAGACGAAAGCGCAGTTAGGGAGATAACCTGTGCTCTGAAGGGAGTGGTGAGCACTTTAGGAATATACCCATGTTTCGGTCTAAGGACGACCCTGCAGTCGTTAGGTCCGAATTCTAGGCAGGCAGCGCTTGTTGAAAGCGCGTGCAGGTCGCCCACTCTCTTGACCGAGGCGAGTGCCAGCAAGAGCGCCGTCTTGAGCGAGAGCTGTTTAAGGTGCACGGTCTGGAGTGGTTCGAACGGGGGCCCTTTAAGAGCGTCTAGGACCGTAGCTAGGTCCCAGATCGGCACTGAGGGGGGGCGTGAAGGGTTCATCCTCCTGGCGCCCCTTAGGAAACGAATAATTAGGTCGTTTCTTCCCAATGGACGTTCCATTACAAGGTCGTGTGACGCTGTGATGGCAGCCACATATACTTTGAGCGTGGAGGGGGTGCGGCCCGCCTCCAGAAACCCTTGTAGGAAAACGAGTACACTCGTAATCTCGCATGTTACAGGGTTCAGGCCCTTGGTACTACACCAGTCACTGAACACTTTCCATTTCTGGGCATATAAGCGTCTCGTGGAGGGCGCCCGCGCCTCAGCGATGGTTTTTAGTGCTCCGCTCGCGAGGTTCCTGGGAACCCGTTGAGGGGCCATGCATGAAGGGCCCACAGATCGGGGCGGGGATGAAATATCATCCCGCTGGCCTGACTGAGGAGGTCTGGTCTCAGTGGAATCGGCCGTGGTGCAGATTGCATTTGCATCAGATCTGGAAACCATGTTTGGTTCTTCCAGAGTGGGGCTATCAGCAGCACTGCGTTTCCCTCCTCTCTGACCCGACTGATGACCTGTGGCAGCATCGCGATCGGGGGAAAGGCATATAAGGGGCGGCTCGGCCAGCTCTGGGCGAGCGCGTCCGTGCTTTTCGTGAAGAAAAGAGAGCAGTGCGCGTTCTCCTTGGAGGCGAAGAGGTCGATCTCCGCTTTGCCAAAGGTTTTCCATAACCACTGAATCCTCAGAGGGTTGAGAGCCCATTCTCCTGGGAGAATCTTGTCTCTGGATAGCATGTCTGCCCCCTGGTTCAGGGCGCCTGGCACATGCGCTGCTCTCAGCGAGCGCAAGTTGTGCTGGGACCATAAAATGAGTCTCCTGGCCATTGAATGCATGGAGCTCGACCTGAGTCCACCCTGGCGATTTATGTACGACACTACCGTCATGTTGTCCGTTCGGACCAGGACGTGTTCATTTTTTAGATGTGGGAGCAGGGCTCTGAGAGCCAAAGCGACCGCTTTCATTTCCAGACAGTTTATATGTAGGCGCTTCTCCGGGTTTGACCAAAAGCCGGAGACAGGCCTGCCCTCGTAAAGGGCCCCCCAACCTATTTTGGAGGCATCTGTCGTTATCATCTTTCTCCTTGTGTTCACACCCAGACTCACGCCTGACTGGTACCAGTCGGCGGCTTTCCAGTGCGTCAGGGCTTTTATACAGCCGTGGTTTGCTCTGATTAAAAAGTGGCCCGAACGCCACGCGTGAGTAGGGACGCGGCTCTTGAGCCAGCGTTGGAGAGGGCGCATATGCAACAATCCTAGCTGGAGTACGGCCGATGCTGAGGCCATGAGACCGAGCATCCTCTGAAACCGTTTGACGGGGGCGCGCGCGCCCGCTCTGAATTATGTTGCAAGGCGCCGGATGGTGAGCGCGCGCTCCGATGAGAGACACGCTGT
This sequence comes from Gila orcuttii, assembly GCA_026230005.1. Classification (NCBI taxonomy): domain Eukaryota; kingdom Metazoa; phylum Chordata; class Actinopteri; order Cypriniformes; family Leuciscidae; genus Gila; species Gila orcuttii. The sequence continues at coordinate 2,774,101 of JAPDVR010000001.1, read as the reverse complement.
CATTTGCATCGAGTCTAGAACTATTCCCAGGAAATAAATTCTCTGGCTGGGAGATAGTATGCTTTTTGCAAAATTGATTCTTAGACCCAGGCATTCTAAATGGCTGATAATCCAAGATCTGTGTGTTATTAGCTGACTCTCTGATTGTGCTAGAACCAGCCAATCGTCGAGATAATTCAGTATTCGCACACCCCTTCGTCTTAGGGGGGAAAGTGCTGCATCCATACATTTCGTGAATGTACGGGGAGCCAGGGACAGGCCGAACGGGAGTACTGTGTACTGGTATGACTGTCCCTCGAAAGCGAATCTCAGAAACGGCCTGTGATGAGGCGCTATTGGAATGTGAAAGTAAGCATCTTTCAGATCCACTGAGAGAAACCAATCTCCTGGGCGCACTTGCGCGAGGATATGCTTGGTTGTTAACATTCTGAACGAGCGAATCATTAGTGCTTTGTTCAGGTGTCTGAGATCTAGGATGGGGCGGAGACCGCCATCCTTTTTCGGGACGAGAAAATAGCGGCTGTAAAAACCTGTCCCGCTCAGAGAGGGGGAAACAGTTTCCACAGCGCCCTTTTCTATTAGTTTGCGCACCTCGGTGCGTAGAACATGTGAACACTCTTTTCTCACTTTCGTCTCGACCACAGTCGTAAAACGTGGTGGTCTGCGAGCGAACTGGAGCGAGTATCCGTGCTTTACTATATTCAATACCCATTTCGGCATATCTGGAATGTTTTCCCATGCCGCTGCGTGTACAGATATGGGCTGAATACAGGCTAGGGGCGGGCCGCTGTGACGTAGGGACCCGGCTAGCGAATCGCCTGAGCTCGTAGCTCGCAGAGGCGCGGGCGCGCGCTGAGCAGCTGAGTGAATGGGCGCGTGTGTGATTACAACAGCGCGCGCTGTGTTTGTAAAACTCGCAGCCTGAGCTGAGGTTTTGTTTGACACTGTAAGGGCAGTGTTTATAAGTGGAGGTGCATAAACAGTGGTAGGCACACGCGTCACTTTTATAATGTTTCCCGCTTTTACTGGGGATGAATTTATAACTGTGTGAACAGTGCTTGTGTGTAGTGGTGCGTACATGACCGTAGGCATGTGATCTACATTCATGGGAAGCGCAGCCTGAGCTGGGAATGAATTTGGCACTGTTTTGACAGTATCTGGGAATGCACACTTTGTGGACATGTGAACCCTTAGTGATGCAGGCAGAAAAAGACTCTTTTTGTGTTTTCTGTGCGTCGCCGTAAAAACGGCGTTTGTTTGCAGGTGAGCGCGCTCTGTGACTGGCCCATTGACTGCTGTATGGACATATCCAGCCGCCTGTAAGGGGACTGGGTAATGTTTGAGCTTTTGCAGAGAGAGTGGTCTGGCTTTTGCGAGACACGCACTCTCTCTTCTCATTTCTGTGGCTAGGACGGCTTTCGAGGCTCAGGGTTTAGCACAATCTTGGGCCGAGGACCCCGTCGCTCAGGAGGCGGCTTGCGGTTGTGAGAGCGCGAGCGGCGTCGAGCGTCAGCCTGAGGCGCGGGCTGAGAGGCGGTGGGGGCTGTTCTAGCCCGCTGTGGCTGTGGCGGTCTCTGTCTGCTCTGCGATGAGCTGGAGCGCTTTGGCAGGAAATGACGCATAGCTTGTGAAGCGTTCTGGGCCTCAGTGAAGCGTTCGGCGAAACCTTTAACCGCCGGTCCAAACAGCCCGCTGGTGGAGATAGGCGCATCGAGAAATGGCGCCTTATCCGCGTCCTTCATTTCAGTCAGAGTCAGCCACAGATGGCGCTCGAGAACAGTAAAATTAGCCATAGCACGGCCGATGGACTGGGCGGTGGCCTTCGTGGCTCGCAGAGCTATATCAGTCGCGCTGCGTAAGTCCCTGAAGGCTTCGGGTTCGGGGCCAGACTCGTCCATAGAGCGGAGAAGCTTGGCTTGGAACACTTGAAGTACCGCCATTGAGTGAAACGCTGATGCAGCTTGGCCGGCGGCAGCGTAGGCGCGACCGGCGAGAGCAGAGGTAGTGCGGCAGGGCTTCGAGGGGTGGGAAGCTTTGGCTTTCCATCCGGTGGTGGAGGGCGGGCAGAGATGATTGGCCACGGCCTCCTCGAGGGGCGGCGTTCCCTCGTAGCCTCTTTCCTTCACGCCGTCCACTGAGGAGAGCGAAGAAGAAAAAGAAGGCTTTAGGCGCGCAGAGTGGGGGGCTTTCCACGACTTGGTGAGTTCGTCGTGAACTTCCGGGAAGACGGGAGAAGGCCTTTGCCGAGGGGCCTGCTGGCGCCCCTGCAGAAACCACTCATCCAGTCGGCTCCGGGTTGGTTCTTCGGGAGAAGACCAATCGAGCCCGAGGTCTTCCACGGCCTTAGAGAGGATCTTAGATAATCTCAGTATCCATAGTGGAGCCCCCGCTCGTGCTAGCTAGCGTCGACGGGGCGGGGTCGAGAGTGGAGCCCGGCCAGTCGTCCGATGCAGCGTCGATGGACAAGCTGTCGTCCATTCCCCCGTCGTCCTCGGACGCGCCAAAAGTCACAAGGCCCACCGCTCTGCTAGAGGGGTGTGGGTCCGGCTGGGTGAACTGAACCGGCGGTGGGGAAGGCAAGAGCGGCGGTGAAGCACGCGGAGACTGGCTCGGCGTGACGTCACTGAGCTCAGGTTCAGGAAGCCTCTGTGAGCGGCGCTTTTTCTTAGTGCGCGGCTCAAACGTGAGCTACTTACGCAATAGGAGAGACCTCTCGAAAGGGAACGGTTAATGTTAATGAAATGCACCAGTTTAGTCAAAGTGTTCAACAAGGACTCTTGTAAGAAACTTTAATGGTGATAATTCTGTCTGTGTGAGTGACCTACTCTGCACACGAAGACATAAATAAGTTTAAGTTAGCCGCTGATCTAGTGGTTATAGTGTTTGTGCATGGACTTTTCTATCAAGCTAGCAACCAGCGACCTCGATTAGTTAAGCCTGTGTGGGGCTGTGAGACCGACGACGATGATCAAAGACCCGACAGAGGCGGATAGCGTTACCGAGTGGTGGACTTTGCTCAGATCGTCAACCATGTGACTCTTCTCTTCATCTTCATCTTCTCTTCATCGCAAATCCTCTTGTCCTGTCTTCTGCTGCTGACACTTTGATCCTGTGCGCGTGAGATTACATTCACACTGAGTAAAGGTACCATTTTTTGTTTGGCCTGTGTGTAGGGCTGCACGATTAATCGCACGATATTGTTATGCGCATCTAATCAGTAAAGCCGGTTCCTTGATTAGTAGTAAATCACCTTCACCTGCTTTCAGATGGAGCGGCATTTACTACAAAGAGCCGTAGTTCACTGACAACCTGAGCCATATCGCGTTAAAATCGAGGACATATCGCCAGCGATATTTAATGCGATATGGCTCAGCTTGTCAGTTAACTACGGCTCTTTGTACACAGCAAAAACTCAGTGTTAAATTAACACACCTGGGAGTGTATATGAGTCCACACTCAAGAGTGTTAAAGTTAATGAGATATTTAAGTGATTAATGAAGTGATCATTGAGCATTATTGAAGACACCTAAAGCAGAATCACTGAAGGAGAAAACCGGAATTTCAGGTCACCATTATGGAGATGAGTGTTTACTTTAGTTGGGCTCTTGACCCTCATATTATTAACTTTAGAGTTTGTTCGGCTGTTGTATCTGAGTTATACCTGCCAGATGAACAAAAAACATTTATATAATGGTGTTGGTTATGTTATGACATTTATCATTTGAACTAAATGTTTGTGATTAATGCTGGTGGTTACAGCATAACAGTGATTCTGCATTAACATCCAGAATTTGCAATATAATATAAAGGAGTTCTGAAAAGTTGTAAAAAAAAAAATATCTTCCTTTTAGGCACACACAGATATTAAGATTCAGTCAATGTATCTCAACAATGGTGACGAGCAGAATATTCAATTAGGAAAAGTAAATTGCATAGACAATTCAGATCATAATTTATAATTAAAATGCATGATGGGAGCCATTAATGAGTTGTGATTGGTGGCAACAAGGATTATTATTGTCACCACGGTTGAGATTCACAGGCTGATTATTGATGTCTGTGTTTCTAAATAAATGCATTAGAAAGTGTTTTGATCAGGACAATTTTTATTAAATGTTTTGGATTATAAGAAAATTTTAATTATCATATGCTGTAGAACCACTAAACTGTTGCCATCAAGTTAAACCAGATCATCTGAATGAATTTCATTTTTCAGAGCACAGCATGATTATGTCAAAACATAACCAACACTATCAGATCACACTTGTTTTCGTTCGTTTGACTGTAATAAATCAATAACAGCCGACAAACAAAATTTAAGCTTAAAGTTTAAGGATCAAGAGCCCAACTAAAGCAAACACTTATCGGCATAACGGTGGCTTACAATTTTAGATTTTCTCCTTCAGTGATTCTGCTCGTTAACATCAGGTGTCTTCAATAATGCTCAATGATCACTAAATTAATCACTTAATCATCTCATTAACTTTAACACTCTTGAGTGTTAATTTAACACTCATATCTGCATCATATCGTCCATCTGAAAGCAGGTGAAGGTGATTTACTACTAATCAAGGAACCGGCTTTACTGATTAGATGCGCATAACAACATCGTGCGATTAATCGTGCAGCCCTACCTGTGTGGTGAAGCAGCCATTTGATTTAGGGCTACAACGTACCCGAGCTACATTCAGGCCTGCATCAGTTGAACATTTGAAGGGTATTTCAAATTCAACAAGGGTTTTGCCGGCTATTTTATTTTCTTGGGTCCTTATGTGTTGAATGTGAATTTGAATGCATTAGTGATATGAGGTGATTTTGACAAGACACATTTAATTACTCTTTCTAACTCTTTCTACTTTTTCTGAGTAAATCTGTTATACTTTTTTCTATATAACAGGTGTGGTCACTGACTCTTTTGATATTTTAAGTTAATGAAGGAAAAGAGTATTTTTTGGTTTAAATGTGAAAGTGTTTACAGGATAATAATTCCAATACATTTAATTTCCGGTTAAAGTCTGTAAATATTACTGCTTAAATAGTGATTTAAAAGGAAAGAGTATTTCATATTTAATTAGCAATTACACACACACAAGTTAAACATTAGTTAATAAACTGATTAGTTTATTAGTGAAACCTCACTTATTTGATTGTATAGATTTTTAAAGAATTCAGGATAGCCACCTCTCATTATAGTCCAACACGCTAGAGAGGCGCTACATAAATTGGAGGCACCGCTGGGATAATTAGTGTGGGTTTCTTGTTTATTTTTGTACATTTTACATTGAAAATTAGCATTCTGAAGTTTTAACTAGTGCTAACCGATAAGCTAATATGGAACGTATGAAAGAGCTAGTATCAGATTTAAAGGGATGGTGCCGTGGCGAGGCATTAGATGAGGCTCATGCAGTAATGGTGCTCATTCAAGAAGATGAAGACCCAAGTGCAATAGAAGAGACAATGCAAACAGTGAAGTGTTTGGGACGTGTGCGAGTCAGGGGCCGAACTTTCAACAGCCAACTAAACCGATACTTGGTCTTGTGTGAATGTAAGGAAGTAGTGAAAGGCGAAATCGTTCCCTTTGAAGTGCTTCCTATTGACGGTGGAGGGCCGTGGCCTGTTATCATAGCAGATGCAGCTACACAAGCCAGTACACAAGTCTATAAGTCCGGAAAGCAACAAGCTCCATGTAAACGTGTTGAAGATTTTCGCACATTGTTCCCTGAAGATGAGGCTGCTGCCAAGTCAACAGAGGCCATTCTGCGAGCTGCGAGTGATTTACTTGACAAGACGTCCAAGTCCTCAAGTGAGCATGGAAGCTATCGCCGCCTACGAACTTTCTCTGGGTTGTTACCCACCCCAGCTTGAGAAGAGCAGTTCGACCACTGGGTGGGTCAAACACGGCTCATGGTGGAAGAGTGTGACTGCTCTCACAAAGAGAAGAGGCGGAGACTGATGGAAAGTCTCAGAGGCCCGGCGCTTGACATTGTAAAAGCAGCACGAGTGATCCTGATGTGAGCCCCGAAGCCTGCTTAGAGGCTCTGGAGCATGCTTTTGGGACAAAAAGCAGGTGAGCAACAACCAGGTGAGAAGCTGTCTGACTTCCTCAGACGTCTAGAAAAGTTGTTGAATAGGGTGGTGCAGAGAGATGGTCTCCCCCTTGGATGTGCAAGACTCGACCAGTTGTTGCGTGGTGCGATAGCCTCTGACATGATGTTAGTTAACCTTCGTCTGAGAGAGAGGAGAGCAAAGCCCCCCACCTTTCTCCAGCTGTTAAAGGAGATACGCACAGAAGAGGAATATGAGGCCTCATGAAAGAAGATTACTCCTGTCATGCAAGGTGGAAATATAAGGCAGAATGTTGATGTGAAACAGACTGAAATTCAAAACTTGAAGTCTGAGATCAAAGAACTTAAGGCCTTGGTTGCTGCTGTCGTGTCTAAGCCAGCCTACGACACGTCAGTTAGCAGTGAGAAAATTCCCCCAAATGAAGTGTACAGTGAGTGCAGCTCGGACAGTAAGATAGCAGCTTTGAAAAAACAAATGAAGCGCTTGCAACAGAAAGTTACAAATAAAATAGCTGAACCTCAAGCTGCCGTTTCAGCTGTGAATGCCTCAAAACCAGTAGCCAGCTCCCCACCACGATCATTCAAAGTATCGGAGGAACATTTCTGTTATCGATGTGGTGAGAGTGGGCATTTTGCAAGGAAGTGCCAAAGCCCAGAAAACCAGGCTAAAGTTATCAAGTGACTTATCCAAGCTCTGAAGCTGTCCAAGAACAACCAGCCGTCAAGTGATGCCACCGCTAATGCAGTTAACTGTTCTGTTGAGAAAAGTACAGCTGACGTGCCTGAGGGTGAGCCTATTCCTGATGGTTAGTTGGGCCGCCTAGCCTGGTGCCGCTGAAGGTTAATGGACAAGCCTGCACTGCTCTATTAGATAGTGGCTCTCAGGTGACGATCATTTTTTAACCCTGGTACCAGAAGTACTTGTCTGATATCCCCATTCAGTCAGTATCTGGTCTTTCCCTGTGGGGTTTAAGTGAGTCTGGAGCTAGCTACCCTTACCGTGGCTACGTGGTAGTTGATGTGGAGTATCCAGCTGAGGTGGTAGGAACCAGTCAGACTGTAACTGTCCTAGCTCTAATATGCCCTAACCCCAGGACTGAAGATAAGACATCTGTCATTGTGGGCACCAATGCGAGCCATGTTAGACGTCTGGTGAATCAATGCAAAGATAATGGCATTGATGTCACCAGAACACTAGGCCTTCGGGTTCGTGTCGAGGAAGATCAACCTGCTCTAAAGGGTGTTACGGTCCCAGTGCTAGAGGAGGAGGCTGGCCATGTCTGATGGATGGGTCCAGGCCCCTTGGTCTTACCCCCAGATGATGACACTCAGGTTGTGTGCAAAGTCGAGCTGAAGAAGCCTGTTGCTCAAGAAGTCCTGATGATAGACTCCTCCCCAGCAGCTGTCTTACCTGCTGATGTGATTTTTCATCCCATGGTTGTGCCCAGTGGGGCATTGGATGTCAATAGTTTGAGAATACTGCTCAAAAATGAATCTTCAAGAGAGACTTCCATACCTGTGGGAACAGTGATTGGATGTGTGTACCACATTGATTCAGTTGCGACGATTCCCCCTAAGGAGGCGGTTTCCGCTGACTTTGAGAGCATGATCAACTTTGGGGACTCTCCTATCTCAGAACAATGGAAGAACAGATTGTGTAAGAAACTGGCTCAGAAGTCTCATGTCTTCTCAATGCACGAGTGGGACGTGGGATTAGCAAGAGGAGTAGAGCACAGAATCCGACTTTCTGATTCCCGGCCTTTCCGTCAACGATCACGCCGGCTAGCTCCTGCAGATATCGAAGATGTGAGAAAGCATTTACAAGAACTGCTGCAGGCAGGGATCATAACAGAGTCGCGAAGCCCCTACGCATCCCCAATAATTGTTGTCAGAAAGAAGACTGGGGCTATTAGGATGTGCATAGATTACCGACTGTTGAATTGCGGAACCATTCCTGACCAGTACACAACACCATGCATTGAAGATGCGCTGAATGCCTTAACATGGAGTCAGTGGTTCTCTGTACTGGATTTGCGTTCAGGCTACTACCAGATAAATATGTCCGAAGAGGACAAAGAGAAGACGGCATTCATTTGCCCATTAGGATTTTTCCAGTTCGAACGAATGCCTCAAGGCATTACTGGGGCATTACCTTTCAAAGGTTAATGGAGAAGGCTGTCGGTGACATGAACCTCTTACAAGTGCTGGTGTACCTGGACGACGTGATAGTGTTTGGAAAAACTCTCGAGGAACACAAAGAGAGACTGCTTAAGGTCCTAGATCGTCTCGGTGAAGTTGGGCTGAAACTCTCAGTGGACAAGTGCCAGATCTGTCTGCCAAGGGTCAAGTACCTGGGGCACATCGTGTCTGCAGAAGGAGTTGCCCCAGATCCAATCAAGATTGAGGTCATCGCTACATGGCCCGTGCCAACAAACCTAAAGATGTTACAATCTTTCCTAGGATTTTGCGGTTATTACTGCCGATTCATTTAGAACTATTCTGAAATTGTTAGACCACTGACTGACCTCACAAAGGGAAATGCTCCAACTCAGAAGAGAAAGAAGTATGCCCAAGATGTGAACAAAGTCTTCTTGAAAGAATCGGAGCCTTTCGGGGAAAGATGGAACAAATCCTGTACAGATGCGTTTCATCAGATAATTCACTGTCTGACACATGCGCCCGTCCTGGCATTTGCCAATTCACAACATCCATACATCCTGCATGTGGATGCAAGCTTGAAGGGTCTTGGTGCTGTTCTTTACCAAGAACACCCTGAAGGCTTGAGAGCAGTTACCTTTGCTAGCAGAAAAGTCAGCTCTGCAGAGAGAAACTACCCCATACATCAGCTGGAATTCTTGTCACTCAAATGGGCAGTAGTCGACAAATTCCACAACTATTTGTATGGGGCAAGATTCACCGTACGTACCGACAACAACTCACTTACGTACGTTTTGTCCACAGCCAAGCTCAATGTGGTGGGGCATCGCTGGCTAGCTGCCCTATCGACGTACGAGTTTGATGTACAGTATCGCCCAGGCCGACAGAATATTGATGCCGACCTGTTGTCAAGGAACATGCCAGAGGAGGACGACAATGGTTGGGTGACTATACCTCAGTCTGGAGTGAAAACTATCTGCCAGAGAGTCTGCATCTCAGAGTCTGCACGCAATATACCAGTCTGTGTTGCTCAGCTTGGAGCATCTCCCCACTGTGTTCCTGACCTGTATGCGTTTCCCACACACATGGAGTTGAAGTCCCTGGAACTCATGTCCAAATTGAGTCTCAGGAAGGCTCAGGAAGAGGATGAAGCCATTGGACCGGCCATCCAAGCCATCAAACATGGGCTCTGGCCAGAGGAGGGGAACGTGAGTACTGAGTTGTCCAGGTTGAAAAGAGAAGCTGGGAAGTTGTCAATGAAAGATGGATTGCTGTACCGGTACAGTAAGAGACCATCCGGAGATGTGGTCAGTCAACTCATCCTGCCAAGAGAGTTCCATGAGATGGTTATGCAGGCCATGCATGATGACCTCGGGCACCTTGGAAGAGGAAAGAACTGTTGACCTGCTCCGAAGTAGATTCTTTTGGCCTAGGATGTCGATTCAAGTGGAAGAATACATCAAGAACTGTGAGGAGTGTGTCACTTACAAGAGCCCTATACAGAGAGCTGCTCCGTTGCATCAGATCGTAAGCCATGGGCCTATGGATTTAGTGTGCATGGACTTTCTTTCCATGGAGCCTGACTCCAAAGGCATAAGTAACGTGTTAGTGGTCACGGATCATTTCACGAGATACACCCAGGCTTTCCCAACTAAAATCCAGAAGGCTCATGTTGTTGCAAAGGTCCTGATTGAGAAATATTTCATTAGGGCTGCAACTAACGATTATTTTGATAATCGATTAATCGGACGATTATTTAATCGATTAATCGGATAATTTTTTTTTTAAATTTTATTAGATTTTTTGTTTATTATAATTAAATAAAACCTTAAATCAGGGTATTCATGTGTAAAAGTGTACTTTAAAAAGTGCAAAAGCCACACATTGAGTTTTACTAATATAATCTTTATTTTTGACATTTTAAACCTTAATATATTGATAATTTAAATTAGGGCTGGGCGATATATCGCACGATATTGTTATGCGCATCTCGTCAGTAAAGCCGGTTCCTTGATTAGTAGTAAATCACCTTCACCTGCTTTCAGATGGAGCGGCATTTACTACACAGCACAAACTCCCGTGTTAAATTAACACTCAAGAGTGTGAAAGACAAGTTAATGAGATAATTAAGTGATTAATTTAGTGATGTTTGAGCATTATTGAAGACACCTGATGTTAAGTTCTCGCAGCTGGCTGCGTTCTTCATCGAGCCGAGTGATCCACCGCTAAGAGTTGTACATTTAACAAGCAGAATCACTGGAGAAAATCTCAAATTGTAAGCCACCGTTATGGCGATAAGTGTTTGCTTTAGTTGGGCTCTTAACCTTTATACATTCACTATAAATTTGTTTGTCTGCTGTTATTTATTTATAACAGTCAAATGAACAAAAAAAAAGTTTGATCTGATAATGTTGGTTGTGTTCTGGCATAATCATGCTGTGATCTGAAAATGAATCTTATTGCAATAGTTTGGTTTACCTTGTTGGCAACAACTTTTTGATTCAGATATATGAATATAGGTATGTTTCTTGTAATCAAAAATATTTAATTAACATTGTTCTGATCAAAACACTTTCAAATAAATTTATTAAGAAACACAGACATCAATAATCAGCCTGTGAATCTCAACAATGGTGACAATAATAATGCATGTTGCAGTGGCTGCCACCAATCACAACTTATTAATGGCTCCCATCATGCATTGCGATATGAATAAATTATGATCTGAATTTTCTATGTAATTTACTTTTCCTAATTGAATATTCTGCTCGTCACCATTGTTGAGATGCATAGACTGAATCTTGACTTCTGTGTGTGCCTTAAAAATAGATTGTTTTTTTTAAAAAACAACTTTTAAGAAAACCTTTATATTATACCTAAAATTCTGGATATTTATGCAGAATCACAGTTATGCTGTAACAAACAACATAATTCAAAAACATAAAGTTCAAATGATTACTGTCATAATATGACCAACACCATCAGACCACTTTTGTCTTTGTTCATCTGGCAGTTATAACTCAGATAAAGCAACCAAACAAAATCTAAAATTAATAATATAAGGGTCAAGAGCCCAACTAAAGCAACCAATGATCGCCATAACGGTGGCTTACAATTTGAGTTTTTCTCCTTCAGTGATTCTTCAGGTGTCTTCAATAATGCTCAATCATCACTAAATTAATCACTTAATTATCTCATTAACTTCAACACTCTTGAGTGTGGACTCATATACACTCGCAGGTGTGTTAATTTAACACTGGAGTTTTTGCTGTGTACAAAGAGCCGTAGTTCACTGACAAGCTGAGCCATATCGCATTAATTATCGCTGGCCATACGTCGGCGATATTGATGCGATATGGCTCAGCTTGTCAGTTAACTACGGCTCTTTGTAGTAAATGCCGCTCGATCTGAAAGCAGGTGAAGGCGATTTACTACTAATCAAGGAACCGGCTTTACTGACGAGATGCGCATAACAATATAGTGCGATATATCGCCCAGCCCTAATTTAAATATAGAAAGACTGAAAACAAACGTGTGATTGTAGTAGAGCCGCAGTAGATCGCGTTTGAAAAACAATTAAAACTTAATAGTAGACAAATGCTATAAAAAGAGAACGGAATGGAGGTACACAGCAAGCTAACAGGCTTGATTAAAAAGACAGGAAAAATTATGCATTAGTGCACAAGCATTCGCTGAAAACCACTGACTACAGTGACTAAAAAAAAAAATCTTTTACTGCTGCTGTTATTAACTGCCTTTATATTTAGTGCTTCACTTTGTAAACACCGTTTTAATTTAACCTATTTCTGCGGTAGCACTATTTTAATCCATCACTTATGTTGCGAGCGAACTGATTGCGCAACCTGATGCTCGAGACAAAATAGATCTAGTGTGACTGTTCCGAAGTTAGTAAACAAAGCTGTTTACACAGTAGCATTGTTTTCTCAGATCAGATAGCTATCGGATCGTGAAAAGACCAGGTGTAAAAGCCCTTCTAAACGCGCTCAAACCAATTCAGGAGGAGATCTGAGACTCATTCCATACGAAACTGGAAAAGTGTAAATGCATCTAGCCTAGTTGTTGAAACCACATATGTACATTTTACTCCTCCCAAAAATGCTAAAAAAAATAAACATGTGAGAGTGTGCTATAGGCAATGTAATGGTATAGCCGGATATGACGACGCTACTGCAACACGCATTACCGCAGATGAGCGATCTATTCATCAAGCCAACGAGCAAACTATCGCAAATCAAAGTGAAAGTAAGTCGCAGACGCTTAACGCACAATCATCATCATTAAAAGTAAAGAAACGAAATGATCTTACCAGTGCTGTTGCCGCTCTCTCTTATTGCGGTGTTTGATTTGGATTTTAACTGCTAATCAATAAAATGCAGCTCATATCTGTTGCTTTTGGTGACGTGAACTCCATTAAATCTGCATATAGCGCGGGAATTGAAGAGCGAAAACACATTTATGTGACCAGGTGTAAATGGAATCGTTTTGATAAATCAGAGCTATCCGATCTGAGAAAACGCATGAAGTGGCCAGGTGTAAACAGCCCCGGCTTGGGGTGCACACTTTTTTTTGCCGTCGATTGATCTGTAGGTACTCACTGCCATTTCGCGATCGACTGTGTTGTCATGAAAGTGACGTCATCAGTAAACGCTCCCCGTGACGTAAGCAGACCAACTAATCGATAATGACATTCGTTGACAACGATTTTCATAATCGATTATTATCGATTTTATCGATTAGTTGTTGCAGCCCTATATTTCATACATTATGGACTGCCTTCAAGGATCCATTCGGACCAAGGAAGAGATTTTGAGAGCCGTTTGATCCGAGAACTGTTGACCTTGATGGGGATAAGCAAGTAGCGGACAACGCCGTACCATCCGCTAGGAGACCCGCAGCCAGAAAGGTTCAACCGAACTCTGCTCTCTATGCTTGGTACGTTAGGCCGGGAGAAGCGGCGTACGTGGAGTCAACATGTGCCTCACTTGGTCCACGCGTACAACAGCACCAAGTGTGATGCCACCGGGTACTCGCCTTACCATCTAATGTTTGTCAGAGAGGCGAAACTTCCTGTTGACTTGTGCTTTGGAACTTCCTCAGACGGCATAGAAGAGGCGTCTCACACCCGATATGTCACAAAGCTGAAGCAAGACTTGAGGCAAGCCTACAAGTTAGCCTCTGATGCTGCAGACAAACGGCACCAGAGAAACAAGAGGTTGTATGATCGCTGAGTTACCTTTCAGTCCATAGGGATCGGCGATAGAGTAGTGCTCCTGAATCTAGGCCTGAGAGGCAAGCACAAACTGGAAAGCAAGTGGAGTCCTGATCCATATGTTGTCGTTGGAAAGATGCCAAACCTGCCTGTGTTCAAGATCAAACGGGAGGATGGAAGGCTAGGGAGAGAGACTATACACAGGGACCACCTTCTTCCAATTGGACAGCTGGTGAGAATGCCACACACTGACCAGGATGCTGATCCGCCTGAGAAACCCAAGACCAGAGCAGGCACTCGTAAGAGAAGTCAAAGGGACTCAACACCAGAGACTCAAGAGTTACAGGAGTTTTCTGATTCGTCCTCTGACATGGAGTATTATGTCACTCACCGTGTCACTCGGAGAGAGCCTGTCCCAAGGGTGTTAAATACTGCCAAGCCAGTAATTAAATTAGAAGATGACACTGAAACAGAACAGGAAAATGACACTAAAGCTGAACCTGTCCATGAAAATGATTCAGACCCAAAAGAGGTTGGCCACAGCTCTGAACCAGAACCCGAGGATGAGGAGTGTGATCCAGAAGTAGCTCTGGAAGAGACTAGTGAAGCTGGATCGGAGTCTGACCAAGAAGAAGTATCTGAGGTCCAGGAGAATAGAGTTCCGCCCAGCTTTGAGCCTAGACCTAAGAGAACTGCTAAGCCAACTATTAGACTTACCTATGATGAGCCTGGTAGATCAAGAGATGAGCCTTTGACTATTGTACACAGAGGGATAGTCATTAAAATAGGAAAACACTAGACATATTAGTTATTATGCCCTTAGGACACTTTTGTTAGTTTATTGGTGTCTGATGAGGACACTCAGACATTTGAAAGGGGGAGGGTGTAACCCTGTTGAAATATATTCATTTGGATAATATATACAGTTTTTAATAAATAATTGGAATGAAGTTAGGATTTTGCGCAATGAGAGAAATGCCTATTGTTCATGGTTTACTGAATACAGCATTTAAAATGTTCAATATTTGTTGGGCAATTATATATGTGAAAATACTTTAAAGAAGCTTGCAAGAATAGGAAGAAAGAGTTTCACATGTTTGGTGAATTTATTTTATTTCTGAAAGTTTTGTGAATGATCCAATCACAGTTGAGGTCCAAGGGAAAGGAAGTGAGGGAAGAGCGTCGAAGAAGTGAGAGAAAAATGCGTGTGGTTGGCGGAGAGAGAAAAACGGTTAATGTTAATGAAATGCACCAGTTTAGTCAAAGTGTTCAACAAGGACTCTTGTAAGAAACTTTAATGGTGATAATTCTGTCTGTGTGAGTGACCTACTCTGCACACGAAGACATAAATAAGTTTAAGTTAGCCGCTGATCTAGTGGTTATAGTGTTTGTGCATGGACTTTTCTATCAAGCTAGCAGCAGCGACCTCGATTAGTTAAGCCTGTGTGGGGCTGTGAGACCGACGACGATGATCAAAGACCCGACAGAGGCGGATAGCGTTACCGAGTGGTGGACTTTGCTCAGATCGTCAACCATGTGACTCTTCTCTTCATCTTCATCTTCTCTTCATCGCAAATCCTCTCGTCCTGTCTTCTGCTGCTGACACTTTGATCCTGTGCGCGTGAGATTACATTCATACTGAGTAAAGGTACCATTTTTTGTTTGGCCTGTGTGGTGAAGCAGCCATTTGATTAAGGGCTACAACGTACCCGAGCTACATTCAGGCCTGCATCAGTTGAACATTTGAAGGGTATTTCAAATTCAACTAGGGTTTTGCCGGCTATTTAATTTTCTTGGGCCCTTATGTGTTGAATGTGAATTTGAATGCATTAGTGATATGAGATGATTTTGACAAGACACATTTAATTACTCTTTCTTACTCTTTCTACTTTTTCTAAGTAAATCTGTTATACTTTTTTCTATATAACAGTTGTGGTCACTGACTCTTTTGATATTTTAAGTTAATTAAGGAAAAGAGTATTTTTTGGTTTAAATGTGAAAGTGTTTACAGGATAATAATTCCAATACATTTAATTTCCGGTTAAAGTCTGTAAATATTACTGCTTAAATAGTGATTTAAAAGGAAAGAGTATTTCATATTTAATTAGCAATTACACACACACTAATTAAACACTGATTAGTTTATTAGTGAAACCTCACTTATTTGATTGTATAGATTTTTAAAGAATTCAGGATAGCCACCTCTCATTATAGTCCAACACGCTAGAGGCGCTACACTGATAACAGATGATCTCTCTATCTGTAGATGTTCTGTAATTTCTACTATTCCATCTGGAGCCACGGCCACTTTCTCATGCGGTGGGATGGAGGGACGTTACGTGATTGTCCATATTCCTGGAGAACAGAAGATTCTTGCTCTTGCTGATGTTGAAGTCTATGGGTATTTAGCAGGTAATTCATTGTTGTAGAACACTTTTCAATATATCATGCCATACAAAACTGAAAATTGTTACACTTGATTCATATCGCCTTACAATCCATCGCGCTCTTTAAGATCACTAGATTCGAGGCTTCTGGTCATTCCTAGGATATCCAGATCCACCAAAGGAGGCAGAGCATTTTCACATTTAGCTCCGAAGCTCTGGAATAGCCTTCCTGATATTGTTTGTTGCTCAGACTCGCTCTCCCAGTTTAAAACTAGACTGAAGACGCATCTATTTAGCCAGGCATTCATATAAATTTTTTATCTTACAGTTACTGTAAATTCGGCCTCTAGTTCATAAACGCCAGAGGAGAACTGGCCCCCGACTGAGCCTGGGTTCTCCCAAGGTTTTTTTTCTCCATTGGGTCATCTGATGGAGTGTTAGGACACCATTAGGTCACTGGATGGAGTTTTTCGGTTCCTTGCCACTGTTGCCTTTGGCTTGCTCAGTTGGGGATATTCAAATTAATTAACCAATCATACCATTGATCAGCTCTACCAAACTTGGATGTCTTTTTTTTCCAGTAATAAACAAACATTAAGTTGTTTTGATTGATACTGTGAAGCAGCTTTGATACAATCTGTATTGTGAAAAGCGCTATATAAATATATTTGACTTGACTTGACTTGACTCATATCCTCCCAAACCAGTATGACGATATTCAAACTCTATTGACATCTTACAGTCAGATTATTCAGATAAATGCATGTTTCCCTGTTGTGAGGAAGGTCAGTGTTTGTTTAATTCTAACTACAGGAAGTGGGGAAAATATTAACATAGGAAGAACAAAAAAGTTGGTGCAGAAATGAATCAATTCACATTAAGTTGTTGTTCATCAATAATCCTGTAGTTCTCAAATCTCATTCACACAAGTGCATGTTCAAACTTTGAGTGTCAGAACTTTATTCTTTTCCCAGGAAACCGGGCATTAGACGGCGCCGCTACACAGTCGTCAACATCTGGGGACTGGTTTGCTGTAAAGGCCATTGATGGTAATCGAGGTCTCCAGCAGTTGTACACGGGATGCTCCTCAACCTTTCATGAGACTAACCCGTGGTGGAGACTGGATCTGCGTGATGTTTACAGAGTTAGTAGAGTGGTCGTCACTAACAGACGAGACTGCTGTGCAGAACAAATAAACGGAGCGGAGATTCACATCGGGAACTCTTTGGAGAACAACGGCAGCAACAATCCCATGTGAGACTCTTGAGGTTGAAAGAACATGAGAGAAATGCGAAGACTCAACACACATCTCCTTCATCAGTTTCTCTCTCTGTCTGTAGATGTGCTGTTATTCCTGCTATTCCAGCTGGCGAGTCCTACAGCTATTCATGTGGTGGGATGGAGGGACGTTATGTGAATCTGATCATTCCTGGAGACATGAAGACACTCACTCTCTGTGAGCTGGAGGTTTATGGAGAAGGTTAAACATCATTTTATTTTTTGTCCGCAAGATACAGTGACGAGTATTAATGAACACAAAGTCAACTAATTCATATATTTACATGTATGAATTTATCTTTGTTCAGGTCCCTGTTTAAAAAGGACATTTGTAAAAATGCAGTTTAAGTCCAGCAATGATTTGACTGACCCTTCAATGAGAGAAAATGTTCTGAAACAGGTGAGAGAAAGAAACCAATTCAACCTTATAGAGCTAATGGTATTTTACAGTGATCATGAAGGTTGAATGGGATTAAAGTGATGTGATAAAGTTTGTTTGAGATTTGAGCATATATCATCATATTCTGAGGCCAAATGTAGCTGACTTCAAAAAGTTATTGAAGAAAAAAAATGTATGACTAACTTGTAAGATTAATCTAAGCGGTTTATGCAACTGGTAATAATTTTAGTATGAATGCTATTTTCAGTTGGGATCTGCTCTTGCTGATAGAGGATTCACAGATGTGACACTTCGATGGTCTCAAACTCCTAAACGGGTTATCCAGAAGGTGAACGATGATAAACGTGAGTCTTATAATGACTTATAAAATAAGCTGCACAAATAGGAATGATTATTAAATTGTTAAGAGATGAAATAACTACAAGTTTTATTTACAGGTCGTTGCAGTAAAGCAAATTAACACTCTGGAAATCAAGACTTTCTTCAATTCCTTAAATTCACATTCATTAAAGACAATGAATCTGATTCTAAATTTCTTTAGAAAGTTTAAAATGTAAAGATTCTTAAAGGACTTCTGCTCGCTTCCCTGTTACTGTTATTCACATATCTAAGAACTATAAAACACCTTGTGTAATTGTGTATTGTCAACAAACAGAGATAATAATAAATGTAATAATAAAAAAATTAGTAGGTAAAATAGTAGTAATAGGATTCAGCTTGTGTCAAGATGATTTATGACCCTATGATTGACAGGTGGGCGGTGCTAACCTTTGACCTTCCGGAGGATGTTCCGGAGGCCCCTTTGATGTAGGGATTAACCTTTGACCTATCGATCAATCAAGTTGACAGGTGGGGGGGGTAACCTTTGACCTTCCGTGGTCCTCCGGAGGTCCTTTGATGTAGGGATTAACCTTTGACCTATCGATCGATCAAGTTGACAGTTGTCTTTGCCCTATTGACCTTTGTATTATACGTCAAGTTGCCAGTTGTTAGGGTTGATCTGGGTTTGACAGTTGTCTTTGATCCGGATTATGATGGATGATTTTGCCATTTAGTTTTACCCCTATTGACCCCCGGGGACTTTTTGCTTTGGGAAATTCCCTCCATGCCAGCTGTGTCGGGGTTAGTGAGAAAATATTTTTTCTAATGTTACATATAGATTAGAGTTATCTTTTCAAAACAAAAATAAAATCATCTTACCGTTTCAGAGTTGAGGATCTTTTGAAAAAGTTGAAAAGAGTTCCTCTTTTGGAAAGAGTGCCTTTTGCATCTGACAGTCTCTGCGCTAAGTGTGTGCGTCTGTCTGTGAGTGTGTGAGACGTCACCCTATTCCTGCATCCCCCTGCTGGGGAGTGAAAGTGAGAAAATATCTCACACTAAGTAGAGTTGAAAAACATTCATTCCTTTAAAATAAATAAAAATAAAAATCAAAAATAAAATCATCTTACCTTTTCACTATGGTGAAGAATTGGGTTAAAGTTGAAAAGAGTTCCTCTTTTGGAAAGAGTGCCTTTTGCATTTTGACAGTCTTTGAGCTAAATGTGTGTGACATCCGATATCCTGGCATTCCTGAAGCATACTATATACATTTGCTGTGTGTGTGTGTGTGTGTGTGTGTGTGTGTGTGTGTGTGTGTGTGTGTGTGTGTGTGTGTGTGTGTGTCTCTCTCTCTCTCTCAAACACCAGCGCATGACAGGCATGGTCTCTTCGCTAAGTGTGTGCGTCTGTCTGTGAGTGTGTGAGACGTCACCCTATTCCTGCATCCCCCTGCTGGGTAGTGAAAGTGAGAAAATATCTCACACTAAGTAGAGTTGAAAAACATTCATTCCTTTAAAATAAATAAAAATAAAAATAAAAAAATAAATAAATACATTTTCACCTGGGTTGAAGAAGAAAGCTATACAGTTATGAACGGATGATCAGAAATAAAATCATCACTTATTTTTTCACTGTGGTGAAAAATAAAAATCAGCTTACCATTTCAGAGTACTGAAGAAATGGATTAAAGTTGAAAAGAGTTCCTCTTTTGGAAAGAGTGCCTTTTGCATTTTGACAGTCTCTGAGCTAAATGTGTGTGTGTGTGTGTGTGTGTGTGTGTGTATGTGTATGTGTGTGTGTGTGTGTGTGTGTGTGTGTGTGTGTGTGTGTGTGTGTGTGTGTGTGTGTGTGTGTGTGTGTGTGTGTGTGTGTGTGTGTGTGTGCTTCCGACACCGGGGATGTATCCATGGAGCATCGTTTTCACCTGTTGTTTTTCACGATTCATACTAATTTATGGGCGCGAGCATATCCTGAAAAACAACAACTGTGTAGCAAGCCTCAAAGGAGCCGGTACCGCTGTACGTCGCAGTCTGGGTAAATAACAGTGCCAGTTCACCCTACCGATACGCTTTCCAATTAAAAACATCGTATCTCAAGAGAGGAGTGCCTCTTTTGTGACAGTTTTGACCTTCTATCCATGAAATACGGCAACAAATGCTGGATAGATCTCTGAGAAACGACCTCTCTGTGAACTCTCCTGTACCATTCATAGAACACGCACGCCATCTAGCGGACACACATAGTTCTAGCTTTTCCCATACATTTTCATTGCATCTCAGAATGTATATAAAGAGGTGACGACTCGAACCCCTGGCAAACCATATCTTGTCCAAACTTCAAGACTGTGCAGCTCAACTCATCAACATGCAAAACAGTAAGTATTTTCTCTTTATAATTCTTTTATGCTATGGTGTTTTTCACATATGGTGTAAAACAATAGATATCATTTTTTAAATATGAGCATTATATTCATAAAGTATGATTATTAAAAATATTTGCGGTACAGATATTAAGTATCATAAACTATGATTTTAAAAATATCAGTCTGTTTATCCATGCATATGTACATTAGACTATGGTGTTTTACATACCGTGTTTTAAAAATTCACATCAGTCTTTATTTCCATGCTATGTTGTTTTAAAGATTGTTTTTCACATGGGGTGAAAAACAGTAGATATGATTTTTAATAATATGCAACATCGCATTCATTTATCATAAAGTTTGATTTTAAAAATATGGACCATTGGTGATTTTAAACACATCAGTCTGCATATCAATGCTTATGTGTATTAATATGGATTATCATTGGATGTAGTGGGTATGTGAAAACTTTTTATGTGAAAAAGCTTTTATTATGAAAATCATGGATCAGCCGTCGGCTTACAACAACATACTTCACACTTCTACGAATGTATTTGTGTGTTATAATGCAGCGCTATCTCAACATCTTTTAATGTGAAAAGACGGTGATATATATATATATAGCGTTATAATTTAGTAAACCGATGCTAGAACGTAAAGTAAACTCGTGCTAACCATGTGGCATGCTGTTAGAACATTGTGTTGGTTAGCATCTCGTGCTACGCTGCTAACGGGTCTCACACATCGTTATGGGGCTATATCATTTTGCTTTTGTCTGTATATGTTTCAGAAAAACATTGCTGATGCTTCTGACGGTATACTGGTAGATATTTTACCATAAAATCATCGTTTTAAACACTTTCTGAAGCGTCGCATTCAGGTATGGAATGGATATGCTTGCCCCTAATGCCTTGAGCACAAACAACATCCAGTTCACAGACAAATAGCGCCCCTACCCCTCCGGGGGTATAAATGACATCCAGTTCACAGGCAAATAGCGCCCCTAGTGTCCTGAAATGATATACCATGTCACTCTTATGGTTGGAGATGGTTTTGTTTTAATCTACCTATTTAAATGTTGATGTGATTCATAAATGTTATTCATTTTAAAATTATAGCTGTGTGTGTGTGTGTGTGTGTGTGTGTGTGTGTGTGTGCGTGTGTGTGTGTGTGTGTGTGTGTGTGTGTGTGTGTGTGTGTGTGTGTGCGCGTCATCAACCATATAAAACGGACCACCATGCGGCTTCAAATCATAATATGTTTTTTCCCCTCAGATTCAAACGTCGAGCTGAACGCATTTGATGGCATATGTGAGAACTTATTTTCTATTCTTTATAAATTAAAATCTACCTATTTTTTATGCATCTTTATTTATTAATTTTAATTTATTTTAAGTTTCACTTATTTTTTAATTCACAGTGCCTACTCATGGGTTTGATACAGACAGCGCTGCAGATGGTAAGAACAAGATCCACCTTCAACGTAATGTTTTATGTTTACGGAAATCTAACGTTTTATTTATTTTTATAGATTTCATCCAATTCGTCACACAGCCTGGATTCCCAGTGGTCGACCTTACTCAAGACGAGGATGAACAACGCACCGTCGTCGTAACAGATAGACGAGACGTAATCGGCGATCAAATAGTTCCTACCCCCACAGCTTTAGACCAACCAAAGGAAAAGACTAGAAAAACGAATTAATCTGTACCCCAAAACAGCCCTGAGCTGTTTTATGGTGAGGCTATCTACATGTATTAACATTTAAACTCAAATTTGTCATACCATTATGATTGATTGTTATATTTCCACACAACAGGTTCGGATAGAAGCCATGATGATGATGATGATGATGGCGACGTGACTGGCTGGGGTGTGACTCAACTCCACGCTTGGGATCAGAGCTCTTGGACGAGCGAGCGTGGCGAAGCGTCGACCTCGAACGCCGGTCAGACACCATTTCATTTTCACCAATCGTCGGAAGAGGAAGAGATCGATGTTGAAGAAGTAGCGCTGAGCCCTCAACCGCTCGATGAACCATCCAACAATACCTCTCTGATTTGCGAGCTCATTAATTCAGTAGATGCATCTCGCAGTGAGTTTCGCGAGGCGTATGCGGATATAAACATGCCTTGCGTAGCGAGCTAAGGTCCTCTAACATCGAGATACATAGCAGATTCGATCTTCAGGATCGTTTTTTTCAGAATGTGAGCGATGAAATATTTCACTGCATCCGTATTATCCAATTAATCATGGATGAGTATTCTGATAGAAACGAGCATATGTCAACGCAATACCAAAGTGAAACGCTGCTCAGGCTTCGTCTTATACACAACGTCATAGATGAGATGTCTGAGTACATTTAATAGTTTACTCACGATCCATTTTGTATTCCTTTAGATCATGTATTGATTTTATACTCTTTTGATTTTATATACTCTTATTATTATATTTCATGTATACGCTATGCTATTTTATGTATGCTTTGATATGATCTATGATTTTGTAATATCTCATGTTTTATACTCTGTGATTGTTTTATACTCTGTGATGTTAGTCTGAATTTCAAAATGGATGGATCAAAATACTTCTTTACAGACGCTCGTCAATCAGACCAATCTGACACAGAACTGTCTCCGGAGGAGCTTGAAACGATAAGTATGCTTCCAGATTCTTTAGAACAGTATCTTAATGTAGAATCGTCACACCCACCTGCTGATTTTGATCTTTTTGAATTAGCCGTAAATCCAGATATGAATCTCTATGACCCGCCCGTACAACACGGTGCAGGGTTAAATACCCCACCCACTACCACCGAACCAGTCCCAGATCCTGACGGTGAAACTGTAGAACATCCTACCGACGATGATAATACTCCTACACATGATCGATTAAGCCCCCTCGACATTGACGCGTTGATTCGCCAGGGTGGGTTCGTTAACGGATATCACATTTTACCACGACCTCGTTTTAATAGCGTATCGTTGAGAAGGACCATGAATCTGAGAGCAATCAACTCTACAGATCTGGCCGATTATCATCGTCACTTACACGACACGCTGAGCGGGGTTGTTACTTTCGCTAGAGATTTTGGCGGGGGCGCACCTGTGATCAATTTGAACGTGTCAGCCTCCAGTCTCCAAATACCCATCAGTGCTGTTTTAACCGATGGAAATAATTATGACCCTAATTTGATTTACGATCAAATTGAAAAAGTTTTACAGAGCAACGATCAGTTATTATCGGACCAGGCCGTTGAGATAGAAGCTACCGTTGTTATGAACACCCGCGGTGGGGGTCGTCGTCGTAAACTTACGGATCTGGCCATTGATGAGGTGATCAAAAGAAAAAAGACGAGTTTATTTTGCCCCATGAATATTTCGAATAATTTGTGTTTCTCCATCTGTCTCGCCCGTTTTCTTAACCCACAACAACCCGAGACCGAGTTAGAAAAACTGGCTACCACCATCCAAAACAGTGCAGGCTTCTCAATCCAAAGTCTCGTTTGAACGAGCGCTAGACATTAAAATTGTGGTATTTCACAGATCTAATGCCATGGTCCTAGAAACGTACAAAACTTGCGACGAACCCCATCCGAAAACGGTGTTCCTCTATCTCGATAACGGACATTACTACATGATCTTGAATTTACCCTCGTTCATCGGTTCGCAATACGTATGCGAATATTGCTACAAAAGTTACACGAATCGCAGAAACCATCGATGCAAGTACGCATGCAACATATGCTTCGACTCAGAATGTTACATCTATCCTAAAAGAACCATACATTGTCCCGATTGCTTGCGCTACTGTAATTCGTGCTATTGCTTCGAAATGCATAAAAAAAACCCACCTCCTGGTCAGGAAAACTCCGCCTGTGATCTTATAAAATACTGCAAACTATGCAACAGACGTTACCAGGTTAAACCGGGAAACAAGAAAACCCAACACATATGCGCTCCGGACAAATGCGTACATTGTCGCGAAATTCTGGTGGACGAGGGAGAACACCAATGCTTCATACAACCCCTAGCGCCTAAGGAATTTTGCGAAAAATACATTTTCTACGATTTTGAAACACGTTATGAAAATGGGAGGCACGTGGCTAATTTTGTTTGCGCGATCACGTTCCAAGGTGAGAAATTTGTAGCTCGCGGTACGGGCTGTATATCTAAGCTAATCAATCGCTTCAGACAACCTCGATATGAAGGCTACTGCTTCATAGCTCATTACGCCTCCAGATTTGACTCCTTTCTCATTCTGGAGTATTTCTGCAAAGCCGGAATTTCTCTGGAAGTTATCATGCAGGGATGTAAATTAATTTTCATGTACGATGAATCGTTTGGACAACGTTACCTTGACAGTTATTCATTTTTTCCGCTAGCGCTAGCCAAAATGCCATCTGCGCTAGACTTGACGACTACTGAAAAAGGTTACTTTCCCCATCTGTTCAACAGGGTTGAAAATGAGAAGTATTTCGGACCATACCCCGACAAAAAGTTCTACAACTACGATAACATGTCGGATAAAGACCAACAAAAGTTCGATGCCTGGTACACCACGGTTCAGGGTAAGCTCTTTGACTTTAAGAAAGAGCTGAAGAATTACGGGGTTAACGATGTGGTCTTATTACGAGAAGGATGTATGAAATATCGCCAGTCGTTCATCGAATGCACCAAACTTGACCCTTTCAGTTTTACAACGATCGCTAGTTGCGCGATGGGTATCTTCAAAACACATTTTCTCGAGAAAAATACACTGGCTCTCACGCACAACAAAGCGTACATTCGACAGAGCAAATGCTATTCAAGTGGGTCGATAGAATGGTTGGAGTATGTCAAAAAGACTCGAAATGTCGACCTGGATCACGCCTTAAACCGCGGCGAAGTATCCTTCGGTAAGTACTTTTTAGATGGTTACTACGAACAGGACGACATTAAGTACGGTTTAGAATACAATGGTTGCGTCCACCATGGACACTGCTGTCGCTTTGAACCCCATCAGACACACCCCTTGTCGGGAGTACCTTATGGGGTTCTCAGGAGACAGTTTGACGATAAGGTCAAAATTCTGCAGAACGCGTACGGTTTGCAAATCGAGGTTCTGTGGGAATGCGAATGGAGCAAAATGAAAAAGACCGATCCCTCCGTGATAGAATTTATGGCCAATTATTCGGCCCCCGAGAGATTGAAACCGCGAGACGCTCTGTTTGGCGGCCGATCTAACGCTTATAAACTCTATCACAAGGTGACCGAAGGTGAGAAAATAAGGTATCTCGATTTCACCAGCCTATACCCCTTTTGCCAGGCTAGGAAAAGCTATCCGATCGATCATCCACAAATCATTTTCAAAGATTTTGAACCGATTGAAAATTATTTCGGCCTTATCAAAGCGACCGTGTACCCTCCCCGCAAATTACTGCACCCGGTTCTCCCTTACAGATGTGAAGGAAAACTCATGTTCCCGTTATGTAGAACTTGCGCTCACGACCAAAACCAGATCACTAGCTGTACACACACGGATCAGGAAAGATCTCTGTCGGGGACCTGGGTAAGCATCGAGCTTTTAAAAGCTGTCGAGAAGGGTTATGTGGTAGCCAAGATAGACGAGGTTTGGCATTTTCCTCAGCGGTCAGACACGTTGTTTGTCGATTATGTCAAAACGTTTCTGCGTTTGAAGCAACAAGCGTCAGGGTACCCGTCGCATGTGGTCACAGACGCTGAGAAAGAGACTTACATTCGCGAGTATTTTGAAAAAGAAGGGATTCAACTCGACCCCGAAAAGATCAAGTACAACGCCGCCCAGCGGGCAATCACAAAATTGATTCTCAATTCGCTTTGGGGGCGGTTCTCGTTAAGACAAAACCTGCCTCAAACGACCCTGGTGAACGACCCCGAGGATTTCACCAGAATCGTTTTTGGTAATACTGACACGTTGTCCTATTTCACATTCGTCTCGGACGACGTAGCTCTCGTTCAGCATAAACCTAACAAAGATGATGTTTGTAAGGCGCGTGACGTTAACGTGTTTCTAGGGGCGTTTACAACGGCTCACGCCCGACTGGAATTGTACGAATTGATGGACAGACTCGGCGACCGGCTTCTTTACTCAGATACGGACTCCGTCGTCTTTGTGTCTAGGGAGGGAGACTGGGAACCGCCTCTAGGGGATCATTTGGGGGAGCTGACGAGCGAGCTAGACGACGGTGACTACATAACATGTTTTTCCGCAAGTGCACCTAAATCGTACGGGTACAAGACGGCCAAAGGTAAGACGTGCATGAAAGCTAAGGGTATAACCTTGAATGCAAAAAACTCCCGAGCCATCTGTCTGGAATCCCTGATTGGTCTGGTCGACGGCTATGTGACATTGCACGATAGTGCCAAACACATCCTGGCTCACACCGAAAATATCGTGAGGAATAAAAAGACTCTCACATTGCACAACAAATCAGTCGTTAAAAGGTTCAAGGTGGTGTATAATAAACGCAGACTTTTACCGGATTTCACCACCCTTCCTTATGGCTACTGATCAGATAATGCATAGAGGGTCTCAGGGTGTTTCCGATTTTGATTTCAGACTTCAACATCCATTTAGTTGCGTTATAAGCGGACCGTCCAATTCTGGAAAGTCTTATTTTGTAAAACTCTTGTTGGAAAAGGGTTTGACTATAATCTCCAAGAAAATTGAAAACATTGTATGGTTGTATGATTGTTGGCAGCCTTTGTACGATGATGTACTGAAATTGCACGACATTAAATTTGTGCATGGAATACCCGAGAGTCTGAATGATGATGATTTACTCCCCGTTCATAAAACAAATCTTCTCATCGTGGATGATTTGATGCAACAAGCTAGCACCAACCTGGAACTCCAGCGCGTATTTACGCAATATTGTCACCATCGGAACCTCAGTGCCATCTATATAGTGCAAAATTTATTTGCACAGGGTAAGTCCAGTCGAACCATCAGCTTAAACGCCAATTATATGATTTTGTTTAAAAACCCCAGGGACGTCAATCAGGTAGCGATGCTAGGACGACAAATGTACCCGGGAAACACAAAATACTTTATGGAATGTTATCACGACGCGGTCAACCGATCTTTCGGATACCTATTGATAGACTATAAAGCGAAAACTCCAGAGCAGTACCGTCTCAGAACAGGATTGCTGTCCGACCGTCAAGTGGTTTATATCCCGAAAAAAAGAAGAACCTGATAAATCGTCATGTCCGCCAGACTTTGTAAACATCTGCCGGTGTTAAAACTGCTACATAAAGCGTCTCCTAAACAACGACGCGCTATTTTACAATCGGTGTCCGACGAATTCATTTTATCGCTGTGCGAATTGGCGCTAAACATCCTCTACGGCACGATCCCGGTCAATCGCCAGCAGTACCAAAAACTGAAAAAGAGAAAAGCGGAAATCAAATTTGTGGCCGATAAAAAAATTGGCATAGAGGCCAAGAAACGAGTTATCAACCAAAAGGGGGGGTTCCTTTTACCTCTATTAAGCGTCGCCGTCCCGTTCCTGACGAGCTTGATAGCCAATCGATAGGATGGAGTACGCTGAGAAGATGTATTTAGTCCCTCAGCATCAGCTGGATAAGATGAAAACTGAAAATGTACGCGAGAACATTCAACAGACTGTGGAAAACAATTTGGACGGTGCCATAAGAAATATTTTACATCGCACCGATTTGAATCCGTACGAAAAAGCCAAACTTTACACCAATACCCTAAGCAGGTTTTTGACCATCGTTAGACAAGGGGATCGTGAGACCGGGGTTTTAACCCTCTCGTTACCCCATACGGATGACGATCATAAAGATGCGCAAACGCCTACCGTCCCCCACACTGCTAATGTTGAAGACGGTGTTGCTGAGGGGGCTGTGGTGGACGAAGTGCTGAAGAATGTCCCTTCGAGAAGCGTGAAAAACAGTAGATACATATTAGACAAGATGTCTAAAGCTAAAGGACTAAGCGGCTGGAACGAATCGGGGGAGTTTGTGTTCAAGGGTAAAGTCGTACCAGGTTCACACATGGTTGATTTGTTAAAAAATGTGACGGCCCCCCAAAAGGTTCGGGATGACTGGAGACCTCTAGGATGGTCGGAGTTTCTACAGGCTTTTGGCGAGTTAAACATTCCTTTTTCTACCGTACCGAATCAACAGGTCAGGAGCGTGATTAAATCTCTAAAGAGTAACCCCATCACCCCCGCCACCACACCCGATGTTAGACCTTATAAAAAGGCACGAAAATATTCACGCTACAGGACTCCGAAAGACTCTGTGTTTAAAATATCGACCGGTGATCCGAGGCAATGGTTGGAATTTTAACGAATGTATCTTACGATTAAATAAAGACGATAAAATATAAATGGTTTTAAGATTTTTTATTTATAGATCAAACATGTTTGCACACAGGATGATATTTTATCATTACACACATGCGGTCTTAATCTCTTCACAAACAGGGATACCATTTTATCATTTTTAATATAATCGTCGGTGTATAGTTTCATCACATGGGCATAGTCACAACCTTTAGCTAAATGATATAGAAAAAACAAACAGTGCTCCCCGCAGGTATTGGATGAATAATCCTGGACTTGTCTGTCGGAATATAATACTTGGGGGTGGTTGGTCGCTAGAAAGTGATCGATGCTGATGGGAAGCGGGGGCTGTTGGGTGGATTGCCAAAGCTGTCGAAAAAACAAGCGGGCCCCTCTTCGGGTAAATAAACGGCGATCCAATGTTCACCGGGTAGCCGAGCAGGGTCGGTGTTAATGATCCCCATCGCAGGTAAGGTCCTCACAGGTTTTTTGGGTAGTTGATCGCTCGGTAGAACCCCAAGAAAATGTGTTCTGCACGTCATTTTATCCACGATAGCTGTGAGTTGAAGCGTGTTCATCTCTCAATAGTAATCGATCAGCACCTGTCTGCGGTTAGACACTTCAATGAGAGAATCAAAAACGGCGTAAATGATTAAGTTAACAGTATTCGGCAGCGGTTGTCTGAAACGTGCTTCGACTCTGATATTTCCGGACTTGATGAGCGAAATGTGTTGGCCACACTCTTCATCAGGGGTGAGGTTAAACGCATAAAGCGTGTATCCGTTCATGAAATCGTCACTGTTGATACAGAGCGCGCGGTCTTTAAGGTGTCTACCGGTCGCCATCGATAGCTGATAAAATTCACGCGCTGCCAGACCGGCTTCGAAATTAGGTTGTAGAGGTTTAGCGGGGAATTGCTGAGAGTCGACGTAGACGGCTAAGAACTCCAGATTGTAATGTTTGAACGCGAATGGATTTTTTGTGTAGGATCCGGTGAATGCGTCGTTGTCGACCATGGCGATGATGATAGACTTTGGTAATGTTCCTAAAAACAGATTTTCTTGATTCAGAACACGAGACCCGTTAGGGATTGAGAACGTTTTTAGACAGACCCTGTCGACGGCATACTTGGCCGTTGTTGACAGTAACGCCTGTGCGTGAGCCAGTCTCACCGGGGGTGAAACAGACACTTTCTTGACAAATAGGGATGCTGCCGTTATATTTAATTTGTAAGCAATGTCGTCGGCCCTCATCAGGCAGAATTCATCTTTTGCTCGAATAAATCGCAGCTTAACATCCACCCCATTCAGTAAAAGTTTCTCCTGGAAGAATATATCAGCGTGTATGGGGGTAAACAGTTCCACCTCCCTGCTCCGACTGGTATAGGTCGCCCTCTTTGTCAATCCAGCGTTATTGCCCGGGGGGTCATGAATGTCCATCTGACCCGCGGAATCTTTGTGAAACAACGATGTGGAGAACAGAGATTCCAGCGTATCCTTACCGTAGTTGAGCAGACTCTCTATGATACACCGATAAGGATAGGTGCTTGAGCTTTGAGATATCAGACGATCACCCAGGGTTATGTCGACTTGTGAAAATATAGTAGCTCCCGGGTAGTTAATCAGCCCGACCCTAGCCGGATGCGGGATATCCCCCCCATCAGGGTCCGTGATTTTCACCCGTAGATAAAGCATGGTGTTATTGAGATCCAGATAATCATCCCCGTTTCCCGTGATAAAAAACTCTATCGGGGCAGAGGCCGAAAGGGCCGATAACGGAGCTACTTCTAAATAGCTGTTTTTCTCGATGATGGTCTGTGTCAGAGGTACTGTAAATAAGTCCAGCTCGGACTTGATGCACTCCCCCGACATACGATGCAGTAACGCCATTTTAGAATATGGTTTTTACCCCTCTCTTGACCGACGCGTTTCGCCTAACAGTCTTCTTACGCTTTCTACTTACGAGTGAGCGCTTGTTTGATACACGTGTTGTTTTCTTCCTTTTCACCCCCGATTGACCACGCCTTCTCACACCGGGAGGTTTGGACATTCTCTTATGGGCCATGACCATCAGACCGGACCCCCCTTGAGCTTTAGCATCATTGTCGTGCGAACGCATCAATACGTTTGAGAAGACGTCGGATGCTATATTTTTAGCAGCTGATTTTAGGTGGGGCTTTGCTATGCTGAAGCCTCTTTTTAACAGAGGTACGGCCATCCGGAACAGACCTCTAAAAATACCCCCTAAGCCGCTACCGTACATAACCCCTCCCATAGTAACATAGTCCGGACTCTCTCTAGGTCTATAATGATAATTCATTTTTTGGTTTAAAGTGCAGTTTTACGATGACTTTCCCGTAAGTGAAGGGTACTGGCTTGTTTTGATCCTTAACCTCTATGGTGATGTCGGTGATGTGATCCTTGGTGATCGATGCGTTATGCGGCTTGTCGTATCTAGCAATGACCGTGTCATTGGTTTTACCCGATATATGTACGCATCTCAAAAGGGGTACGTGAGAATCGCCGACCACTTGATATTGGATAATGTCCGTGTAGACGTAGAATGTGTAGAACCCTGCGTTGATGTCGCATTGATGAGGAGCGTACGTCATAATGGTTTTCGTCAAATCTGCTTCTTTATCGTAGCTCGATTGTCCGAGATAGCCCCCCCTCGCTGCTCCTAAAATAATGCCGAGTCTTCCTCGGAAGTAGAGTGAAACGTTGGGTTTTGCCACCAGAAACAATTTGTTTTTTATTTCATCGTGAGTCAATACCCCATGATTTAGGATGAGTTGATTTATAACACGAATGATGGCGCGAATATTTGGGTAGTACCCTCCGGCTATGTTTAATTGCATCGCTCTGTTTTTTTTAATCGTATCACCATCCGGCTCAATGTTTAGGGTGAAATATCCTTCTTTGTCGTTAAAGCTATACCAACTTCTAGGATATTCGATTTCGGCTAGTCCGACTTGCCAGGGTCCTTTCAAGCTTATAGCTTTTGGTAGTCTGGTTGTATAGCTGGATATTCGATTTTGGGGGTAAACCCACGACGATGCGTTGCACGGTAGCGTAACGTAGAACCCATGCTCGTCCATGACGGTCCTCGACTCGTATGATCTCATCCGTTATGGTTGATGCGTTTTAAGGAGATTGCAAGTCCACCACAGTTTTTTTATCTACGTAGCTGTTAAATTTTGAAGGCCATCCTAGCCATTTCACTAAAACAAGCGTAGATTTGCCTTGTTTTTTCTGCCCTAAAATCTTTTCCACCTTAAAAGATTTGTTTTTACTCACAATTATTTTTTGCAGCTCTTTTTCATAAAAAACCCCTTCGAGGACTTCGCCATCATAATCGCTGAGTCTGTAGACCGGGGGGTGGCGCGGAATACATGAGGATACGGTGAAAAACTCTTCCGTGTAGTTCTGCTCATAACCTTTGGCGAACGGACCTCTCACTTTAGAAATCCTGACGACGTCGCCGACTTTGAACTTTAATACGGGTTTCTCGGTCTTATTCTTCTTTACATCTCCGTACAAGTTTTGAAACACTTGACCCTCATTGACTCTGCTGACGTCCACGGGTCTCATTCTGATACTGCGATGATAACTGGTATTGTACCCCTGAATAATGTCTTGTAAAACATCTATGTATCGTCGCGAATTGGTGGCTGTTAAAAATCTCCACATGCGACTTTTTAACGTTCTATTAAATCGTTCGACGACGGTGGCTTTCAAATCGGTAGCGGTAGCGAAATGATTAATGCCATGTTTTTTCATTAGATTTTGAAAATGTTTGTTAAAAAATTCCTTTCCCTGATCCGTCTGCAATTTCTGCGGGACACGACCCTCTTCGAGTATAGACTCGAACGCATTAGTAACCTCAACCCCGCTCTTATTCTTCAACACCTTGGTCCAGGCGTGTTTGCTGAAAACGTCTACGCAGGTCAACAGATATTTATGACCGTCATTATCCCGGGCATAAGCGGTCATGTCGACCAGATCGGCCTCGAATTGACAATCGATTCCGTATACAACCACCCTATTTCGTTTGTATTTTATCGGTGCTGTTTTGTGTAATGTGTAAGCATCCTCCCCAGCCAGCCATTCTGAAACCTGTTTATCGCTTAGACGGACTCCGCTATCTTTTAAGACAACATCTTTTAATCGTTTTTTTCCCCCTAAAGAACCTGGGTTGGATGGTGTATAATAAGTCTTTTTCATGAGCTCGGACATGATGATGTTTCAGCCGCTGTGAAAGAATGAGAGGTGCGGATGATTTGAATCAATCTTTTATTAAAAAAATAATGAGGTTACAGGATAGACACGCTAAGTAAAAATGGTTATAATGAATATAATACAATCTAAGTAAAATGAATATAATACGACACACAAAGTAAAATGGTTATAATGACATGCATGATCAAAGTAAAAAATGAATATAATACAACGGTCTAATCACAATCTAGCCATAATAAAAAGTCACGGAACACAAACATGTTTCTGTCTAGGACATAATCGGTAAACAGTTCAATAATTCTGTAGACGTTGTTAATCAATTGACTACGTTCGACCATCTCCTCCTCATCGTCAGTGTCTAACCCTTTTGACTTTTTGACAAAATGGATACATACATCGACTACAAACGTGAACATGCTCAATGTATCATAGACACCGATGTCAGGCCGTGAACCGTACATCCAATCGAGAACCTGTTTTATCACATCGCATACTGGCTCATCATTGTCAAGCCATGCGGAGGTCATAGAGTACCATGTATTGTTACGACCCAGACTTCTTACATTTATTATCATTTTCTTGAGATTGGTCTCACGTGTAGTGTCGTCATCATCATCACATGGAATTTCAAACGGGGAATCGGCTGCCTCCTCAATAATCTTGTTCATAAGACCGATGATCTGGTCTTTGTAATGATCTTTAAACATGGATGCGATAAAGTGCGTTATACTACCCGCAACACCCATGTCGGAGGAGGTTTGATCACTCGCCATTCACAATGGAGAGACCTTCCCAGAGATCAACGACGTCGTAGATGATCTCCTTGCAGGGTTTGTCCAGAAGTCTCCCCCTGATTTCTTCTAGCTTGCCAGTGATGAATGGTTTGTCTTTTAATTCACGCAGAATAGCTCCGACTGTTCCTTGAATACGGTGGGGTCGAGATTTTAACCCGCACCGGTTGAGGATAATAGTGATGATGGTATGAAAATTGGGTTTAAACAGCTTGCCTGACAGTTCGTCAAAGTGTGTGTCGAAGAAGTAGGTAGAGGGGTCAAACAGGCACGAATGTTGCAGCTGGCTAGGATGATCGATCGCACACCCCTCACATTCCTCCTTGAGCTTATCACCAATGAGATGTTGCAGCAGCACCACGACCGCTGCTTTTATGATTTTGAATCCGACGTCGCTGAAACATCCGTCTGTAGCATCGGACTCGTAAGTCAGGTTGTGAGATCCGAGCTTTTTGTCGGATGGTGGTGAAGGTTTAGTGCAAGCACAGTCACACTCGAGCTCCAAATCCCAGTCTAAGTGATGTTTGGTAGTTTTAGCCTGAGCCCAGTCGTTTTGGAGGTCTGATGGTTCAGGGTTGATAATGTTACCCTGAGCACAATCGTTTTCAAAGCACGGTGTCAAGGCTATGCGACGTCTGATAGTTTTGGCCGGGGCCCAGTCTTTGTGGATGTCCGATGGTCCGGCGTCGTCGGTCAGAATATGGTCGATCGCGTTGTCGTCAGGTTCGAGAATGCTGCCAAAAGAGATACCGCAGCTGCACACGTGCGCGGGTTCTGGACCTCCGTCTTCAGCCATGGTTTATATGTGTTTGCTCGGGTGGGTCTGCTCGCCGGAATTTATGGGTGTAGAAGAGGGCGGGGCGTTCTAGACTTTCAACCACGGTTTATAAAGACGCTTGGGAGGGTCTGACAGTTGAGCTTTACGATGACTGTAGTGAATGGGTGTGGACGGCATAGCGAACGAACTGCTTCGTGCGCATCTCTCGGGGTGGAACAGCTGCACTTTGATTTTGTTGTATCCGTCGTGCATGGCACACCATTTGAACATTTTGTCGATGGTTGAAAAAACAGTACTCAACAGATCCAGATCGCACCAATTGAACACAAATTGCATTTCGTACAGATCGTGATGCTCGTTAGGCCGGATGACTCCTGATCGAGTGCCTTTGAGCTTTGTCTTGTCTTTACAGCAGAATATGTAGACGGAATCATTCGGCTTCTTTTTAGTATGGTCACCTACCACACGGTACCGGCTGTTCGGACTTACCCCATCCCACTCGGCAGTGTACAAAGGCTCTTCGCCGATGTCGTGCAGATCCTTCCAGACATACGTGTAAAATAGAGTCCAGTCTTTTTCAGGAAATACAACGCATGCGTCTTCCCCATGCTGAAACTCACCTACACCATCAGCGGTGTAGAGTATAACAATTCGTGAGGGTTTATGAAATTTGTACCCGAATACACGGTTGCTACACATCATATATTCCGCTTTAGTCCATTCCGAAGTTTCATGGAGAAAGTTTGTCAAACGGACGTGGCCGATGGGCTTTCTCGGTGCCATAGTCAGACTTTCCATCATCTTGCTGGTCAGCCCCATCTCTGAGGTTTTAGGGGAGGATGAACCGTTCATGCTCTCGTAGCTCATGTTTTTCCCTTTCTGGTCTGGCTACAACACACAGACCCATTTATATAGCGTACTCAGGAATGCCAGGATATCGGGTGTCACACACACACATTTAGCTCAGAGACTGTCAACTTTAACCCAATTCTTCACCATAGTGAAAAGGTAAGATGATTTTTATTTTTATTTATTTTAAAGGAATGAATGTTTTTCAACTCTACTTAGTGTGAGATATTTTCTCACTTTCACTCCCCAGCAGGGGGATGCAGGAATAGGGTGACGTCTCACACTCACAGACAGACGCACACACTTAGCGCAGAGACTGTCAGATGCAAAAGGCACTCTTTCCAAAAGAGGAACTCTTTTCAACTTTTTCAAAAGATCCTCAACTCTGAAACGGTAAGATGATTTTATTTTTGTTTTGAAAAGATAACTCTAATCTATATGTAACATTAGAAAAATTATTTTCTCACTAACCCCGACACAGCTGGCTTGGAGGGAATTTCCCAAAGCAAAAAGTCCCCGGGGGTCAATAGGGGTAAAACTAAATGGCAAAATCATCCATCATAATACGGATCAAAGACAACTGTCAAACCCAGATCAACCCTAACAACTGGCAACTTGACGTATAATACAAAGGTCAATAGGGCAAAGACAACTGTCAACTTGATCGATCGATAGGTCAAAGGTTAATCCCTACATCAAAGGACCTCCGGAGGACCACGGAAGGTCAAAGGTTAGCCCCCCCCACCTGTCAACTTGATTGATCGATACGTCAAAGGTTAATCCCTACATCAAAGGGGCCTCCGGCACATCCTCCGGAAGGTCAAAGGTTAGCACCGCCCACCTGTCAATCATAGGGTCATAAATCATCTTGACACAAGCTGAATCCTATTACTACTTAAAATGGAACATAAAACTTAGTTTTATTGACTGAAAAAATGTTTTAACCAGCTTTTTAAAAATATAAATTATAGTAGCCTCTTTTACTTCATCTGGTAGACAATTCCACATTTCTGCAGCATACTGGCTGAAAGAAGTACCACCAGATCGTTTATGCTTTACTGTACACTGTAAAAAATTGCTGTAAAAAAACGGCCACATTTTGACAGTAACATGCTGTTTTCCATTAAAACAGCAATATACCGTTGAAAAAATGCATTCTGGCTGATATATGTCGTTTTCAAGAAAGTAGCCTACAGGAATATACAGTGAATTAACAGCGCCAAAAGTCGACACTCAGAGGCTGTGTTCCAAATCACACCCTATACCCTCATTCACTGTTCCCCATTATTTCACTAAAATAGTCCACTTGACTGAGTGAATAATTACATAGTTAATTAAGTTCAATTTCGAAGTTAATTCAGACACTGATGAACACCTGCTGTTAACAAGCAGAAGGAAAGAGGAACAAGAACAGCAAAAAAGATCAAATCAACTGAAGAAAAAATACATTAAATCTCTGAAGATCTTAGCAGAGGAGGATTAAACAACTCCACAAACAGCATTACCAGCTTCACTTATTACTGACCAGATTTACTTTATTTCTGTCAGACGTCTACAGAAGGTCTTATTAAAAGGTGACAGAGGTTTAATGTCATTTTATTTTCATTTGATGTTACCATGATGGTGTGCAGTGTTTGCTTTAGTTGGGCTCTTGACCCTTGACTCTTGAACATTAGTTTCTATTTGGCTCTGATAGCTGTGTCAGCTGTGTCTTACATTTGCTATTGCAAAAAAGCTGAAAGAAAACAGTATTAGATGACAGTGACTATTTGTTAATGGTCACAATCATCATCTAGTGGTCCCATGCACTGAACTTTTTGTTGTCTAAAGAATTTATTTGGGTGATGTTTTGCATGTATGATTATAGTATCACTGTGATTTTACATATCAAGATCTATCTGAGTTTTTACAACCAGAAAATATGAAGGATTTTAAAAAATGAATTCTCAGAATATTTTTTTTGTATATTACCAGACAGACACACAGACATCAAGAATCGGCGTATGAATCTCAACAATGGTGACAATTAAAAAAGTGGCATGCTGTAATGCATGTCGGGTACCAGTAGGGCTGGGCGATATATCGCACGATATATGCGTATCTCGTCAGTAAAGCCGGTTCCTTGATTAGTAGTAAATCGCCTTCAACTGCTTTCAGATGGAGCGGCATTTACTACAAAAAGCCGTAGTTCACTGACAAGCTGAGCCATATCGCATTAATATCGCGGACGTATCGCCAGCGATAATTAATGCGATATGGCTCAGCTTTCCAGTTAACTACGGCTCTTTGTACTCAGCAAAAACTCCAGTGTTAAATTAACACTCCTGTGAGTGTATATGAGTCCACACTCAAGAGTGTTGAAGTTAATGAGATAATTAAGTGATTAATTGAGTGATGATTGAGCATTATTGAAGACACCTAAAGCAGAATCACTGAAGGAGAAAAACTCAAATTGTAAGCCACCGTTATGGCGATCATTGGTTGCTTTAGTTGGGCTCTTGACCCTTATATTATTAACTTTAGATTTTGTTTGGCTGATGAATCTGAGTTATAACTGCCAGATGAACAAAGAAAAAAAATGATATAATGGTGTTAGTTATATTATGACATTCATAATTTGAACTAAATGTTTGTGATTAATGCTGTTGGTTACAGCATAACTGAGATTCTGCATACAGTTCTAGAATTTGAGATATATTATAAAGGATTTCTTAAAAGTTGTAAAAAAAAAAAAAAAAAAAAAAATTCTTTTAGACACACAGATATCAAGATTCAGTCAATGCATCTCAACAATGGTGAAGAGCAGAATATTCAATTAGGAAAAGTACATTACATGGACAATTCAGATCATAATTTATTCATACCGCAATGCATGATGGGAGCCATTAATGAGTTGTGATTGGTGGCAACAAGGATTATTATTGTCACCACGGTTGAGATTCACAGGCAGATTATTGATGTCTGTGTTTCTAAATGCATTTGAAAGTGATTTGATCAGAACAATTTTTATTAAACGTTCTGGATTATAAGAAAAATAAAATTATCACATGCTGTAGAACTAAACTGTTGCTATCAAGTTAAACCAGATCATCTGAATGAGTTTCATTTTTCAGATCACAGCATGATTTTGTCAAAACATAACCAACACTATCAGATCACACTTGTCTTTGCTCATTTGACTGTAATAAATCAATAATAGCAAACAAACAAAATTTAATGTATAAGGATCAAGAGCCCAACTAAAGCAAACACTTATCGCCATAACGGTGGCTCACAATTTTAGATTTTCTCCTTCAGTGATTCTGCTTGTTATCTTCAGGTGTCTTCAATAATTCTCAATGATCACTAAATTAATCACTTAATTATCTCATTAACTTTAACACTCTTGAGTGTTAATTTAACACTCATATCTGCATCATATCGTCCATCTGAAAGCAGGTGAAGGTGATTTACTACTAATCAAGGAACCGGCTTTACTGATGAGATGCGCATAACAATATGGTGCGATTAATCGTGCAGCCCTACTTTATATCAAGCAATTTTGACTAGATCACGCAATTCTGACTTTAAATCACGCAATTCTGACTTTATATCACGAAATTCTGAATTTAAATCACGCAATTATGACTTTAAATTAGGGCTGGGCGATATATCGCAGGATATTGTTATGCGTATCTCGTCAGTAAAGCCGGTTCCTTGATTAGTAGTAAATCACCTTCACCTGCTTTCAGATGGAGAGGCATTTACTACAAAGAGCCGTAGTTCACTGACAAGCTGAGCCATATCGCATCAATATCGCGGACGTATCGCCAGCGATAATTAATGCGATATGGCTCAGCTTGTCAGTTAACTACGGCTCTTTGTACACAGCAAAAACTCCAGTGTTAAATTAACACACCTGGGAGAGTATATGAGTCCAATCAAGAGTGTTGAAGTTAATGAGATAATTAAGTGATTAATTGAGTGATGATTGAGCATTATTGAAGACACCTAAAGCAGAATCCCTGAAGGAGAAAAACTCAAATTGTAAGCCACCGTTATGGCGATCATTGTTTGCTTTAGTTGGGCTCTTGACCCTTATATTATTAACTTTAGAATTTGTTTGGCTGATTTATCTGAGTTATAACTGCCAGATGAAGACAGAAAAAAGTGGTCGGATGGTGTTGGTTATATTATGGAAATCATCATTTGAACTTTATGATTTGATTTATGTTGTTGGTTACAGCATAACTGTGATTCTGAATAAGTATCCAGAATTTTTGCAATAATAAAAACGATTTCTTAAAATTTGTTTAAAAAAAAAAAATCTTTCTTATAGGCACTCACAGACTTCAAGATTCAGTCTATGCATCTCAACAATGGTGACGAGCAGAATATTCAATTAGGAAAAGTAAATTACATAGAAAATTCAGATCATAATTCATATCGCAATGCATGATGTGAGCCATTAATGAGTTGTGATTGGTGGCAGCCACTGCAACATGCTTTATTTTTGTCACCATTATTGAGATTCACAGGCTGATTATTGATGTCTGTGTTTCTAAATAATTTTTTTTGAAAAATATTTGATCAGAACAATGTATATTAAGTATTTTAGATTGTAGGAAACATACCTATTTTCATATATGCTGTAGAATCAAAAAGTTGTTGCCAATAAGTTAAACTAAACTATCTCAATAAGATTAATCTTTCAGATCACAGCATGATTATGCCAGAACACAATCAGATCACACTTCATTTTGTTCATTTGACTGTTATAAATAAATAACAGCAGACAATCAAGTATAATGTGAATGTATAAAGGTTAAGAGCCCAACAAAAGCAAACACTTATCGCCATAACGGTGGGTTACAATTTGAGATTTTCTCCTTCAGTGATTCTGCTTGTTAATTGTACAACTCTTAGCGGTGGATCACTCGGCTCGTGAGTCGATGAAGAACGCAGCCAGCTGCGAGAACTTAACATCAGGTGTCTTCAATAATGCTCAAACGTCACTAAATTAATCACTTAATTATCTCATTAACTTTAATACTCTTGAGTGTTAATTTAACACTGGAGTTTTTGCTGTGTAGTAAATGCCGCTCCATCTGAAAGCAGGTGAAGGTGATTTACTACTAATCAAGGAACCGGCTTTACTGACGAGATGCGCATAACAATATCGTGCGATATATCGCCCAGCCCTACTTTAAATCATGCAATTATGGCTTAATATCACGCAATTCTGACTTTATATCAACTAATTCTGACTTTATATCATGCAATTCTGACTTTATATCACGCAATTCTGACTTTATATCACGAAATTCTGAATTTAAATCACGCAATTATGGCTTAATATCGCGCAATTCTGACTTTATATCATGCAATTCTGGCTTTATATCACGCAATCCTGAATATAAATCATGCAATTCTGACTTTATATCATGCAATTCTGAATTTAAATCACGCAATTCTGACTTCATATCACACAATTCTGACTTTATATCACGCAATTCTGACTTTAAATCACACAATTCTGACTTTATATCACGAAATTCTGAATTTAAATCACGCAATTCTGACTTTAAATCATGCAATTATGGCTTAATATCACGCAATTATGACTTTATATCTCGCAAATCTGACTTTATATCACGCAATTCTGAATATAAATCATGCAATTCTGACTTTATATCATGCAATTCTGAATTTAAATCACACAATTCTGACTTTAAATCACGCAATTCTGACTTTATATCATGCAATTTTGACTTTATATCAAGCAATTTTGAGTATATCACGCAATTCTGACTTTAAATCACAATTCTGACTTCATATCACGAAATTCTGAATGTAAATCACGCAATTCTTACTTTAAATCACGCAATTATGACTATATCACGAAAATCTGACTTTAAATCACACAAGTCTGACTCGATATCACGCAATTCTGACTTTATATCACGTAATTCTGACTTTATATCACATAATTCTGAATTTATATCACGCAATTATGGCTTAATATCACTCAATTATGACTATATCACGAAAATCTGACTTTAAATCACACAAGTCTGACTCTATATCACGCAATTCTGACTTTAAATCACGTAATTCTGACTTTATATCACGCAATTCTGACTTTATATCACGCAATTCTGACTTTATATCACGCAATTCTGAATATAAATCACGCAATTCTGACTTTATATCATGCAATTCTGAATTTTTTATCACGCAATTCTGACTTTATCACAAAATTCTGACTTTACATCACGCAATTCTGACTTTATATCACACAATTTTGACTTTATATCACGCAATTCTGACTTTATATCAAGCAATTCTGAATTTAAATCACGCAATTATGACTTTAAATCACGCAATTATGGCTTAATATCACGCAATTCTGACTTTATATCATGCAATTCTGAC